>LR880968.1:808192393-808205427 GCA_904067115.1 Aegilops sharonensis | reverse complement strand
GTGTGACGCCCGGATAATTAGACTACAATATTCCCACGTTAATGATGCCACATCACCACAATTACTGTTGCTAATCTCGCTTAGTTCAAAACGATTCAAATTCAAATTTGAGTTAATGGCAAACATCAAAAGTTTTCAAACATTAAAACTGAAATGTTCGGTTTGCGGAATATAATCCATACATTATTTTGGTGAAGTAACCACACTTTTACGAAATGTTTAAATATTCTAAAATAAGTAAAACAGTAGCAGAAACAGATAATTAAATGCCTTTTTCAATTAATAAAATATTAAGCTAATTTATTAATTGCCCGAACTAATGGGGCAGTGACATATTTATAAGTACTAATTTAGGTGCTAGTGGTAATTTTTATAAAACCTAAAATAAAAAGGAACTAAAAATAAAACAGAAAAGAAGTAGAAAACAAAAGGAAAAATACAAAAGAAAAATAAAAATAAAACTAATCTACTGGGCCATGTGGCCCATTAGCCCAAGAAAACGGCCCAGCCCACTCCTGCCATCCCCTTCCTGTCGCTACAGGAGACGGAGGGGGCCGTGGCAGCCATCCACGGCGCCTTGGCCGCGGTGGCGGCCATCGGCGACCCCTACCCCGCCTACAAGGCCCCGTCGACGCCCCTGAAACCCTAGCCCCCTCGCAGTCCTTTCCCCCTCGCGCCCCTCGCTCTCTCTCCCGTGCCCACCCGAGCTCCTCGTCGCTGCTGCCCCGTCACCGCCGCCCCCACCGAGCTCCGCGCCCCCGGCAAACACGCCCACTGGCTCCGTTGCGTTCCTCCCCGTCGTCTCCGTCGACCACATCACCGGATCGAAGCCAGGGAGCACCTGCGACGGCGCCCGCGTCCGTTCCCTTCGTCGTCGTTCGCCTCGGCCGCCACGTCGATCTACTGGCTCCGACCGTCCCCGGCACCCTCGAGCCTTCCCCGGGCATCAAAGTGAGCTCCGCGTCGATCCCCTTTTCCTCTAGGCGTTGCTCCCGTCCTCTGGCCGCCGTTCCATGAGCACCGTGCTCCGGCCGCCGCCATGGCCGAAGAGCTTCACGCTCCCGAGCTTCTCTGCTCATTTGCATCGCGGCAATGAGCTCCTGGTCACTCGTAGATGTCGCCTGCATGTTTGGTTGGCTCGAACCCGCCGCGAGGCAAGGAATTCATCGAGCTCTGCTCCGACCGCCGCCGCGCTCGACCTTGCGGCCGCGCCCGTGCTGCACCCCGCCATGCGCGCCTCTTGTGGCTCATGCGCGTGCCCGTCCGCCCGCTGATGCTCGCGCACGCCTGCGCCACGCCTTAGCTGTTGTCGCTGCTTGCTGCGGCTGCTCACAGCTGCTGCCTGCTACGGCATCTTCAGCTTCTTCTTCCCTCGCACGCGCGCCCGGAGCCGCTTGCTGCTGTTGCTGCTTAATGCTACTTGCTGCTCCCTGGCTCGTTTGGCTTTGCGTCGTGGCCCTGCCGCTGTTTATTGCTGCTTCTACTTCTATACTGCTTGCCACATGCTGCTCGTTGCTATACATTGATGTTGGCCATGGCCATGCCCGTGATGAGTTGCCAGCAAAAAGTTCACACATATGCACAATCAGCGAATGGCCGTGTGTGTTGTGAGTGCGTAGGGCTGGCCCCTTTAGCTTAGTAATTAGGATTACTTTAGTGCTAGGTTAAGTTAATAGCAGAAGACAAGTGGGTCCCATCTAAATAGATTAGATAATCTTTTTGGAATTTATTAAAACATTGACATGTGGGACCCCTGTACTGTTCACCTTGACAAGTCAATGTTGACTGGGTCAACTCTGCACACCGACCCCACTTGACATACACACTGGGTAGGAATTCCTTTGTGCACTTAGCATTTGTTTAGTTAAATTCGAAATTAATATTAATTCCAGTATATTAATAAAACTTTGAAAAATAATAGAAAATAATCCGTAGCTCGGAAGAAAATACTGTGTACATGAAAGTTGCTCAGAACGACGAGACGAATCCAGATACTCAGCCCGTTCGTCCGCCACACATCCCTAGCATAGCGAACCTGCAACATTTCACCTCCGGTTCATCTGTCCAAAAACTCGAAACACCGGGGATACTTTCCCGGATGTTTTCCCCCTTCGCCGGTATCTCCTCCTATCGCGTTAGGGCACACCAAGCACCGCGTATTGCCCTATTATGCTTTGTGATGCTTGGATTGCTCTGTTATTTATTGTGTTACCCCTCCGTTACTTCTTTCCGGTAGACCCCGAGACCGCTGCCGATACCCCTGTGATCGACTACACCGATGGCGACCTCTCCTTGCCAGAGCAACCAGGCAAGCCCTCCCTTTGATCACCAGATATCGCCTACTCTTCTCTATACTGTTTGCATTAGAGTAGTGTAGCATGTTACTGTTTTCAGTTAATCCTATACTGCTGCATAGCCTGTACTTGCTACTACTGTTGTTACCTTTACCTGCTATCCTATTGCTTAGTATAGGATGCTAGTGTTCCATCAGTGGCCCTACACTCTTGTCCATTTGCCATGCTATACTACTGGGCTGTGATCACTTCGGGAGGTGATCACGGGCATATACTGTATACTTTACACTGTTACATTACCTGTGATACTGTTCGGAGATGGAGGCTGAAAGGACAGGTGGCTCCATCCCGGTAGAGGTGGGCCTGGGTTCCCGACGGCCCCCGACTGTTACTTTGTGGCGGAGCGACAGGGCAGGTTGAGACCACCTAGGAGAGAGGTGGGCCTGGCCCTGGTCGGCGTTCGCGGATACTTAACACGTTTAACGAGATCTGGGTATTTGATCTGAGTCTGGCCATTTGGTCTATACGCACTAACCATCTACGTGGGAGTAGTTATGGGTATCCCGACGTCGTGGTATCAGCCGAAGCACTTCGTGACGCCAGCGACGGAGCGGCGCGCGCCGGATTGGACTGGAACGCCTGCTAGGCTAGGTCTGCTTCCGGCCGCCCTCGCAACGTGCAGGTGTGCTATGGGCGATGGGCCCAGACCCCTGTGCGCTTAGGTTTAGACCGGCGTGCTGGCCTCTCTGTTTTGCCTAGGTGGGGCTGCGACGTGTTGATCTTCCGTGGCCGGGCATGACCCAGGAAAGTGTGTCCGGCCAAATGGTATCAAGCGTGTTGGGTTATGTGGTGCACCCCTGCAGGGAAGTTAATCTATTCGAATAGCCGTGATCTTCGGTAACAGGACGACTTGGAGTTGTACCTTGACCTTATGATAACTAGAACCGGATACTTAATAAAACACACCCTTCCAAGTGCCAGATATAACCCGGTGGTCGCTCTCTCTCAGGGTTACGAGGAGGGGATCGCCGGGTAGGATTATTGCTATGTGATGCTACTTGGAGGACTTCAGTCTGCTCTCTTCTACATGTTGCAAGCAGAGGCTGCCAGAAGCGTAGTCTTCGACAGGATTAGCTATCCCCCTCTTATTCTGGCATTCTGCAGTTCAGTCCACTGATATGGCCCTTTACACATATATCCATGCATATGTAGTGTAGCTCCTTGCTTGCGAGTACTTTGTATGAGTACTCACGGTTGCCTTGTTCCCCCTTTTCCCCCTATCTCTACTCGATTGCTGCGACCAGACGATGGAGCCCAGGTGCCAGACGGCACCGTCGATGACGACTACTACACCGGAGGTGCCTACTACTGCGTGCAGCCCGCTGACGACGACCAGGAGTAGTTTAGGAGGATCCCAGGCAGGAGGCCTGCGCCTCTTTCGATCTGTATCCTAGTTTGTGCTAGCCATCTTATGGCATCTTGTTTAACTTATGTTTGTACTCAGATATTGTTGCTTCCGCTGACTCGTCTATGATCGAGCACATGTATTCGAGCCCTCGAGGCCCCTGGCTTGTATTATGATGCTTGTATGACTTCTTTATGTTTTAGAGTTGTGTTGTGATATCTTCCCGTGAGTCCCTGATCTTGATCGTACACATTTGCGTGCATGATTAGTGTACGATTGAATCGGGGGCGTCACAAGGGGGGCCACCAGGGGCCCATGAGACCGGGGGGCGCGCCCAGGTGGGGTGGGCGCGCCCTCCACTCTCGTGGCCTGGTGCTTGCCCCTCCTGCAGTGTTTTCAGTGCCTAAAATCCTCAAATATTCCATAAAAAATCATACTAAATTTGCAGGGCATTTGGAGCACTTTTATTTTCGGGATATTTTTTAATGCACGGATAATTCAGAAAACAGACAGATAATACTAATTTTGCTTTATTTATTCTAAATAACAGAAAGTAAAAAGTGGGTACAGAAGGTTGTGCCTTCTAGTTTCATCCATCTCGTGATCATCAAAATGAATCCACTAACAAGGTTGATCAAGTCTTGTTAACAAACTCATTCCGAGTAACACAGAACCGGAGAAATTTCGAATATCACTAAGTTACCTCAACGGGGATATGAAAATCCCCAACAATAAGAATATCATACTTTTTCTTGACAGTAGGGAGAGGAAATTCAAAACCTCCAATAATAATAGTTGGAACTTTTCCAATAGAATTGGTACTATGAACTTGAGATTGTTTCCTTGGAAAGTGTACCGTATGCTCATTACCATTAACATGAAAAGTGACATTGCCTTTGTTGCAATCAATAACAGCCCCTGTAGTATTAAGAAAAGTTCTACCAAGGATAATAGACATACTATCATCCTCAGGTATATCAAGAATAACAAACTCCGTTAAGATAGTGACATTTGCAACCACAACAGGCACATCCTCACAAATACTGACAGGTATAGCAGTTGATTTATCGGCCATTTGCGAAGATATTTCAGTAGGTGCCAACTTATTCAACTCAAGTCTACGATATAAAGAGAGAGGCATAACACTAACACCGGCTCCAAGATCACATAAAGCAGTTCTAACATAATTTCTTTTAATGGAGCATGTTATAGTTGGTACCCCCGGATCTCCAAGTTTCTTTGGTATTCCACCCTTAAAAGTGTAATTAGCAAGCATGGTGGAAATTTTAGCTTCCGGTATCTTTCTTTTATTTGTGATGGTATCCTTCATATACTTAGCATAAGGATTTATTTTAAGCATATCAATTAAGCGCATACATAAGAAAATAGGTCTAATCATTTCAGCAAAGCGCTCAAAATCCTCATCATCCTTAGTCTTGGATGGTTTAGGAGGAAAGGGCATGGGTTTCTGAACCCATGGTTCTCTTTCTTTACCGTGCTTCCTAACAACAAAATCTCTCTTATCATAACGCTGATTCTTTGATTGTGGGTTATCAAGATCAACAGCAGGTTGAGCATCAACATGAACATTACCATTAACATTATCACTAGGTTCATGTTCATCACCTGATTGTGTTTCAGCATCAGAAATAGAAATATCATTAGGATAACTTAGTATCTGCAGCAAAGTGTTTAATAGCAAAAGTGGTATGATAATAAAGGTAACGGTAGAAAAAGTAAAGATAATAGTTTTTGGGTTTTTGTAGTAGTTGTAACAATAGCAACGGAAAAGTAAATAAGCGAAGAACAATATATGGAAAGCTCGTAGGCAATGGATCAGTGATGGATAATTACGCTGGATGCGATTCCTCATGTAATAGCTATAACATAGGGTGACACAGAACTAGCTCCAGTTCATCAATGTAATGTAGGCATGTATTCCGTAAATAGTCATACGTGCTTATGGAAAAGAACTTGCATGACATCTTTTGTCCTACCCTCCCGTGGCAGCGGGGTCCTAGTGGAAACTAAGGGGTATTAATGCCTCCTTGTAATCGAGAACCGGAACAAAGCATTAGCACATAGTGAATACATGAACTCCTCAAACTACGGTCATCACCGAGAAGTATCCTGATTATTGTCACTTCGGGGTTGTCGGATCATAACACATAATAGGTGACTATAGACTTGCAAGATAGGATCAAGAACACACATATATTCATGAGAACATAATAGGTTCAGATCTGAAATCATGGCACTCGGGACCTACTGACAAGCATTAAGCATAGCAAAGTCATAGCAACATCAATCTCAGAACATAGTGGATACTAGGGATCAAACCCTAACAAAACTAACTTGATTACATGGTAAATCTCATCCAACCCATCACCGTCCAGCAAGCCTACGATGGAATTACTCACGCACGGTGGTGAGCATCATGAAATTGGTGATGGAGGATGGTTGATGATAACGACGGCGACGAATCCCCCTCTCCGGAGCCCGAAACGGACTCCAGATCAGCCCTCCGTATCGTAAAACGCGATGAAACTTTCTCTCTGATTTTTTCTCCCCGAACGTGAATATATGGAGTTGGAGTTGAGGTCGGTGGAGGTCCAGGGGGCCCATGAGATAGGGGGGCACACCCTATAGGGGGGGCCCTGTCTCGTGGACAGGGTGTGGGCCCCCTGGTGTACTTCTTTCGCCCAATCATTCTTATTAATTCCAAAAAGTGCCTCCATGGATTTTCAGGACATTCTGAGAACTTTTCTTTTCTACACATAAAACAACATCATGGGAGTTCTGCTGAAAACAACGTCAGTCCGGGTTAGTTTCATTCAAATCATGCAATTTAGAGTCCAAAACAAGGGCAAAAGTGTTTGGAAAAGGAGATACGTTGGAGACGTATCACTTGCCTTTTGTGTGCTCGTCGCTATAGCTTGTCCTCCTACTATCGTTAATACTCCCGATCATGTAGTTCTCAATTTTAAACAAAGGGAGGGAGAAAATTTAAAAGATGGTTGGCATAGAATTTGCAATGCTCAAAATAGATCTACTAGAAGCAATCTACTTCTGTTCTTCTTCACAACTTTTATGTAGGCATTACTCCTTGGAATAGATATATTCTTGATACCATTACCGGAGGAAATTTCTTGGGTAGCCATACTTTTGATGCTTATAATGCCATGTTAGATTTGTTTGGTCCACCCCCCTCTTTTGGTTAATGGAATTGTTTTAACTTTGGAACATGTGATGCAAAGGCTTGAAATTATTGAAAATAAAGTTGCCACTATTGATTTAATTGAAAATTTGGATAAAAAGATCCACAATCAAATTACCCAATATGGATCTAGGGTTGGATTTACCTTGAATTTTTTTAAAGAAAAGAACCTATAGTTAATGAAAGAATAGATCTAGATTCTACAAGAATTGGTAAACTGGAGGACATTATCACCAACTTATGGTCTGCCTTTTCATCTGTGAAAAATACCCCAGCTCCTCCTACCAAAATTTCCAAGGTCATGTATGTTCCTAAAAATAAGGGTGAATCTTCTAGTAAAGGAAGTGCCGATCTCAAATCGGTAAGTGTTCATCCCAATTTTCTTGCTATCATCAAGGAACCTTTTGCTACAAACGAACTTCTTGATTTCTTGCCTAGGTGCTTAGTCATTGCTAAAAAGAAAGAAACTCCTAAGGATTATAAGTGCTCTATTGAAGAATTGAGTGCCAAAGATGGCACTACTTAAATCTATTCTCGCTTTTATGCCTAGCTAGGGGCGTTAAACGATAGTGCTTGTTGGGAGGCAACCCAATTTTATTTTAGTTTTTGATTCTGTTTAGTAATAAATTTTTCATCTAGCTTCTGTTTAGATGTGTTTTCATGTTTTAGTTAGTGTTGGGCCAAGTAGAACCTATAGGATAACCTACGGTGATAGTTAATTTGATTGTGCTGAAAAACAGAAAACTTTTGCACGCACGAAAATAATTTTAGTAATTCACAGAAACGTGATTTTGCGTTGATTCTTTTTGATGTAGATCAATAGACAAATTGCCCAGGACTTCCTATTTTGGAAGGATTTTTAGAGTTCCATAAGTATTCGAGAGTTACGGATTGCTACAAACTGTTCTGTTTTTGACAGATTCTGTTTTTCGTGTGTTGTTTGCTTATTTTGATGCATCTATGGCTAGTATCGGTGGGTATGAACCATAGAGAAGTTGGAATACAGTAGGTTTAACACCAATATGAATAAATAATGAGTTCATTACAGTACCTTATGTGGTAGTTTTTCTTTCTTGCACTAACGGAGCTTATGAGATTTCCTGTTGAGTTTTGTGTTGTGAAGTTTTCAAGTTTTGGGTAAAGATTTGATGGACTATGGAGTAAGAGGATGAAGGACTCTGTATATTCAATCATCGCAGGGTTACAAGAGTTTATATACATGGGAAACCTCGAGGATTCCTAGTCTACTGTTACAACTGATCCGAGGATAATGTCGATCGTGACTACGTGGGCGGAGGCGACGTGCGCGGGAGCGCGGGCGTAGTAGGACTCGGCCCAACTCGTTGTACACATGGGTGAGGGTGCATGTCATGTTTCCAACACCCCCCCCCCCCCCCGCAGCCGAAGCATGGTGTTCGCCAACGTTGAGGCTTGAGCGGAAGTCGACGAACACGCTCGTGGGCAGCCCCTTGGTGAAGACATCGGCGAACTGCGACGTGGTCGGCACATGCAGGACACGCACCTCGCCGAGAGAGACACGCTCCCATACAAAGTGCAGGCCGATCTCGATGTGCTTCGTCCGCTGGTGCTGAACGGGATTGCTCGACATGTACATGGTGGAGATGTTGTCGCAGTAGACGACGGTGGCGCGCGATGGCGGTCGGCGAAGTTCGGCGAGGAGTTGGCGCAGCCAGGACGCCTTTGCGACAGCGTTGGCGATGCCCCTGTACTCGGCCTCCTCGCTGGACCGAGAGACGGTGGTCTGGCGCTTCGAGGACCAGCTGACGAGGTTGGAGCCGAGGTACACCGCAAACCCGGATGTGGACTTGCGGGTGTCCGGGCACCCCGCCCAGTCCGCATCCGAGTACGCTGTCAGGTTAGTCGTGGCAGAGCGGAAGAAGTGCAGTTCGAGGTGAGTTGTCCCGCGAACATAGCGGAGGATCCGCTTCACCATCTGATAATGAGCATCCCTGGGATCATGCATGAATAGACAACACTGTTGCACGACATAAGACAAGTCCGGTCGAGTGAGTGTAAGATACTGGAGGGCACCGGCGAGACTGCGGTAGAGAGATGGATCATGGAAAGCGGGTCCGTCGGTGGCAGATAGTTTGGAGGTGGTGTCGACGGGGGTGGAGACAGGTTTGCAATTGAGCATGTCGGCGCGATCCAAGATCTCGAGCGCATACTGCTCCTGGGAGAGGTGGAGACCGCTAGAAGTATGGTGGACATTTATGCCGAGGAAGTGGTGGGGTGAACCCATGTCTGTCATAGAAAACTCACGGTGCAGAGAAGCGATGATGGCCTGGAGAAAGGCGGGAGTGCTGGCAGTGAGGATAATATCATCTATGTAAAGAAGTAGATATGTCGTGTCAGTACCGCGATGAAGCAAAAAAAGGAAGGAGTCTGCCTTGGAGGCCTGGAACCCGAGGGTGGAGGGGTACGAAGTGAACCGCGAGAACCACACCCTCGGGGCTTGCTTGAGCCCGTAGAGTGACCGGTGGAGACGACACACGTCTCGGGGGCGCGCCGCGTCGACGAAGCCGGCAGGCTGTGTGCTGTACATCGTCTCGGGGAGATGCCCATGGAGGAAGGCATTCTTGACGTCGAGTTGATGTATAGGCCACGAGCTGCTGGTGGCGAGGCTGAGGATGACGCGAACAGTGGCCGGCTTCACGACGGGACTGAACGTCTTGCCGTAGTCGACCCCGGCCTGTTGGGTGAAGCCGCGAAGCACCCAGTGCGCCTTGTACCGTACCAAGGAGCCATCCGTGTTGAACTTGTGCCGAAAAATCCATTTGCCGCTCACCACGTTAGCACCTCCAGGACGAGAGACCAACGACCAAGTGTCATTCCGCAACTGCGCATTATATTCATCAAGCATAGCAGCGACCCAGTTCGGATCCTTAAGTGCAGCGCGGTAGGAAGAGGGAATGGGGCTGATGGGCGTGGTGACGGAGAGACTAACGTGTTGCTCTGGGAGAGAAAAACCGGATTTTGAACGTGTGTGCACGGGGTGCAAGTTCTCGGGTGGCTGTACCCGGACGGCCCGTGGGGGTAGACGAGGCGGAGCTGGCGCAGCGGGACTGGCTGGCGCGGCTCCCGAGGAAGATCCGGGCGGACGGGCAGGAGTGGGAAGTGGTGGGTCTGGGCTAGGCGCGTGATCCGAGGGGAGGCGCGGCACAGGGGGAGAGGTACCGCGCGGTGTGGATGGGCCAGGTGGTGCGGCGGTGTTGGCGCGAGGCGGATAAGGCGCGGGGCCGGTCGAGCCACGCGGGCTGGTTGGGCCAGGTGGTGGAGGCAGGCGTGGTGCGGGGGTGGGGCGCAGCACGGGAATCGGCGGCGCGGATCCCGCAACTGCATGGGGTGGATCGTACGAGGTAGGTAGGATTGGGTTTGGCAGGGGCGGAGTGGGATCTGGTGTGGCTGGCGTAGCTGTGGTCTCGTGGGTGGCGAAGGGAAATTTGCTTTCATCGAAGACAATGTGTCGTGAGATTTAAACGCGCCAGGTACGGAGGTCGAGGCAGCGGTAGCCCTTGTGTTCTAGCGGGCAGCCAAGGTGCACGCAGGGAGTGGAGCGTGGGGCGAGCTTGCGGGGAGCTAGGTGGTTGAGGTTGGGGAAACACAAGCACCCGAACACACGCAAATGATCGTAGGTAGGGTGATGACCATGAAGAAGAAAATATGGCGTGAGCTGATTGACAGCGGAGGAAGGGCGACGGTTGATGAGGTGGTTGGCAGTGTGGAGGGCTTCGACCCAGTACTCGGGCGGCATATGAGCGTGGATGAGTAGCGTGCGTAGAACATCATTAGTGGTGCGCAAGAGCCGTTCGGCCTTGCCGTTTTGCGGCGATGTATGAGGGCAGGAGAGGCGGAAGGAGACGCCGAGGTGAGAGAAGTAGTCGCGTAGGGAGTGGGAAAGAAATTCCCCGCCGTTGTTGCACTTCACACATTTGATAGAGCACTACTAGGAAAAGGGCTATAGATGGGATTGACACTAATGGCGCACCAGACAGTTGGTGCGCCATTAGTATATACTAATGGCGCACCACCTGCTGATACGCCATTAGAGTTGAAACTACTAATGGCACACCAGGCAAAGGGTGCGCCATTAGTATCAAAAAAAATTTTTGAACTAGTGCGCCTGTCCAAACATACTAATGGCGCATCCAGATAAAGTGCGCCATTAGTAGTTGTAACTACTAATGGCGCACCAGTCCGAAAGTGCGCCACTAATGTTGTTTTTTTTATTATATTTTTTATTCCTTTTTTTGCAATACTACTAATGGCGCACTGATCAACCGTGCGCCATTACTAGTTTAAACTAGTAATGGCGCACTGCGGATCAGTGCGCCATTAGTATTTTTTGTTTATAAAACTACGTGCGCCATTAGTAACCTGGATTACTAATGGCGCATTTAGTGCTGGTGCGCCATTAGTAAGTGGGCAGCAACAAGATATTTTGGACATCCTCTCCTACCCACACTCACTTTCTCCCCACTTCATTCTCTCCACCTCCTCCTTGTCTCGGGTGCCTCCTCTTTTTCACCTCATTTCCACCATAGATTCATTCAAATTAAGTGGTTAAATTACCTTGTTTTAATAGGTAAGTAAGGGGGGAAGCTATATTTATGTTGTTCTCCCTACAACAATGTGCACATGCACTTTTTATGGCCTAGCTAGATCTATGTATGTTCGTGGTGTTGCATATGTTCGTGCTGTTGCATATGTGTTTGTGTTTGGAGGTGTACCGGTATTTGAAATGCGATAGTTGCCAATATTTTGCCGGAATGTTGATTCATTTCCGTTTCGGCGAGAATTTTGGCGTTAAGCATTCTTTTTGGTCCTATTTTTAGGGAAAGTCATGCCAAATTTTTGTTTGGTTCTAAAATATCGTTTTGCTCTACCCCGCAGGCGACCATGGTCCGCACGATGACCGAAGGCATCGTGAATAGGTTTTTGAGGTCCGCGAAGGCCGAGATGCTTCAAAAGAACGAGACAGAGATAAGATGTCCGTGTCGAAGATGCAAGCTGAAGAGCCTTATTGCGGACCCGGATTCCGGGCAGGTGCGGGACCACCTGCTCTTGCGTGGTTTCATGGATGCATATCAGTGGCAAGGTGATGAAGATGACTACGAAGTCGTCCATGGGGGCCGGGCAAGAAATGAGGAAGGGCAGCAAGACAACCACCGCGGCTCGGGCGGGCGAGAAGACGAAGAATCCCTAGGAGATGATCATGATAGTGATGCTGTACACAGTCATCATGTAGAAGATGCAGGACATGATGATGAGGAAGATGCCGGAGCAGACGACGGGCATGATCATGAAGATGATGATGCCGGCGGAGCAGACGACGCTGGACCATCGATGGGCTGGGTGCGGGACCCTCATATTCAAGAGCTGCTTCTCAAGCAGACGGATAACGCCAGAGCTGCCGCCCGAGAGAAAGCCAAGATGGATCAACTTGAGTTAGACGCAGTTACTCCATTGTATGAAGGATGCAGGCCCGAGGATACCCGCCTGAAAGTAACGCTCATGGCTCTGGAGATGAAGGTAAAACACAAAATGACCGACGCATGCTTCGACGAGAACATGTCATTCTGGCACGAACGTCTTCCCAAGGGGAACAAGTGCCCGACCAGTTTGGAGGAGGCGAAGAAAATCGTGTGTCCTCTCGATTTATCGCACGTGAAATACCATGTGTGCATGAACAATTGCATCATTTATCGGGACGAGCACGTGGAGTCTACCATTTGTCCGGTGTGCGGCGTCACTCGATACAAGAAGAGGAAGAAAGCTCCTCGAAAAGTGGTGTGGTACTTTCCGATCACTCCTCGTCTGCAGCGGTATTTCGCGGACCCTAAGGTAGCAAAGCTCCTGCGTTGGCACGCGGATAGGGAGGAGAAGAAGCGAGAAGATGACGCAAATGATCCGGAGATAGATAAAAAAGACAAGATGCTGAGTCACCCTAAGGATGCGAGCCAGTGGCAAGCGTTGAACTTCGAAGACTCAGAATTTGGGAACGATCCAAGGAACATCGTGCTGGGCGCGAGCACCGATGGAGTCAATCCGTTTGGCAGCCAGAGAAGCACACATAGCACCTGGCCTGTGTTTGTGT
>LR880968.1:808162279-808183199 GCA_904067115.1 Aegilops sharonensis | reverse complement strand
GATCAAGGAGAAAAATCCTTCGATCACCGAAGATGACTACAACGACTTCAAGATCAATTGCTCGAGCACCGCAAACTCCCAATCAAGTCAGTGGGGGAAAGAAATGCGGGAGCTGAACTTAGGGGAACACACACTCGGTCCCGGCGGTTACAGAGTGGCGGAGCCTATATGGGACAAGGAGGACGCGGAGCGTGCCGAGCAAGGCCTACCGCCCCTCTTCGATAAATATGGTGACAAGCAGACCAGGAACTTTGTCAGGGCCCGGTACAAGAAGGACCCGAAAACAAAGGAGCTTACCACGGATCCGAAGACCAGGGCGCTTGAGGTTGTTCTGGTAAGGAATACCACCCCGGGGTAATTAGCTCCATATGGTTGCATTCTAATTAATGAAGCCAAATTTCTAAATGGTTCACATTCCTTCCGCAGGCGACTGAAAGCAGTTGCGCGGGGTCGACTAAGAGCAACCCTTGGGACACCACTCTAAATAGGGCGTTGAATGTAATGAAGAACAAGGATAAGCTCAGTAAGCCGACGTCAGCTGGTCGTGTGGCCGGCAAAGGCTTGTCCACAAAATGGGGGTCATACTATACCGCTGGTGTGCGGAAGGAGAAAAAGACCAGCTCGGAAAGCCAGGCGCGCGAGGTTCAAGAAGTCAAGGCACAGGCGGCGCGGATTCCGGAGATTGTCCAAGAGCAAGTGCAACAACAACTCGGAGCGACGATCACCGCCATTGTGCCTACCTTGATCCAGGGGTTGAGTGCGTGGATTGCGGGCGGACAACAGGGGCCGCCCCCGATTCCTAGCTTCACGGCCAGCAACTCGCAGAATGCGATGGCGGGGCCATTGGTGTCTCCGGCGGAGGCGGCATTGGTGTCTCCGACGCCGGAACGGGAGCTTAATGCACCCGGGTGTACGCCGGCCGGCACCTCTGCAGCAAGCGGTCCCTCCGTCAACTGCACGCCCGCCGTTGGCGCTGCCTCGACATTAGCCGAGCTCGACGCCATCATCACGGTAACTAATTAAGCCTCTCTCGGTCGAGGACTTCATCTCCTTGCCTTTGACTGGGCATCCCTGACGCCCTACATGTTTTCGCAGGGCGCCGCCGACGTTCCGTGCACTCTCCTGCACTTCGTGAACAATGAGTTGGTCGATGTCGCCAAGGGCAAAATCGTTCAACCGGGCAACCCCTTGTTCCACGGTACCCAGATGCCACCCAACTTGTTTAGGGTTGAACTGGTTCGGGTGCTGCCAGGCTGCGATGAGTTGTTACCTCCGATTCGACCCGTCGGGGCCGACGATGATGACGTGATGACCCTCAGCGCCTGCTTGTGCCGGCCCCTGCTTTGGCCGAAGAGCCAGATTCGTTTGGGGGCGGGGGACACCACCCCAAAGACAACACCGCCAGTCGTGCCGTCGCCAAGTCGGCCCCATGGCAAGACCGCCGCAACGGTGCCGGACATCCCTATGCCACTGGATCCAAACATGCATATGGCACAGGATCAGAACGACGACAACGACGATACATTTGCCAACGTCGATCAGTACTTTGCCGATCATGGGTACGGTGGCGACTTCATGGGGCCTCCTTCTCAAGAACCCAACCCAACAAAAGACGTGCGCGATCTAGCTGGTACCGCGGAGAAGCCAAGTTGCAACAGGCATCGTCTGCCGTTCAGCTCTCAGGAGACGCCTCCAGCTGCCGACTTCACCGAGCCTCAGATAGGCGAGGTGCGAAATATTATCAGCCCCAACACACTCAAGAAGGCGGTCTGTGAGCAGAACTCGGTCCCATTACAGGAGAAGAAGAAGGCACGCAAAAGAAAGACTAACAAGGGTGCGGGCCAGCCGGCACCGAGTACGATCCGTGCTCAGGACGGGCCACCTTCACCTGAGGATATCTCGAGGAGGGTGCATGTGGCGGGTAGGGCGATGCTACCGACAAATATGCTCAATGCTGCAACCGGTGCTATGCGGATTCTGCATGACAGTGTTCTTTCTTTGGAGAAGCGGCGTCTCAGAGAGAAGGATGTGGCGTACCCGGTTTTCGTGGCCAAGGTGCCAGAGGGCAAGGGCTTTGTGGATAACTCCATCGGGCGTACGATCGTCCTGCGGTTTGATGACATCCACGCTATGTTGAACCTTCATCCGCTGCACTACACCTTCGTTCGGCTATTTTCGCTGAGTATGGAGATGCGGATCATTCGCGACAAGACCCCGGACATCGTGATAGTCGACCCCTTCTACATGCGTGCCAAGATCTTGGGCTGCGCTGGGGACCGGCAAGTTGCGAGTTCTTACCTCGAAGGCATCATTCTGGCAAACCAAGATAAGGATAACTTCCTCGTGCCTTACTTTCCCGAGTAAGTCCTCCCCTCAACCGGCCTGTAACATATGAATTCTTAGATTTCGATCGTTTTTCTTTTAACATTCCGTGTTTTCTGCAGTGACACACATTGCACGCTCATCCTCCTAAGCCCCAAATATTCCATGGCCACGTATTTCGACCCCGACCGTCCGTCGAACGTAGACTACACAAATGTCAAGAAGGTTCTTGATGATGTTCTCCCCGGCTACGCCCAATCTGGAGGCACCTTCACCAGGCCTATTCGTAAGTACGGCAAGCACGTGTTCTCCCACAATACGATGTTCTGCTGCGTCAAGCAGCCGCCTGGCGGTCAGAAGGGTGCCTACTACGCCATCCATCACATGCGGGCGATCGTACGGGACCATCATCAACTTCTGCTACCGAGTAAACTCAAAGATTGGGCCGCGAGCGTGTTGGCAATCCAGGACATGGACATCAGACAAGAATTCTTTCGCATCCTGTCGGAGTTTGCGGAAATCATCCATCAAGATGTCCTTCGTACCTCGGGGCAGTTCTACCTCAAAAATCAACCGTCCAACAGTGACATCGACACAATGCTACAAATGCAGGCTGACAACGCCCGTTCTTTCATGACTCCCACGATAGACGGCGGCTTCATCCACGCTCCGGTCCCTTGAGTCGAGTCGAAAGCAGTGATGATGTGTCTAGTTCTGAAACATCAATTGGCTCATGTTGTAATTAAACTTTAATGAACTTGTAGTATGTCTCTTTGGTTTCGAGAGTCGTTCAACTTAGATGTAATCGATGCTATTAATGTCTTGCTTTTCTCTTCCGTTCGTTCTGTTGCATACTTATATATTGCTTATGTATTGTCTGCGAATTGGTACTAACGTTTCGTTTGGCTAGTGCATAGCGATGCCGTCGTATGTCGTGTACAAGGGTAAGGTTCCCGGAGTCTGCGACGACTGGGAGGAGTGTCGGAGACAGGTTCACCAATTCAGCGGTAACAGTTACAAAGGGTACACCACTAGGGCCGAGGCCGAATCTAGATATGCCTGCTATCTAGCGGGAGAGGGGAGGGAGCGTTGGAGGAACCGGATGAAGACGAGTTTCATCGTGATGATGCTCATCGTGTTGACCGCAGCTCTCTTCTATGTGATGGTAGTTTAGATGATCGATATCGACTTGTAATGTGAAGACAAACTCGCTACTCGCGGTCTCGAGACTTGTAATATAATGTTCTATCTTTGTTCGGTCTTTTCAATTCGGAGACTAATATGATGAATTTTATTCAGAGACTAATATGATGAATTGTATTCAGAGACTAATCTTCTATTGTATTCGATGAATCTGTTGTTGTTGTGTGTTGTCTATATTTTGTCCAATTATACATTTTGTAACCTGTGCAAAAAACAGAAAATAAAAAAATAAAAAAACCTAATATTCATACTAATGGCGCATCACATCACAGTGCGCCATTAGTATGCCAAAGGATACTAATGGCGCATCATTAAAAAGTGTGCCATTAGTATGCCGAAGTTACTAATGGCGTATCTTGCCGTTGTGCGCCATTAGTATGCCAAAGCACCTGGGTATACATGGTCCCCTGGGAGGCATACTAATGGCGCACTGTTGTATATACTAATGGCGCATCAAGTGGTGCGCCATTAGTACACCAGATACTAATGGCGCACCGGTGGTGCGCCATTAGTAAAATATACTAATGGCGTGGCACTAATGGCGCACCACTAATGCGCCATTAATGGCCAAATTAGGTGCGCCATTAGTAGGCCTTTTCCTAGTAGTGGAGAGGTTATATTGGGTGAGGACGTATGCGAAGAAACGCTGTAGCGTGGCAGCGGTATAACTTTTGTTGCGTAGAGGAAAAGCCCAAGAAAAATGCGTGTAACCATCAAGCACAATAAGGTAATATTGATAAACAGAAAAACTACATACAGGAGACGTCCATAAATCACAATGAATAAGCTGGAAGGGTGCAGTGGTACGAGAAGTAGAACGAGCAAAAGGTAAACGTGGTTGCTCGCCAATTTTACAAGATTCACACACAGGGGAACCTTGAGAGTGATTATTACATGAATCAAGAAAGTTGGAAGCTAAAATGGAAAGGGAAACACGACTGGGGTGGCCAAGCCGCAAGTACCACAAGTCGCCATTGCTTGAAACAGAGAACGCCCGAGAGCCGCCATTATTCGGAAGAAACGGATACAAATCACCGGAGCTAATGGACCCCATGAGGACCTTCCCCGTTGCCATGTCCTTCACAGAGAAGCCAAAGGGGTCAAAAGCCACAATACACCAATTATCACGGGTAAAACGGCGAATGGAAATAAGGTTTTGTATAATGCCAGGAGAGACAAGTATGTCAGTGAGATGAAAGGGAGGAAGAGAGGTGGAACCGCATGCAACGATAGGAAGCACAGAACCATTGCCAACAGTAATGCTAGATGGATAATAACGCGATGTAGGGGAGACAGTGGCGAGGGTACCTCACGTCCCAGCTATGTGCGAGGTCGCTCCGGTGTCCATGTACCACTCGGACCCGGAGGGCGGTTGCTGCACGTGCATGTTGGCGAACTGGGTGGCCAGCAGCGCCTGCTGATCCCACTGAGGGGCGGAGGAGGACGAGCCGACGATGGGGTAGGCTTGTTGGGGAGCGCCGGGGCGGGGGCCGAGAACTCCCGCGGCGTTAGGCGGCGTCCAGGTTGCGCGCCACTGCTGCGGAGTGGGCAGCGGGGCACCGAAGGGCGCAAAGTAGCCCATCCAGGGCTGCTGCGCATGCTGACCGCGACCACCATTGGAGCCGGAGGATGCCCCGGGGTGACCACGGCCACGCCCGCGGCCGCGACCGCGCCCACCGCACTCACGATCACCAGACGGGCTCCCCGAGCCCCCACTGGGGACGGGAGACTTGCCCTTGTCGGACGGTGCGGGAGGGGGCGCGCGATCACCGCCCGGTGCGCCGCCGGACGAGGAGGACCCACCATGGCCGACGACGAGGGCAGTGGCGCCCGTGGCCTGCTCGCGCTCCGCGATGCCGATCTCCTCGAGGAGCAGCCTCGACCGCGCCTGAAGGAACGTGGGGAATGGCTGCTGCATCGGCAGGAGCGTCGCCATGACGTGGAAAAGGCGGCTGAGCCCGCGAACGAGCTGCAAAGTGAGTGCCCGGTTCGTGACCGGTTCGCCCACGTCGGCCATGGCGGAGGCGAGCTGCTGGCGGCGGCGATAGTATTGGGCGATTGTCATGTCGCCCTGCACCGTCGCGCGGAAGTCGGCGCCGTTGTCGCGGAAGAACACCTCGAGCTGCTGCCAGATATGATACGCCATGGCCTCCGGCGTCTGGATGGTGTCATAGAGGTCGTCGGAGATCGTCCAATACACCCACAGAACGATCGTGATGTCGTCGTTACGCCAGGTGGCGTCCTCGTGCAGCGGCTCGTCTTCCTCCAGGACGTGCTCCTCGACGCGGTATTTGCAGAGCACGTACCAGAAGAGGTGACGCCATTTGGAATAGTTCCCAGAGTCGAGCGAAAGCTTGAAGGGGATGTATGAAGCGATGTTAATATGATGCATCGACGGGAGAGGCGCAGGGGGAATCTGGGGTGGACGGAGCACAAGCGCCGCGGCTTGAGGACGCACGGTGCAGAGAGGTGGCACCACCGGGGGCACCATGGGAGCAGCATGGGCCCGGCGCATGGCTCGGGCATTGGGCGACAGGGGCGCCGGAGCGGCGGGCGGCACCGGTTGGGCGGCAGCCGGCGCAGCCAGCTCGGGGTTGGGGGCGACTTCCGGCAGGATGAAGACGGTGTCGGCGTCCCCGAACGAACGAGTGCCGCGAAGGGGGCGGCGGATGCTCATGGCGGAAGTAGGGAGGATCGAGAGAAGCTGATACCAAGTAAGAGGATGAAGGACTCTGTATATTCAATCATCGCAGGGTTACAAGAGTTTATATACACGGGAAACCTCGAGGAGTCCTAGTCTACTGTTACAATTGATCCGAGGATAATGCCGATCGTGACTACATGGGCGGAGGCGACGTGCGCGGGAGCGCGGGCGCCGTAGGACTCGGCCGAACTCTTTGTACACATGGGTGAGGGTGCATGTCACGTTTCCAACATATGGAATAAGGAGTGGTGTCGGTGTCAAAACCGGCAGATCTCGGGTAGGGGGTCCCGAACTGTGCGTCTAGGCGGATGGTAACAGGAAACAAGGGACACGATGTTTTTACCCAGGTTCGGGCCCTCTCGATGGAGGTAAAACCCTACTCCTGCTTGATTAATATTGATGATATGGGTAGTACAAGAGTAGATCTACCACGAGATCAGAGAGGCTAAACCCTATAAGCTAGCCTATGGTATGATTGTTGTTCGTCCTACGGACTAAAACCCTCCGGTTTATATAGACACCGGATAGGGTTAGGGTTACACAGAGTCGGTTACAATGGTAGGAGATCTACATATCCGTATCGCCAAGCTTGCCTTCCACGCCAAGGAAAGTCCCATCCGGACACGGGACGAAGTCTTCAATCTTGTATCTTCATAGTCCAGGAGTCCGGCCAACGGTGATAGTTCGGCTATCCGGACACCCCCTAATCCAGGACTCCCTCAGTAGCCCCTGAACCAGGCTTCAATGACGACGAGTCCGGCGCGCACATTGTTTTCGGCATTGCAAGGCAGGTTCCTCCTCCGAATACTTCATAGAAGATTTTGAACACAAGGATAGTGTCCAGCTCTGCAAAACAAGTTCCACATACTACCGTAGAGAGAATAACCTTTGCACAGATCTGCTGACGTATTCCGCGGCGTGACATCACACCACGGCCAGGCCTTTATACGAATCTGTTCCACCTCAGCGCGTTTAGCGAGGCGGTTTCCTTGGCACGTCTTATCAGAGCGGAGATCGTGCCCCCCTTATTCCGGGATCCTCATCAATACGGACGTGGGTAACCCAACTGCGCCATTGATTACGGCGCTTTGGAGATAAGCGAGTTTTACCAGGCTGGCGGGGGACGCATAGCTTCGTCCGTCCATATAAGGGGATAAGGATCCACCTTTTCACCTACGCCTTCTTCCTCCTTTACTCATCCATTTCCGCGCACTCGAGCTCCAGCGCCCAAGTCTGCACATCCCTCCTCAACCTTCTCCAGCCATGTCCGGATCGGGAGGCAAGTGGATGGTCTCCTCCGTCACGGAGGGACAAGTCAAAAAGCTGCGGAAGGCCGGATAGTTGTCCAGCAACATCGCACACCGGCTACCCGACGAGGGGCTGCTCATTCCCACCCCCAGGCCCCATGAGAGGGTGGTGTTCCTCACCCACTTCCTCCGCGGACTAGGTTTTCCACTTCACCCATTTGTCCGGGGGCTCATGTTCTACTACCGCCTGGACTTCCATGATCTGGCCCCGAATTTCATCCTCAACATCTCGGCGTTCATCATCGTGTGCGAGGCCTTCCTCTGCATCCAGCCCCACTTCGGCTTATGGCTGAAGACCTTCAATGTCAAGCCGAAGGTAGTGGGCGGCCGCCAAGCGGAGTGCGGAGGTGCCATGGTTGGCAAGATGGCCAAAGTCCTATGGCTCGAGGGATCCTTTGTGGAGACCATAAAGGGGTGGCAATCGGGGTGGTTCCACATCACCGAGCCGCGCGACTCTCAATGGGCGGCGGCCCCCGAATTCCGATCCGGCTTCCCCACACAGCTCACATCATGGAAAGAGACGGGCCTGACATGGGGTAATTCGGAAGAGCTGTCCGGGCTCCAAACCTGCGTCTGAAACCTGGTGGACAAGAATCTCAGGCTTGTCAATGTAGTCCAGGTTATGCTCATCTGCCGGATCCTCCCTTGCCAACAACGGGCCTTCAAATTGTGGGAGTTTGATCCGGCACAGCACCAAACTCTGAAAAGGCTCTTCGACACTACGTACGAAGATGCCTCGAAGGTGCTGTTCAAGGGCGCCGAGGCTCCCACATCCGCTACCGAAGATCGCGGATTCAGCTCGCATCGCCAAGCTACCGAGGTAAGCTATTTTACCCTTTACGAGACTCTTGTTTTTCATAGTTTGAGCCTATGTGGGATCTAAAACTCCCTAACCTTTGACAGGATTGGCTGAAGACGTCCGGACAGATTAACTGTCCGGCCCCCTTGCCAGAAGACCCAGCGGACACCCGATTGATGGGGCTGCTGGCTCCGGCACCTCATGTGGTGCCGGAGAAGAAGGCCAAGAAGAAGGCCACGGAACTCTAAGGAGCTCCCGGCGCCAGGTGCTGTCGGACTCATCGTCCGACGACTCTGAGGCGGAATCCTCCCCTGAGGACGAGGAGGAAAAATAAGCCTCTCCCCCGCAGGGGGAGAGAAGAAAAGGAAGGCCGCCCCGACTGGGGAGGCCGGAGGGTCCAAGAAAGGAAGAACCCTTCCTCCGGACTTCTCCACCAACGCAGATAACGACGAGGAGGAGTGGCCACCAAGGGCCATGCCACTGGCGAGATCGTAAGTGTCCGGACTCCGGAATAGCTCATGACTTTTTATTTGTCGCCTAGTGTCTTCTAACGCCGAATATAAACATGTAGTCCGCCCAAGGACGAGTTCGCCGCTTCGTCGAGCGGCTCCCTGGAGTCATCGGATGTGAAGAACACTTCACTTCCGACCGCCTCCTCTCCTTGTGACGCAGACGACACCGCGGTGGAGTCCCAAAAGGGGCCCAGCCAGGAGGAGGTGGTCCTAGAGGCGCCGCAAGGCGACCTCCCGGACTCCTGGCGCAAAGGGGGCGAGACCCCAGAGGGCTCTAAGTCCGGCCCTGTGCCGTACTCTGTACCGGAACCTTCAGTGGTTCCGAAGTCCGGCAAGCGGCCCCTTCGTAAGAAGGGCAAGACTGCGACGCCGGTGACCTCCGTCCATCCGGAGGCACCGGATAGCTTGCTGGAGGCGCTTAACGGCGCCTCCATCGACGAGGAGCACCGCACTGTTATGAGTGTGGTGATCCAGAAAGTTCAGTCCGCCAAGAGCAGGCTGACTGAAGCATGTACCAGCCTTCTAACAGGCTTTGAGGTAAGTTTAGAATATGTAAAAATATTACTGCATGGACAGTAGCCCCTGATGCTTAGTTCGGTGTTCGGAAAGAAAAGCCGGACTAAGGATCTAAAAAGATATATGCAGGAGTCTAACATAAGTATGTCAATATGGGAATGCAGGCTG
This sequence comes from Aegilops sharonensis, assembly GCA_904067115.1. Taxonomy (NCBI): domain Eukaryota; kingdom Viridiplantae; phylum Streptophyta; class Magnoliopsida; order Poales; family Poaceae; genus Aegilops; species Aegilops sharonensis. Next base: position 808,173,668 of record LR880968.1, on the reverse strand, counting down.
CACTGCTGACCTCTGCCGCACTGACTGCGAAGGTCAATGCATTGAAGCAGAGCCTCGAGCGGTCCGAGAACGAGCTCGGCCTTGCCAAGAAGCAGCTCGAGGACAAGGAAGGTAAGTAATACCTTCTTAAAGTAATACCTTATAGAAAGGATTTGGTTACAAAAATGACATGACTAACGTGGGTATTGTAGGGACCACGAATGAGGTGGCGACCCTAAAGGAAGCGGTGTCCACGACCGAAAGCAAAGCGGCCGCGGAGCGCACCGAGCGAGAGAAGCAGGAGGCGCGGGTGGCGGAGATGTGGCAAGAGCTCCAGGCTCTCGTGGAAAAACATGAGAGTTTGGAGCATGACTCGAAGACTCGAGAGTCCGAGCTCGCCTCGGCTCTTGACAGTGCCAAAGCCGCTAAGGCCGAAGCCCGAAAAGCCCTCCAGGAAATTGAATGATTAAAGAAGATAGCAGCGGGTAAGGCATTCTATATGCAAAGCATGCATGTGAAAGTGAATTATCTATTACTTACCCGCATCCGGAGCCCTCAGGAGCATTCGTAGATCTGCCCCGTAGTGTGTCTGATGCTGTCGCGTTCTCCCGCGCCAAGGAGGGGAGCTCGACGGAAAAGGTGTTCTGGTCTTAGTATGCTGAGGCCGGACATCCGGTGCCCCTGAGCGACTAGCTGAAGCAGCTGGTCGAGCTCCACAAGGTCGCCGAACAGGCCATGAAGGGCCTCATAATTTGGCTGTGGCCATTGGAAGCCATGCCTGGGAGCTCCTTCGGGCTAGTGCGGCGGCTGGTGGACGCATGTCCATGGATTGAAGTCATCAAGCGCTCCGTCTGCATTGAAGGTGCCCGTCGGGCCCTTGCCCGTGCTAAAGTGCACTGGGTCAAGCTGGATGCTGAGAAGCTTGGGACGGACGGGCCACCGAAGGGCAAGGAGCATCGCAAGCCTGAAATGTACTATGAGGGCGTCCTGAAGGGTGCCCGCCTTATAGCGGGTGAATGCTCCAAAGATCTAATTTTTGAATAGACTCGCATTTGTTATCATGTACGCTGAAAACTTGTTCATATGCGCTAAGCAACACTTGTGAATTTAAAATATTACCTTCTGTGCGGCCGTTTATCAAATTTTGAGAGATGGCAAGTCGTTGGCTTCGGCCCCCATGCCACGAGTGCTGGGGTGTTCGGGATAAACTTGAGCGCTCGTGTTCCCATTCTTGGGTCCTTCGAGGGAGGCGCTCAACGCAACAAACAAGGAAACCAGACTATAGTGCTTGAACACTCTCACTTAGCCATAGAATTCTATAATTTTAAATTTCGGCGAAGCCCCTAGTACTCGGAAGACCGAGTTCGGGGCGCTATCCACGCCTTGGCCGGACAATGCCGACTCCTCGCTCTAAGCGGCATAAGTCTTTAGGGACCCGAAGAAACCTCTCGAACAGCGATGACGATGCAGGAGAAGAACATGAACCACCGCTCAATGGGCGGTGGACAGCCGCCTCTTCCTATGATATATATATATATGGCGGACACTCCGAAGGAAACCAATGGCGATGAGGCAACGGAGGATAATCCCTCAGGGAGAAAAGGAAAGCATGGGCGTCATCGGCGCCGCTCCAAGCCCCGCCACAGCAATACCGACCCAGAAGACGAAAACAATCCGGATGGCGCCGAAGATGCATATAACCCTAGTCGGCCTGCCTTTAAGAAGGCCGGACTGGCAAGTGTGGGATACTTGGAGAGGGACAATTATACGCCCCCCTCTGAGGACGAGGCAAGCCTTGGTAATGACGAATTAGGCGTGCCGGAAGATCCAGTGGAACAAGCTCGCTTCGAACGACGGCTCATGGACACGGCAAGGAGCCTGCAAAGGAAGCAACAGCAGCTTAAAGCTGACCAAGATTTGCTAGTGGACAGATGGACCACGGTCCTGGCCACCGAAAGGCACATGCCCCGATGTCAACACATCACTACGGTCCAAAACAATATGAAGGACACACGAAGAGGCATCCTCAAGCCTCGGCGCAATGGTCATAAGCGTCAAGTCGGTAAATCTGGTGCTAATTCCAACAACTCCCAGTCCGGTCAGCGGACAACGAACAGCTCAGACCTATCCGGCCCGAGCCACACACTCGATCAACCATGTGAAATTCATGGTACTCGTAGAAGGACGGCAAAGCATACCAATAGAGAATGCCGGATCCTCAAAACAAAGCGGCTGGTCGTGTGTCGGAAACAATGAAGGGAGGCGTCTGGTTAAGAGACCCCCCCCCCATAGCATAAAAGTACGGCCGATTAGTCATGACCGCATTAACCATAGCAATTCAATTGCAGTACCTCTAGACATAGCAAACCGGGGGCTTCGTAACACATAAAGCGCCCGCAGGTGTGAAACCACAAATAACATCTTCTAAAAGATGCTAGGGGCAAAGGCCAAGTTTTATTGGCCCACCACTCTAACGGTAGTCCTAGGATCACCAAAAAATACCACGCCAAAGAATAATTCTTCGGCACCTTCCCCTCATACGGTAATTTACCATATGCTAACAGGGTTATCCACGTTGACTAGATCTCATGTGGTAAAATCACTCAGGCCAACACCGGGCGATACAACCACACCTATGGGCAAGGCCGAACCCCGCCTCTAGAGCAGAAATGATATAACTACCGGACTAGCGAGTCGTGCATGCCCGTCAAAATTCTGATGCGACAGCCGACTATCCAGACACCAACTAACAAGTTCGTGCTACTTCACGGTCTAACGGCTGGATTAACCAAGGTCCGATTACGAACACTCGGACCAACCGCAAGAGGACATCCAGCTACCTTCAAGTATTCGCCTTTACAAACTAACTTTGACGCAGAACAGGATTGGAGATGTGGAATCGGCCAGGACACACAAGGAACCCCCCCCCCCCCCTACAGAAGGCAGTTCAGATTAATTTCCAGTTCACCCACAGCCACCTCCAGTCCGGCCATCACAGGTTCCACCAAAAACACCTCTTTTCATAATCATAAATCGTACCAATATGCATAGACATATCATCTTACTACAACGCGTAGACTTAAATAACACTTGCCGGCCGTCGTTTTTCCGACACCTTGTGTTACGCCCAATTCTGCCAGGGGCTTCACAGCACGACAGTAAAGTCCGACCACCTTTTCGGTCGCTCGGCACCCGAAATTATAGCACTATATGCATCAGCTCCAAATCATGTCTTGGGTCATTGGTTGGGTTTGCCCGGCTCCCTTGTTTTGGTACCTTACGTTCGGTTATATCGGCTAAGGTAGCGCAGGGAGAACTACTGCGATTGTGTCCCGGATCTGCCAGACGAGCACCTCAGTAGAGAAAGCCGAAAACCGACTGTCATGATACAGCGAGAGCTGGTCAGTTGTTCGAGAGGTTGTAACATCCTTAATGATTTATTCCGCATAACGCCATTATAAATGCAGAGTGCGACGGATCGGTCTTCTGATCAGGCGCTAATAGAGCCCCTAGTCTGGCTTTCCGAACACTAGGGGCTGCGTCGACCATACTCGAATTCCCATGGCTAAGTGAGAGTGGTAAAGCCGTATAGTCCGATTGCCTGGTTCACGGTGAGGAACACCTCCTTAAAAGGACCCAGCCATGGGATAAAGAGTGTCCAGTTATGACCCGAACACCCCCGAATTTCTTTCGTGGGGGCAGAAGCCGACGACTGGCCAACTCTCAGTATTTATACACATTAAAACAGCCGCACAGGAAGAACATGCGTTCAAACTAAACATGCAATTACTAATAACAGTGCCCGTATCCCATATTACAAAGCGACACGAATTCCCTCAGGGAAATATAATGTCTTTCGTACACTTATCCCCCGCAAGGCGGGCTCCCTTCAGTACACCTTCATAGTACAATTCAGGATTGCGGTGCTCCTTACCCTCTGGCGGCCCCTCGGTCATCAGCTTCTCCGCATCAAGCTTCCCCCAATGCACTTTTTCACGGGCAAACGCCATACGCGCACCCTCTATACAGACTGATTGCTTAATAGCATCAAGCCGAGGACAAGCGCCCACAATCCGCTTCACGAGTCCGAAGTAACTGCTTGGAATGGGCTCCGCGGGCCACAGCCGGACAACCAAGTCCTTCATGGCTAGTTGGACGCCTGGTGCAGTTCGACAAGCTGCTTCAGCTGATCGATAAAGGGCACCGGATAGTTCGGCGCCAAATACTACGACCAGAAATCCCTATCCGCAGACTTCTTCTCCTTGGTATGGTAGAATTGGGCGGCATCTGATATGCTGCGAGGAAGATCCGCAAACGCCCCTAGAAAAATAAGAATTCAGCTTGCCGCTTAGAATTCTTCCCATTACCATGTACAAATGGCTAACAATACAGAAGGCCTTACCAGCCGCAACTTTCCGGGCTCTTGAATGTCCCGCACAACACCTCGGGTTTCTTCCCGAGCATCTTCCGCAGCCCTGAGAGCTTGGGCAAGTTCGGATTCTTTCCCTACTAGACTCTGCTCCAAGCCCTCGCTTTTCTTCACAGCCTCCTGGAGCTTTCGCTCAGCTGGGATGACCCTGGCCTCGTGTTTCTCATGAAGCGGCTATTCAGCGGCAGCCTTCTCGTTGGCATCAGCCACAGCCTTCTTTAGTGCCTCATATTCGGCACTCGCTCCTAGAGCATACAATAAAAAAACTTTTCACTAGGCACAATTACTCATTCGTGCCTACTTAAAAGACAAATGTTTTCAACATACCTTGCTTGTCTTCCAATTGCTTCTTCACACGGCCAAGTTCCTCCTCGGCCCGTGCAAGGCTCTGCTTGAGTCCGGACACTTGCGCATTATGAGCGGTCGTCCTCTCCGCAGACGCCTGTTTTTACATAAAGGGGTATACGTCATTCACATAGGCTCCTACACAAACAGAGGGGTTTGATCCCCTGCCCGGCTCTCTCTTTCGCCGGACAGTGTATCAGGGGCTGCTACTTATATTATGACGATTTCTTAAAAGTTTCTTAGGAAACATACCTCAAAAGCCTTTATAAGGCCAAAGAAGGACTTATTCATCCCGCTCTCAGCGGTGTGAATTTTTTCAACCACCGCACCCCTAAGGGTTCGATCTTCATCGACAACAGACGCGTTCTTTAACGCTATCGATAGACCGCTCGGCAGCCCTGCCTGATCAGAGGTTGCTGGCGGAGTAGGCAAGCCTCCCACCGTCGAAGGTGGCCGCTCGCCTGATCCTGGAGCCTTAAAAGCCTCCAGAGCCGTGTTCAGCTGTGGTCCGAACACGAGATCGCCCCCGCCGTCGACACGCTTGAGAGCCATCGCTCCCGTGTGTCCGGCTCTAGAGATATGCCCCCCTGGTCCGAGTCCCGTTGAGACGACACCTCAGTGTTGCGCTTGGACTTTGGGGAAGGGGCCTTTGGAGGCGTCTCGCTCGCCAAGGCGTCTGAGCCCAACGAATCCTCCGATGAGGGACGGCCGGCGCGAGACCTTGTCGGGCTGTACAAAACATGGCAACAGTTAAAACTGTTGTACCCAAACAAACCCGGATGAATATGCATGTTCGGATTTCATATACTTACGGCTCTTCCAGGGGCTGGTCCCTGGGATCCCACTCCGGGCTGCTATCAGCAGCCGTGGTGGACACATCTGGGAGGGAACTTTTTCCCCTCTTGGGCGGTTCGGTCTCCAGGGATGAGGAGGCCATCCTTTTCTTCCCACCTCCAGAGTGAGGCTCGTCCTCCTCTGCTTCCTTCTCTTCGTCTTCAGAAGAAAGATCGTCGCTGGAGTCTTCGGATGTGGCGTCCGAAGCCTCGCGACGACGGAGGCCGCTCTGGGTCTTTTTGGCCTTCTTGGAGGCCTCTTTCTTTGGCGCCTCGTATGGCGCAGGGACCAGCATCTTCGTCAGAAGAAGTCCGGCCGGTTCCTCCAACAGCGGAGCCGGACAATATCTGCGCCACCTTTTTTATCCATCCCTGGGGTCGGGACAAAGCATGATTAGAATGGCTCCCCTAGGACATGCCAACCAAAGCACAAATGGACAGAGCACAACAATAACTTACCGGGCTTACAGAATGGGACAATTGATACCCACGGTCCTCGGAGGAGCCCGGCCATGATTTGCCGGACTTGAAGAGCACCTTCCAGATATCCTCGTGGGAGGAAGCATAGAGCTCTCGGAGGGTTGGTGCTCGGTTGGGTCATACTCCCACAAGTTGCAGGCTCGGCGCTGGCAAGGGAGAACCAGGCGAACTAGCATCACCTGGACTACGTCGACAAGCTTGACGTCCTTGTCGACCACGCTCTGGACGCGCGTCTGGACCAGCGACATCTCATCGGACGAGGACCAATTCGGGCCCTTCTTGGGCCAAGACGTGAGCCGCAGTGGGGCTCCGGATCTGAACTCCGGAGCGGCGGCCCACTTTTTGCCGCGTGGTTCGATGATATAGAACCACTGCTGCTGCCACTCCTTGACGGAGTCGTTGAAGGCACCCTTCGGCCAAACGGCCTTGAGCATCTTCCTCACCATGGCGCCGCCGCATTCGGCATGTTCTCCGCTCACCACTTTGGGATTCACATTGAAAATCTTCAGCCACAGGCCGAAGTGAGGCAAAATCCGGAGAAAGGCCTCGCACAAGATGACGAACGTCAAGATATTGAGGAAAGAATTAGGGGAAATATCATGAAAATCAATCCCATAGTAATACATGACAACAAATGGGTGAAGGGGAGATCTGAGCCCGTGGACAAAGTGGGGAAGGAACACGACTCTCTCGTGGGACTCCGAAGTAGGGACAACCTGTCCCGCCAGTGGGAGACGGTGGTCGATCTTCTTGGCCAGACACCCGGCTTCCCGGAGCTTCTTGATATCCTTCTCCTGGACGGTAGAGGCCATCCTTTTGCCTCCTGCTCCAGATCCGGACATCTTTGGAAAATCTCTCTTTGATGGAAAAGGAGAATGCCTGGGTGTTAGGGCTCGGACAGAGCGGAGTGGGTTAACGAAAGGAGAAGGCGTGGGTAAGGAGGAAGAGACCTTGTCTCTTTATAGAGACGGCAAAAGCTTTTTGCGCCTCCCCACTTGCCTGGTGGAACCCGCTCGTTCCCCACTCACCATGATTAGCTACGCGGTTGGATTACCCATACCCGTATTGATGAAGATCCCGTAATTAGGGGACACGATCTCTGCTTTGACAAGACGTGTCAAGGAAACTGCCTCGCAATATGCGATGTGGCTGGTTGTGGGATAACGGTTCGGATAGTGACCCGACCGTAATGACATGTCGCCTTGTCTAAAAGTTTGCCAGCAAATTGCATTTGTGAAATACCATTCTCTCTACGGTGGCATGTGAAGATCATTTTGTGGATCCGGACACGGTTCAAGTGTTCGATAATTACTTTGGAGTACTCGGAGAAGGAACCTGCCCTGCAATGCCGAAGACAAGACAGCAAGCCAGACTCATCGTCGTTGAAGTCTGGTTCAGGGGGTACTGAGGGAGTCCTGGATTAAGGGGTATCCGGACAGCCGGACATATACAGCGTCTGGACTATTGAAGCATGAAGACTCAAGACTTCATCCCGTGTCCGGATGGAATTCTCCTTGGCGTGGATGGCAAGCTTCGCGATCCGGATATTATATTTCCTTCCTTGTAACCGACTCCGTGTAAACCCTAGCCCTCTCCGATGTCTATATAAACCGGAGAGGTTGGTCCTTAGAAGGCCGATCACAATTACAATCATACCATCATAGGCTAGCTTCTAGGGTTTAGCCTCTACGATCTCGTGGTAGATCTATCTTGTACTACTCGTATCTTCAATATTAATCAAGCAGGAAGTAGGGTTTTACCTCCATCGAGAGGGCCCGAACCTGGGTAAACATTGTGTCCCTTGCTTCCTGTTACCATCAGCCTAAGACGCACAGATCGGGACCCCCTACCCGAGATCCGCCGGTTTTGACACCAACACACGCTGCACGCACACGAGCACGTACGGAGTGCCCATGACGTGGTGGTGGTGCGTCCCCAGTCGCCTCTACTCTTTCTGCGCAGGTTGTCTATCAAGGCAGCTGCATGCTAATGATGATGTGGGTGAGATCTTTTAGGACTCAGATGATGACGAGGAAAATTATGAGACACAAGGTGACGTACACCGTCAAGGTCCACGGTCAAGGGGGTGCTAGTAAGTGCTTAGATGTGCTTAGAGCAAGTACAGTAGAGTTGAGTCAGCGGGCTATAAGGAATAAACTAGTATATCTTATATTTACTAATTGGAGGCACTAATCGAGGCACCACATTAATCCCAGAAACTTAACAAAATTAACCGTCTGATCAAAGTATTGTGTATTTGCAACCATTGGATGAAGCACGTAAGAGAGTCCTAGCAAACTATCCCACATGTACGTCTCTTTCTAAAAAAACAAAGATCTTCAATGAAGGCACCAGCTTATTCCTAGAAAACTTAATTGTCCCTAAGAGAGTCCCAGCAAACTATCCCACACATACGTCTCATTTAAAAAAACAAAGGTCTTCATATGGCTGCCCAAACAAAAAACAGGTCTCCCCGCATGGCCGCATCTCTTCTGGTCGAGGAGCCGCCGGCACGTCGTCCACGAATTGCATCATCTTCGCATCGCCCATCTACCACGCCCTAATATGCTCCAAGGTCCGCAGGCAAGTGCATCCACAATATCCTCCTTATCTCTCTCTCTCTTTATAGAGCAATCAATCAATCAATTATGACAAGCCAAACCAAGCAGGGTTTACGTACGGGAGTATCAAGCAAGCTGCACACATATGGAATCGATCAAGCTACTTCAACCATGAGCTAGCTTTGCACATCAAGCTACGTGCGTTTGTTTTCCTCCTGGCCCAAAGGATCAAGGCTAGAAATCTGAGATCTCTCTCTCTCTCCTTCTCCGTGAGTCCCTTCTGCCTCCTTTCATTAGTTCTGCCGGCGGCTCCTATCTATTCCAGCTTCTTCCTTGCCGGAGAATCATGAGATGGCACCTATACAATGACAGGTGCTCCCATAGAAAGGTTCAATTTCTCCGGATCCGCTGCTTCCATCGATGCCCCATTGCAGCTTTGGACAAGCACCAAAGGACATGCTATGGCAGATGTAATCGAAACAGTCGGTAGTAATCTGCATAATTCCATCAAGGCAAGATTAACAATGTGTTTTCTCCACAGCAGTACGCTGCCGTACTCATCAGGGTCCCCATGCATCCGTCAAGGTACCGTTGCTTCATCCTCCATTCTCCATGCCATGGGTTCCCCATTGCTGTTCCCAATTGCACCTTTCGGTCCCCAATGGAGACACTTTTGTGCAGCAATGCAGCTTGGCCAGCAACGAGTCAGATCCATCACATGATGTGAAAACGGAGTGCTATGTGAAGGAGAAGCCTCTGCAGCAAATGCGTAGGGCAGCTAGGCGATTGTTCTCTTTGTTTGTTCTGTAAATTCACCCCATCTTCTTCCCTTTTGGTTATTTTGTTCTCTCCCAGAAAGCTAAAGTTATGTGCGATGCAAATTAGATCATGTGTATAGAGCAAAACCAGAAACATATTTCTGTTTTCTAAATATCTATATTAGACATACTCTTATGCTCTGTTCAAGTAACAAAGATTTGAAAATGCCAAAGCGTGATTTTGATTCTATATGAATAATAATAATTCGTACAAGAGGTTTACTATCTTCCTTTTCATTTATGTGCACCATGGACAAATGCTAAACAACAATGTACACACACTAGATTCATTAGTATGCACTGCTCTTGCTGCATTGATATTTGTAGGTTTCAGATTGCTACAGGATAATTACATTGCTTGACAACCTGAGCATTCTTTCCCCTTAGTATATACTAACTATGTCCTGCTACACTTTGGCATAACTTTTCTTATATTTTATTCGCTTTGTCATCTCTTATGTAGATAAACCGGTCCAGTCTGCACAGGTTCTCCAGTAACTTTAGACACAAGCATATGGCAAAATTGACACTCATAAAAGAGAGTGATATGATGCCAATTGCAGAGCTCATGTTGACATATGATGCCTGATGTCCACATTCCAAACCATACATCAGAGTAACTTTAATGGCAGCACTAATTTCCTATATGACGCCCGAAGTGGAGCAGTACTCCTCCACGGTTGAAGATGTGTTGTTACCTTTCCAGTACAAGAAATGGGTAATATTAGCACTTTATTTTTTGGCCTATTTATATAAACGATATTTTTGTTGGACATAGCAAATGTCGGCTACAAGGATAGCAGTGTATGATTACCTTCGTGATGCTTCCAAAATTTGATACGCACTCAAGAAATAGGATCTGAAAAACTACTAAATGTAGCCTTTCATAGTGTGACACATAGAAGAAGATATATAATACTCCCTCCATTTCAAAATATAAGTCGTCTTAGAGATTTCAATTGGGACTACATATGGGTTAAAATATATCTTCTTCTATGTGTATTCCAGAGAGGATGACTAGAGTTAAGGCTCTTCCAATATATTCCAGAGAGGATGAGCTCGCATAAAAGATGAGATATTGCGACTCTTTGTCTATATATTGATGCTACTGTGCAACCACATATGTGAATGCATGACGTCTATGATATACTTACCTACTCCCACGAGGTACCAGAAATATTCCACTATGACGTCAAACTTTTCCTATATGGTAATTAGATGTTTGATGTTTCCAATACTAATATTCGATAGGTCTATTTCTGAACCATTTGTATTTTAATTCTATAAGCATTTGTGTATGAAATAAATTCTATTGAAAATTTATCTTCACATGTTCCCAAAATGACTAGGTCGTGCAGATGCACGGGTTGATGACTAGTTTCTGCTTAATTGGAGGAAAGAGAAGAGGATAGAGAAGGTAAGCGGTCTCTTCGTGAAGTGCCAGCTCTAGCACGTGCTCCTAGGCATTTTGTGAGAATGAAAGGTGGGCCACATAATAAAAAAGTAGTAGACTCTTTTGATCTACTATTGTACATGTTGACTATAAGATGGGCTGTAGATGACATGGCACTGGCTTATAGCCAGCAGCTGGCTATACTATTAACCATGCTCTTAGATGAGGTGCTAAGTGCATTAAATGGCTTAGTAACTCAAGTCTTCAATGCATAGGTGCTTAGTTTATTGGTGTCACATCATATTTTATGCCTACGTGGCAGGCTTAGCAGGTATACATGGTGCAGCACTGGGAGAGGCCAAGGCTGGTCATAGTGGGGAGTAACTTATACTGTAACATATTACTATGTTAGTCTAAATATCTCTATAAACCGGAAAGGAGGGAGTAGTAACATAGACTAGTGTCATATGCAGAGTATGGGAGCACATGATATTTCCCCGTCCGGACCGATCCCAAGTTGGCTTCTCACCTTCTTGGCCCAACAAAACCCC
>LR880968.1:808142788-808161847 GCA_904067115.1 Aegilops sharonensis | reverse complement strand
CGCTTCCCGCCCGGCGCAAGCTGAGCCCGCCGCTCCACATTGATGGCAAGTCAGGGTGACGCGACCTCTCACTGCTTTCGCCATTGAAGCGGCACGCCGACTGAGGGCACCGCCCGCTGCACGCCCGGCATTTCAGACTACTCAGTGGAGAGTAAATTTAGAGCAAGTACTACAATTAGATGACATAAGCAGGCTATAAGGATTTAAATATAGTATTTGTGCTTAGTTGAAGGAGAGAGAAGAGGAGAGAGAAGAGAAGCGGATTGTAAACGTGTAGCCGGTTGTACTCCAACATACTTTGTGAGACAAAAGGTGGGGCCATTATTAATGATATAGTATTTGTACTAAAGGGACTAACGGACGCCTTAATTACTCCATTTTTTTAGACAAACCTTGGTGGGGCTATTATTGACTTTTTTTAGCTATTATTGACTTGGACGTGGGGTTTGGTGGCCAAAGGCCTACTATTATACTCGCACGACCGACCAGACATGCTCTACCCTAGCCGCCGTTGTATCATATGGTTTCGCACCATTCCAGATCTTAGCGCCGCCACACAATTCTTCTCCAGCCCTCCTTCCGGCGTGCACCGCGAGAAGGGACAACAGTCCTCCGAACCCCGCCTTTCGTGATCCTGTACGGGAGAGGGGCGATCAGGTTTTTGGGGAGCACACTCCTGTGACTGTTGCTAGCGACGACTTCCTCAACGACAACCTTCTTCCCCGACCTCAGTAACCTCTTCATCAACGACATGAGTGACAACATCAACCACATCGGTTCGCCTGCCGCTGTATAGTATGTGATTCTGTCCTCCTGGTTTAGTCCGCATCATTACTTTGATGTTTTCAATTGTCGTCATGATCTATTTACTGCTGATTTGGATTAAATCTCATACTAAATTGCTCATATATTCAACAATCCAATCCAAAAACCTGATTACAGGCAATTTACTCCAAGTGGTTTTGCTGCGCTTTTGAAGCCGCCTACTTTTAAGGGGGTGCAAGATAAAAGGTGGCGCACAAGAGCAGTATATTGGTTTCAGATCATGTACTGCTATGACGCCACTAAGGGTAAGCCTGAGGGCGATCTTAATCCTACATAGCAGGAAGCTTTTCAGAACATGAATTCCCTCTTCAAAGCCGCCCTGCTGAGTGTTCTTGACGATTCCATTGTGGATTCATATATGTCGTTTGACAGCGGCAAAGACATGCGGGCTGCGCTCGAGGCCATGTTTGGGCCCTCGGGTGCTGGCAACGAGTTGTACGTCATGGAGAAATTATGTTACTACAAGATGACTGATGGGCGCTCTGTTGTTCAGCAGACTCATGAGATACAGTCACTCTCTAAGGACCTTGAGTACTTTAAGTGTGTGTTGCCGGAAAAATTTGTTGTTGGGACCATCATTGCCAAGCTTCCACCTTCGTGGAACGGTTTTGCTACTTCTCTTAAAAACAAGAGACATGAGTTTTCTGTTTTGGATCTCATTAGCACTCTTGATTTTGAGGAGAAGGCGAGAGCAAAAGACACACGTGCTCGGGTCACTGAGGGAGCTTCTAGTGCCCACATGATACACGAGAAGAACTTCCAGCCCAACCAGCCCCAAATCAACAAGAACAAATCTTAGGGGAAAGCCAAGTTTGATGCAAAGAACAAGCCGTCACAGTCTACCAACTTCAAGAAGAATTCTCATAACGGGAAGGGATACAAACCTCAACTTTGGTAGCACCACACAAAATTTATATGGCTGCATCTACCTGCTGTCAGCTAACCTCATGGTGCTCCAGGTATTCCTACATTCGTAACTAGGTACAATGACCACCGCAAGATGAAATTAGCTTATTCGTACATTGACTTGCTGAATGCAGTGCAGAACGATCCTGTCAGGTGTGGAGGAGAAAACAAGCAGTGCAGACGAAGGTGGAAATCAACCAAGGACTTATGAAATTATATATAATCTTCCTCAGGCAGGTCAGTTTCCCCTTCGTCCAGATGATCGTGTTTTGTCATGCCAAGCTATTGATATGTGCTACTGTTTTGCAACACCGTTTAAGTATAGCTATTGTTTTCCTATCTTTTCAGATTCAGGACAATGAATATGATTTCAGGGGAACTGCACAATATGGACTCATGTTGAGTCATCTCTATTGCCTCATGTGTTTGCCGCAAATGTGTTAGCATCAATTGCAAGATGAGGCAGCTAGCTAGCTGTGGAGTTACCAACATGCTCAAAGTGCTCGCAACATTGAGAAGAAACAAGCAAGCCCAGGAAATTAATGCGTGCGCAGGGAGGCCCTTTGCTCAGAGAAGCATCGACCAAGTTTCTTTATTTCCACACCTTCTCACAGCTTTGTATTGGTTATAGTATGGTGAATCATTGAGATGCATAGACATGCTGAACTTTTGTTCTTCTGAATGTTAGTATGCATACCGTATCTTCTGAAGCTTAGTTTAATGTGAGTGTCTGCATCCATTACCGCATCCTCTAATTTGGTGGATGCACACAGAGAAAATAAATCTCCTTAATTTAATCCATAACCACCCTATTAAATAGTCCTAGTAACAAACCAGGCGCATGCAGTGGCCGGCGGGCACATGCATCCTGCATGCATGGCCAGTCAGCCAAGTCCATGCGCCAGCTCCAATGCAGTAACGCAAAAGAAGAGAGCGTTTCTTGGAAAAAAGCGAGTAGTTAGTGCAGCGGACCTTATAAACACGAACAACTCGCTCTCCCACTTCCGTCTCACCCCCAATTCCCTCCGCTCCCTAGTCTTCCTCACTCGTCTAGAAAACCCCACTCACCTTCTTCCTCACTCGTACAGTCCTCTTCTTCCACTCCTACAGAAATCCCCAGCCCTCCTTCTTCCCCACTCGCACTGCCACTAGGCTCGTCTCTGGCTAATCTGCTCAAACCCGTGAGCTCGGCGCGACGCCCACAAGGAAAATGGAGTCGGCTGGCCCCAGCGCCAAGAAGATGAGGCTCCCGCCAACGGCGACACCGGTTGTACATCCCGCACCTGGTAGCACGGGGAGAAGCGGCGAGCCCCCCCACCCGGATCTGAGGAAGCAGTAGAATCTCCGGTGGACCGCATCAGCGATCTCCCGGACGTCATACTTGAGGAGATCATCTCGCTTCTCCCCACCAAGGATTGCTACCGCACACAAGTCCTCTCAACTCGGTGGCGCCCTCTATTGCGCACCGCGCCCCTCAATCTCGACTGTCGTTAGATATTTGTCCTTCCTGAATTTGATCTCCTCAAAGCCATCGTCTCTTCTCACCAGCAGGGCCCCGTTCAATGCTTCTGCATCCCGACACGCTACCTGTTGTCCATACCTGGCAAGGTGGTCGCTTGGCTGACATCCCCTGAATTAGGAAAGCTCCAGCACTTTGAATTGTACCATTACCACAAAAGTTTCATACCACGAACACACCAAGAATTTGTGCCCACACCACCGTTGTCCATCTCGGGGTTTTCNCGTCTCTGGCTAATCTGCTCAAACCCGTGAGCTCGGCGCGACGCCCACAAGGAAAATGGAGTCGGCTGGCCCCAGCGCCAAGAAGATGAGGCTCCCGCCAACGGCGACACCGGTTGTACATCCCGCACCTGGTAGCACGGGGAGAAGCGGCGAGCCCCCCCACCCGGATCTGAGGAAGCAGTAGAATCTCCGGTGGACCGCATCAGCGATCTCCCGGACGTCATACTTGAGGAGATCATCTCGCTTCTCCCCACCAAGGATTGCTACCGCACACAAGTCCTCTCAACTCGGTGGCGCCCTCTATTGCGCACCGCGCCCCTCAATCTCGACTGTCGTTAGATATTTGTCCTTCCTGAATTTGATCTCCTCAAAGCCATCGTCTCTTCTCACCAGCAGGGCCCCGTTCAATGCTTCTGCATCCCGACACGCTACCTGTTGTCCATACCTGGCAAGGTGGTCGCTTGGCTGACATCCCCTGAATTAGGAAAGCTCCAGCACTTTGAATTGTACCATTACCACAAAAGTTTCATACCACGAACACACCAAGAATTTGTGCCCACACCACCGTTGTCCATCTCGGGGTTTTCCTCCTTTCTCCACACCGCCACCTTCGTCCGGTGCCATGTACCAGACGATCTGGTACAAATGCTTCAACTCCACTGCTAAAAAAACTTTCTCTTGTGGTGGTTTATCTGTCGGAGGCCTCACTGCACATCATCATCCACTCTAGTTGCCCTGCCTTGGAGCGCTTGCTGATTGTTTTGGGAATAGAAATCGGTATTAGTTGTCTCAAAATAAAGTCGCCTCACCTTAAAAGCATTGGAATTTGTTTTAAAGGACAATAGCTCATCATCGAAGATGCCCCTTCACTTGAAAGGTTGCTCCTTCATAATTGTTATACACCTTCAGAAATAACTGTCGTCTCTACGCCCAAACTGTAGACCTTGGGTGTAATTCATGACCCGTTTAATAATCACAAGGAGTTGGTGTTTGGCTCCTCACTTTTTCAGGTACCGTATATTATCATCTACACATTTGTAATCATATGCTGCATTTTTCATTTGTGCGCATAAGTTTTATATCATCTTGGAGTACACTTTGGGTACTAATATTATGTTATATGCTCAATGAAGAGTTTGTCCATTGATAGCCTATCAATGCTGCTGGATTATGTCAAGATCATATATACCAGAATGTATAGTTTTGATCTGGACATAATTATTGGCTTGTTGCGATGATTTCGATCTCTGGAGAATTTATACATAGAGGTGATGATTTCATGCACATTGAAAGCCCGTATATATTGTACTAGAATTAACTGTTCAGTTGTCGTTCTTTCGACATGCTCTTTTTTCAGACCTTAACTATTTTCAATCTTCATGTCTACTTAGGCAGAACCACATGGAGAAAAACATATAACCAATCGGTGGCGTAATAAGCACAATGAATTTCTCAGTTCTCATGACATTTGTTTGAGGACAATAGCAATGGGACGATATGCATCCAACCAGGCAAACAGAAGCTTTGTCACATTCTTCCTATTGAATGCGAGGGTACTATTGTCCATGAGGCTTAATTTTTACAGCAAGAGATTTCTCACGGACGGACATGTTGAACAGAAAAAAAAGAAGTTTCAGGTGGACAAATGGGCTTCTAAATGTGCTTGGCTTCTATTTACAACAAGTTGTAGTCATCCTGGAATAAATTTTTTTGCACAGGATATTGATTTTATGCATCAGACTGATCCATTTGTTTGTGACTGCAAAAAAGAGTGGTTGGGTTAGATGTTACTATCATGTTCAATCTGGGTTTTGTCTAAAAATTTGATGAACAATTAATCCTTGGCTTTTTGTACCATTTGTATGCTTGAGTTGCATGTTGTCACCCTCGTACTCCCCTCCACCTGCCACTACACTGCCGCATCTTCCACGGCTGCTGTTTGTTCCCATCCAACGCCTCACCGTCGTTCTCCGCCTTGGTTCGCTCGTTGTGCTCGCCGACGTCTGGCGTTGTCAACATGGTCAACAACCAAGAGGAATCAGGAGATGAATGTACGTGGAGAGGCTGACAGTAGGGACCCACCAGGATCATTGCATTTCGCAAGCAGGTGCCTCGTTATTACAAGTCAAAAAAATACTTCCTCCTAATTGTTTGACAACCAGGTCCCACGCCATTGTCAATGTAGTCAATAAACGATAAAATTACACAACGAGCGGATAACACCAGGGACCCAGCAGCTCGCCCAGTTGTTTTTTAGTTTCAGAGACGGAGCTCAACTGCGTGCTGTGCGGGGGCTGTGGCCCGTCTAGCCCACGCTTATGCTTTTATTAAGCACATGACGAGCCCAGTTGATATATTTTTTCTTTCTGAAATTGGCTAGCCCAGTTCTTTTTTTTGGAGAATACCAAAACCGAGGCCTACTTGCTTTTCTCAGCCCTGCTGGACTGCAAATCTTTCAAGACGAGGTGGAATGTAAGTTGTAAGAAAGGGGCTTCCCCAGAAAATGGACTATAAGTTGTAAGAAATGGGCTGTAAAATTTTAAACCAAAGCCAACCGGCAATTGCATTAAAATATCATTTTTTCAGGATTTCTGTACTCTTTACTCTTATAAAAACCAAAGCCAACTGGCAATTACATTAAAATATCATCTTTTCTCCCACAAGATAAACTACTCATACAAATGCATCTTCATGTTCCATGCAACGAACGGGCATCTTGCTAGTTAAGATTCTAAATTTCATTCTTTTTTTGAATTGTTTTTTGAGTTTTATTTTGATATATTTTTTTGAAAATTATTTTTAACGTGACTCCAAATTTCGTGATTAAAAGAGTTCGGACCCCACCGAAATATGCAAAATTTTGTTGAATTTTTTAGCAGTGCCCAGAATATATGGTCTGTAATGCTAATAAAAAGAATATGGGCTTCAGATATCCTTACGAATTAGCAAATGGGTTGTAAATTATTGAACATAATGGCTAATGGGCTGTTTGCTATTTTCCACAGATTTGGAGGCTGACTTCTGGGCCTACTAGGTTGACGATGACGCTCTCCTAAAATTTCTTTTTGACGCATATGCAAGGCTTTGTCAACTTAGTCAACACACAGGAGTGACTGTTGGATGTCCATCCAACGGCCGCCGTGCTTCTTCAATCTCTGATCTTCCTGCTCTAGCCGCCCAAACCAGCACCGACGGAACTGCCTGCTCCCTCCTCTCGTGGCTGGCTGTGCTGCCGCCAGGCCATCCCTCTAACCACCCTGCTACCTCTTGAGCACTGCGTTGGATTTCCCCGAAGAGGAGAGGATGATGCAGCAAAGTAGCGTAAGTATTTCCCTCGGTTTTTGAGAACCAAGGTATCAATCCAGTAGGAGGCTACGCAAAAGTCCCTCGTACCAGCACAAAACAATGGCTCCTCGCAACCAACACGATTAGGGGTTGTCAATCCCTTCACGGTCACTTACGAGAGTGAGATCTAATAGAGATGATAAATAATATTTTTGGTATTTTTGGTATGGAGATGCAAAGTGAAAAGTAAAAGGCAAAGTAAAAACAAAGCAAGTATTAAAGTAATGGAGACTGATATGATGAGAATAGACCCGGGGGCCATAGGTTTCACTAGTAGCTTCTCTCAAGAGCATAAGTATTCTACAGTGGGTGAACAAATTACTGTTGAGCAATTGATAGAATTGAGCATAGTTATGAGAATATCTAGGTATGATCATGTATATAGGCATCACGTCCGAGACAAGTAGACCGACTCCTGCCTGCATCTACTACTATTACTCCACTCATCGACCGCTATCCAGCATGCATCTAGAGTATTAAGTTAAAAACAGAGTAACGCCTTAAGCAAGATGACATGATGTAGAGGGATCAATTCATGCAATATGATAAAAACCCCATCTTGTTATCCTTGATGGCAACAATACAATACGTGCCTTGCTACCCCTTCTGTCACTGCGAAAGGACACAACAAGATTGATACCAAAGCTAAGCACTTCTCCCATTGCAAGAACTACCAATCTAGTTGGCCAAACCAAACGGATAATTCGAAGAGACTTGCAAAGATAACCAATCATACATAAAAGAATTTAGAGAAGATTCAAATATTGTTCATAGATAATCTTGATCATAAACCCACAATTCATCGATCTCAACAAACACACCGCAAAAAGAAGATTACATCGAATAGATCTCCACGAGAGAGGGGGAGAACAGTGTATTGAGATCCAAAAAGAGAGAAGAGCCATCTAGCTACTAGCTATGGACCCGAAGGTCTGAAGTAAACTACTCACACTTCATCGGAGGGGCTATGGTGATGATGTAGAAGCCCTCCGTGGTGGATGCCCCCTCCGGCGGAGCTCCGGAACAGGCCCCAAGATGGGATCTCGTGGATACAGAAAGTTGCAGCGGTGGAATTAGGTTTTTGGCTCCTGTTCTGATCGTTTGGGCGTACGTAGGTATATATAGGAGGAAGGAGTACGTCGGTGGAGCAACAGGGGGCCCATGAGGCAGGGGGCGCGCCCTAGGGGGGGCACCCCCCACCCTTTTGACCGCCTCTGTTACTTCTTGGAGTAGGGTCCAAGTCAACTGGATCACGTTCGGTGAGAAAATCACGTTCCCGAAGGTTTCATTCCGTTTGGCCTCCGTTTGATATTCTGTTTCTTTGAAACACTGAAATAGGCAAAAAAAACAGCAATTCTGGGCTAGGCCTCCGGTTAATAGGTTAGTCCCAAAAATAATATAAAAATGGAAAATAAAGCCCAATATAGTCCAAAACAGTAGATAAAGTAGCATGGAGCAATCAAAAATTATAGATACGTTGGAGACGTATCAGGCATCCCCAAGCTTAACTCCTGCTCGTCCTTGAGTAGGTAAACGATAAAAAGAGAATTTGTGATGCGGAGTGATACTTTGGCATAATTTCAATGTAAATCTTCTTAATTGTGGTATGAATATTCAGATCCGAAAGATTCAAGACAAAAGTTAATATTGACATAAAAATAATAATACTTGAAGCATACTAACTAAGCAATTATGTCTTCTCAAAATAACATGGCCAAAGAAAGTTATCCCTACAAAAACATATAGTCTGGCTATGCTCCATCTTCCCCACACAAAATATTTAAATCATGTGCAACCCCGATGACAAGCCAAGCAATTGTTTCATACTTTAACATTTTCAAAACTTTTTCAATCTTCACGCAATACATGAGCGTGAGCCATGTATATAGCACTATACGTGGAATAGAATGGTGGTTGTGGAGAAGACAAAAAGGTAGAAGATAGTCTCACATCAACTAGGCGTATCAACGGCTACGAAGATGCCCATCAATAGATATCAATGTGAGTGAGTAGGGATTGCCATGCAACGGATGCACTAGAGTTATAAGTATATGAAAGCTCAACAAAAGAAACTAAGTGGGTGTGCATCCAACTCGCTTGCTCACGAAGACCTATGGCATTTGAGGAAGCTCATCATTGGAATATACAAGCCAAGTTCTATAATGAAAAATTCCCACTAGTATATGAAAGTGACAAAATGAGAGACTCTCTATCATGAAGATCTTGGTGCTACTTTGAAGCACAAGTGTGGTAAAAGGATAGTAGCATTGTCCCTTCTCTCTTTTTCTCTTTTTTTTATTTGGGCATTTTCTCTTTTGTTTATGGCCTCTTTTTTCAATTTTTTTTCGTCCGGAGTCTCATCCCGACTTGTGGGGGAATCATGGTCTCCATCATCCTTTCCTCACTTGGGACAATGCTCTAAAGAATGATGATCATC
The DNA here is from genome assembly GCA_904067115.1 of Aegilops sharonensis. Classification (NCBI taxonomy): domain Eukaryota; kingdom Viridiplantae; phylum Streptophyta; class Magnoliopsida; order Poales; family Poaceae; genus Aegilops; species Aegilops sharonensis. The sequence goes on along the minus strand of LR880968.1, from coordinate 808,152,591 downwards.
ACACTTTTATTTTTCTTACAACTCAACAATTACAACTCGATTCTTAGAACAAGGTATGACTCTATATGAATGCCTCCGGCGGAGTACCGGGATATGCAATGAAACAAAAGTGACATGTATGAAAGAATTATGAAAGGTGGCTTTGCCACAAATACGATGTCAACTACATGATCATGCTAGCAATTTGACAATGATGGAGCGTGTCATAATAAATGGAACGGTGGAAAGTTGCATGGCAATATATCTCGGAATGGCTATGGAAATGCCATGATAGGTAGGTATGGTGGCTGTTTTGAGGAAGATATATTGTGGGTGTATGATACCGGCGAAAAGTGTGCGGTACTAGAGAGGCTAGCAATGGTGGAAGGATGGGAAAAAGTGCGTATAATCAATGGACTCAACATTAGTCATAAAGAACTCATATACTTATTGCAAAAATCTAGAAGTTATCGAAGCAAAGTATTACGCGCATGCTCCTAGGGGGATAGATTTGTAGGAAAAGACCATCGCTCGTCCCCGACCGCCACTAATAAGGAAGACAATCAATAAATAAATCATGCTCCGAGTTCATCACATAACGGTTCACCATACGTGCATGCTACGGAAATCACAAACTTCAACACAAGTATTCTTTGAATTCACAACTACTCAACTAGCATGACTTTAATATCACCATCTTCATATCTCAAAACAATTATCAAGCATCAAACTTTTCTTAGTATTCAACGCACTCAAAATAAAGTTTCACATATCTTGAATACCAAGTATATTAATATTAAGCAAATTACCATGCTATTAACGACTCTCAAAATAATCTAAGTGAAGCATGAGAGATCAATAGTTTCTTTAAAACAAATCCACCACCATGCTCTAAAATATGTAAGTGAAGCACTAGACCAAAAATTATCACGCTCAAAAGATATAAGTGAAGCACCATGAGCAAAACTATCAAGCTCAAAAGATATAAGTGAAGCACATAGAGTATTCTATCAAATTACAATTCATGTATGGCTCTCTCAAAAGGTGTGTACAGCAAGGATGATTGTGGTAAACTAAAAAGCAAAGACACAAATAATACAAGACGCTCCAAGCAAAACACATATCATCTGGTGAATAAAAATATAGCTCCAAGTAAATTACCGATGGAAGTAGACGAAAGAGGGGATGCCTTCCGGGGCATCCCCAAGCTTTGACTTTTTGGTGTCCTTGGTTTATCTTGGGGGTGCCAAGGGCATCCCCAAGCTTAGGCTCTTGCCACTCCTTGTTCCATAATCCATCAAAAGAATTTACCCAAAACTTGAAAACTTCACAACACGAAACTCAATAGAAATCTCGTGAGCTCCGTTAGAGAAAGAAAACAAAAGACTACTTTAAGGTACTGTAATGAAATGATTCTTTATTTATATTGGTGTTAAACCTAATGTATTCCAACTTCTCTATGGATTATAAACTATTTTACTAGCCATAGATTCATCAAAATAAGCAAACAACACACGAAATACAGAATCTGTCAAAAACAGAACAGTCTGTAGTAATCTGTAACTAACGCAAACTTCTGGAACTCCAGAAATTCTACCAAAATAGGACGACCTAGACAATTTGTTTAATGATCATAATAAATTGGAATCAGTATTTTATCTCGTTCTTGTGATTTTTAACAATTGTTTTCGTGAACAGAAAGATTCTGGAAATTACAGCAAGATCAAATAACTATCATCCAAGAAGATCCTATAGGTCTAACTTGGCACAAACACTAGTTAAAACATAAAACCACATCTAAACAGAAGCAAGATGGATTATTTATTCAACAACAGAAAGGAAATAAATTGGGCTGTCTCCCAACAAGCGCTTTTCTTTAAAGTCTTTTTAGCTAGGCATTGAGATTTCAATGCTGCTCACAAGAAAGACAAGAATTGAGGCACAAAGAGAGCATCATAAAACATGTGACAAACACACTTAAGTCTAAAATACTTCCTATTCATAGGCATATTATAGGCAAACAAATTATCGTAGCAAGCAAAAACTAGCATATGCAAGGAAGCAGAAAGGGACAATAGCAATCTCAACATAACGAGAGGTAATTTAGTAACATGAAAATTTCTATAACCATATTTTCCTCTCTCATAATAATTACATGTAGGATCATAAGAAAATTCAACAATATAGCTATCACATAACATATTCTCAACACGATCCACATGCATGCGAAGTTGACACTCTTCCGAAATAGTGGGATTATCATTAACTAAAGTCATGATTTCTCGAGGCCCACTTTTATCAAAAATTTCATAAGACTGATTGTTATCCAAATATGTGGGATCTAAAGTTGACACTCTTCGAAACCCACTTTCATATTATTGCAAACACTATTATCAATCTTATATTCATCATGGGACTTAAATAAATTTTCAAGATCATAAGAAGAATCACCCCAATCATGATCATTGTAATAAGTAGTAGACATAGCAAAACTAACATCCCCAAGCTTAGGGTTTTGCATCTTATTAGCACAATTGACATCAAAATAATTTATAATAAAATCATTGCAATCGTGCTTTTTATTCAAAGATCTATCGTGAGTCACTTCACGGATTTCAGGCAAAACCTTATAAAGATAATCTAGTGCATCCAAATCACTAGGAATTGGTTCATCATAATTGGATCTCTTAAAAAGATTGGCAAGCGGATGAGGATCCATAGATATCGGCTTCTTTGTTTAGGAACAAATACTCAACTATTTCAACCAAACGAGAAAAGGAGCCAAGTAAGACATCAAGGCAAACGAAAATAGAGGGCGAATAAAACGGCAAGGGTGAAGTGGGGGAGAGGAAAACGAGAGGCAAATGGCAAATAATGTAATCCGGGAGATAGGGATTGTGATGGGTACTTGGTATGTAGAATTTAACGGTGCCAAAAGTGGCTTGTTATTAGGAGTCCAAGTCTTGACTTGCTCTTGCGTAAGCCTCCCCGGCAACGGCGCCAGAAATTCTTCTTGCTACCTCTTGAGCACTGCGTTGGATTTCCCCGAAGAGGAGAGGATGATGCAGCAAAGTAGCGTACGTATTTCCCTCAGTTTTTGAGAACCAAGGTATCAATCCAGTAGGAGGCTACACACAAGTCCGTCATACCTGCACAAAACAATAGCTCCTCGCAACCAACGCGATTAGGGGTTGTCAATCCCTTCACGGTCACTTACGAGAGTGAGATCTAATAGAGATGATAAATAATATTTTTGGTATTTTTGGTACAGAGATGCAAAGTGAAAAGTAAAAGGCAAAGTAAAAACAAATCAAGTATTAAAGTAATGGAGATTGATATGATGAGAATAGACCCGTGGGCCATAGGTTTCACTAGTGGCTTCTCTCAAGAGCATAAGTATTCTACGGTGGGTGAACAAATTACTGTTGAGCAATTGACAGAATTGAGCATAGTTATGAGAATATCTAGGTATGATCATGTATATAGGCATCACGTCCGAGACAAGTAGACCGACTCCTGCCTGCATCTACTACTATTACTCCACTCATCGACCACTATCTAGCATGCATCTAGAGTATTAAGTTAAAAACAGAGTAACGCCTTAAGCAAGATGACATGATGTAGAGGGATAAATTCACGCAATATGATAAAAACCCCATCTTGTTATCCTCGATGGCAACAATACAATACGTGCCTTGCTGCCCTTTCTGTCACTGGGAAAGGACACCGCAAAATTGAACCCAAAGCTAAGCACTTCTCCCATTGCAAGAACTACCAATCTAGTTGGCCAAGCCAAACGGATAATTCGAAGAGACTTGCAAAGGTAACCAATCATACATAAAAGAATTAAGAGAAGATTCAAACATTGGTCATAGATAATCTTGATCATAAACCCACAATTCATCGGTCTCAACAAACACACCGCAAAAAGAAGATTACATCGAATAGTTCTCCACGAGAGAGGGGGAGAACATTGTATTGAGATCCAAAAAGAGAGAAGAAGCCATCTAGCTACTAGCTATGGACCCGAAGGTCTGAAGTAAACTACTCACACTTCATCGGAGGGGCTATGGTGATGATGTAGAAGCCCTCCGTGGTGGATGCCCCCTCCGGTGGAGCTCCGGAACAGGCCCCAAGATGGGATCTCGTGGATACAGAAAGTTGCGGCGGTGGAATTTGGTTTTTGGCTCCTGTTCTGATCGTTTGGGGGTACGTAGGTATATATAGGAGGAAGGAGTATGTCGGTGGAGCAACAGGGGGCCCACGAGGCAGGGGGCGCGCCCTAGGGGGGGGCACCCTCGTGACTGCCTCTGTTACTTCTTGGAGTAGGGTCCAAGTCTCCTGGATCACGTTTGGTGAGAAAATCACGTTCCCGAAGGTTTCATTCCGTTTGGACTCCGTTTGATATTCTGTTTCTTTGAAACACTGAAATAGGCAAAAAAAAACGACAATTCTGGGCTAAGCCTCCGGTTAATAGGTTAGTCCCAAAAATAATATAAAAGTGGAAAATAAAGCCCAATATAGTCCAAAACAGTAGATAAAGTAGCATGGAGCAATCAAAAATTATAGATACGTTGGAGACGTATCACACCCACACATCCTGTTATTTTTTGGCGATGTCAGCCTCACCCCACAATCGACCAGTCAGCGCTCGTACTCCCCTCAGCATGGGCATCCGCTGTGGTGGCTTCGCCGGCTCCGGGTGGTTCTCTTCCTGGGCCTCGCCCTCGTCCACCGCGTTTGTGCTCTCGGCGCGGTGAGGTCAACATGGTCAACAAACAATAGCCATCGGAAGAGGCTGACAGTAGGGGCCCACACAGGGAAATGCCTCCTTATTACGCGCAAAATAATCATTCCTCCACCTGATAGCTGGGACACACCGGAAGGGCCTCTGTATTTCACGCACAAACGTCCCCCCCCCTCCCCCCCCCCCCCCGCGGTCAGCTCGGACCCACCGTAAATGCCTCCTTATTACGCGCAACATAATCATTCCTCCACCTGATAGCGGGGACACACCGGACGGGCCTCTGTATTTCACGCACAAACGTCCCCCCCCCTCCCCCCCCCCCCCCGCGGTCAGCTCGGACCCACCGTAAATGCCTCCTTATTACGCGCAACATAATCATTCCTCCACCTGATAGCGGGGACACACCGGACGGGCCTCTGTATTTCACGCACAAACGTCCCCCCCCCTCCCCCCCCCCCCCCGCGGTCAGCTCGGACCCACCGTAAATGCCTCCTTATTACGCGCAACATAATCATTCCTCCACCTGATAGCGGGGACACACCGGACGGGCCTCTGTATTTCACGCACAAACGTCCCCCCCCCTCCCCCCCCCCCCCCGCGCGGCCCCCCCCCCCACACCCCCTTTTCCTTCATAAAAAAAAAAAAAACCCCCCCCCCCCCCCGCTGTCAGCTCGGACCCACCGTAAATGCCTCCTTATTACGCATAAAAAAATGAATACTCCCCCTGCTAGCTGGGACTCACCTTGGTGGGAGGCTGACTTGTGGGCCTACTAAGTTGACCGGGACGGAGGGCTTTGTCAACTTAGTCAATATGAACGATTATAGCTCCAGTGACCATACGATGTCCTTCCAACGGCCGTAGTGCTTCTTCATCCTCTGGTCTTCGTGCTCTAGCCGCCCAAAGCAGCGCCGGTCGTGCCGCATGCTCCTGCCTCCCGTGGCCGGCTATGATGCCGTGGAGGCCTCACCGCCCCCTACTACTCCCACCACTGGCCAGGCCATCCCTCTACTCACCCACACCCCGTGTGATTCTGCGGCAACGGCAGCCTCACACCGCAGGCGAACCAGTGAACCCTCGTACTCCTTTTCGCGTGGGAATCTACTGTTGTGTCTTCCCCGGCTCCGTGTCGTCCCCTTCCTAGGCCTCGTCGTCGTCCACCGCCGTGGTGCTCTCGGCGCGGCGCGGTCAATGTGGTCAACGACCGACTTCCATCGGAAGAGTACTGTACGTGGAGAGGCTGACAGCTGGGTCCACGGCAGCCACAAGGAAGTGCCTCCTTATTACACGCAAAATAATTATTCCTCCACCTGACAGCGGGGACCCACCGGACGGGCCACCGTTTTTCATGAAAAAAATGATTCACCCCCAGACTGCTGGGACCCACTAGCTACATCTTCGCACGCAAGGAAGTGCGTCCGAAAAAATGATTCGCCCCCCTGACTGCTGGGACCCACCATCTACATCTTTGCACACAAGGAAGTGCCTCACAGTCGGGGCCCAGCTGGTCGAAGCGTACATAGCGTTGTCATTCTGGTCGCGAACGTGTACGTACATACTGGTGGATGTAGAGGCACGCACGTGTCGTAGTAGAGGCGCGCACGTGTCGTAGTAGAGGCGCTCACGTGTCGTAGTAGAGACTCGCACATAGCATGTGCACGTACGTACATCGGCCAGTGTGCAAGAAAGAAAATACGGCCACGTATGTGTACATACGGGTGAGGTCTCGAACGCCTACTCGCTCATACGTAGGGCCAGGGCTCGTGTACATGGCTGGTTCGGAACGGAGAAACATCGGCGTCGTCGTGTTTATGGGGAGCCAACCGGCTGGGTCAGAATGGAATGTGTCATCGTGTTCATCGGGAGGGCTTGGACGGAACATGCGATGGAAACGAGGCCTGGCGTACCGCATAACAGAGGAAACGGCCTTGTGTTCGACCGGCCACGTTTGAAACGGGATCCTGTTCATCGGGAGGGGTCTGGCGTACCACAAAATGGAGGAAACGGACCTCCTATGGTCGAAACGGGGGTCCTGTTGATCGGGAGGGGTGTGGCGTACCGCAAAACGGACGAAACGGACTTGTGTTGGAGCACTACGGTTGAAACGGGGGTCATGTTCATCGGGAGGGGTGTGGCGTACCGCAAAACAGGACTCCACGGGATACTGTTCATCTCCACCGTCGACCTCCTCCAGCCTCACGGGCTACTGTTCATCCACCGTCGACCTCCTCCAGCCTCCACCGCACGCTACTCCACCGGCTACTGTTCAACCACCCCTCCACGGGCACCCCTCCACCGTATACTGTTCATCCAGCCCTCCACAGGGTCGACTGTTCATCCAGCCTTCCATGGGGTCCTGTTCATCTAGCCCCAACCGGCTCGATCGATCGGGGTCCTGTTCATCAAGAGGCAATGCCACGGGGTCATGTTCATCCACCCCCACCGCTCACTGTTCATCCAAACCCCCTTGCAACGCTCACTATTCATCCAAAACCCCCTCTGCAACGCTCACTCTTCATCCAGAGGCAGCATCGATAGGCTTCAGTTAGCAGCAGTAGCGAAGGAATCGCTCGATCGCTCGAGTTCAGTAACGTGTAGCCTGCAGTGCAATCGCTCGGGTTTAGTTAGGCGACGCCTCGCTCGGGTTAAGTTAGAGTCCAATGCCTCGCACACACGCGCATACGTGTACGAGAGAAACGCGCATCGTTCGGCCCCCGACCACCTACCATAACTGAGAACTCCCCGAAATTTTCCTCCCCCTCGCTTCTACAATGGTTTTTTCCGTCATGGACGGCCCAAAGAATGTCATGCAGCTGCGTCTCCAGCCTGCCCAGGACGAAAAGCCCATTTTCTATCATGATTTTTTGTCATAGAACTAGGAGCCCACCACATCTATGATGATACCGGGTTTTGTCACAATTATCGTCATAGAAGTGTCATAAGTATGACAGAAAAAAATTTCATTCAGCCCAAAATGTGACGGTTGTGTCTTTTTTTTGTAGTGCTCCTTTATATACGGGGGTAGAGGGGCACCCTAGAACACACCAAGTTTTTCCTTAGACGTGTGTGGTGCCCCCCTCCACGGTTACACACCTCAATCGTATCGCCGTCATGCTTAGGAGGGGGGAGGGCACCCTAGAACACACCATGTTTTGCCTTAGCAGTGTGCGATGCCCCCCTCCACAGTTACACACCTTGATCATATCGTCGTAGTGCTTAGGCGAAGCACTGCGCAGGTAACATCATCATCACCGTCGCCACGCCGTCGTGCTGACGGAACTCACCCTCGTCCTCAACTGGATTAAGAGCACGAGGGACATCATTGAGCTGAACGTGTGCTGAACATGGAGGTGTCGTACGTTCGGTACTTGGATTGGTTGGATCTCGAAGACATTCGACTACATCAACCACGTTACTAAACGCTTCCACTTTCGGTCTACGAGGGTACGTGGATACACACACCCGTATCATTGCTATGCATCTCCTAGATAGATATTGCGTGATCATAGGATTTTTTTTTGAAATACTACGTTCCTCAACAGTGGCATCCAAGCCAGGTCTATGCATAGATGTTTTATGCACGGGTAGAACACAAAGAGTTGCGGGCAATAATAGTGATACTGCTTACCACCGATGTCTTAGTTTGATTCGGCGGTATTGTTGGATGAAGCGTCCCGGACCGACATTACATGACCGCGTTGATGAGACTGGTTCTACCGACGTGCTTTTGCACATAGGTGGTTGCCAGGTGTCTGTTTCTCCAACTTTAGTTGAATCGAGTTTGACTACGGCAGGTCCTTATCGAAGGTTAAAACAACACACTTGACGAAAAATCGTTGTGGTTTTGATGCGTAGGTAAGAATGGTTCTTGCTAGAAGCCTGTAGCAGCCACGTAAAATTTGCAACAACAAAGTAAAGGACGTCTAACTTGTTTTTGCAGGGCTTGCTGTGATGTGATATGGTCAAGACATGATGTGATATAAATTGTTGTATGAGATGATCATGTTTCGTAAAAGAGTTATCGGCAACTGGTAGGAGCCATATGGTTGTCTCTTTATTGTATACAATGCAATCGACATGTAATTGCTTTACTTTATCACTAAGCGGGTAGCGATAGTTGTAGAAGCAATAGTTGGTGAGACGACAACAATGCTGCGATGGAGATTAAGGTGTCACGCCGGTGACGATGGAGATCATGTGTAGCGACCCGACCCGAAAACGGTCAAGTCTCTGTGTAGCTGTACCATCCCAAGATCATGCTGGCACACACAGTACATTGATGCAAAGATTCAAAGTTCAATCACACCTGAATTTATTACACGATTCTCATATCGAGTCTTTATTACAAGATAATAAATTCGGCCGAAGGCCAACTCATGAGAAATAAACTAAATAAAGCTGCGGAAGCGCAGACGAATAGCGAGTCCATCCGACTCCATAGGGCAATCGCCAAGCGTGGATCGTAGCCTCACTCCTGATCGGAAAACTCCACTGCAACATAAGACGTTGCAGCCGTGTAGGTCAGCATTTTGAATATGCCGGCAAGTCAAAGAGAGAACAACAATAATATTACTAACATTATATGCAATTTGGCTGTGGGGCTCTAAGTTTCATTGTTTTGCGAAAAAGCCAGTTTTTCCCTACAACAAGGACTTGTTTGCAAATACTACAAAATGTTGGTAGTTATTGAGATGGTTCCGCCAACCAATGTCTCATTCCCAATTATTATATAACCCCCTCAATTAATTTATTAAGTTCGGTGTTGAGATATCCGAAATACTCCAAGTTCCAGAGGCTCAATTTGTCCGTAACCGGGGACACGGCGAACCGGTTAGATCTTCACTCTGCAGAGGTTTGCGCACTTTACCCGCAAGAATCGTTCCCTCCTTTAAGTCTTCGCACTTCCTGGTGTTTGAAGACGGGACGAACGAAACAGGGTCTTCCGAAGAGTTCCTCTGGGCCACTGCCGGTGCCCATCCAATCCTACCGTTCTTCTACATCTCGTAGCACCGTCCGGCCAGAGTCACACCTAGGGTCGACCAAGCCAGAGCCCATAATGGCTTGCGGCTGCACAGATAA
>LR880968.1:808131734-808141845 GCA_904067115.1 Aegilops sharonensis | reverse complement strand
TGGGGCTCTAAGTTTTATTGTTTTGCGTAAAAGCCAGTTTTTCCCTACAACAAGGACTTGTTTGCAAATACTACAAAATGTTGGTAGTTATTGAGATGGTTCCGCCAACCAATGTCTCATTCCCAATTATTATATAACCCCCTCAATTAATTTATTAAGTTCGGTGTTGAGATATCCGAAATACTCCAAGTTCCAGAGGCTCAATTTGTCCGTAACCGGGGACACGGCGAACCGGTTAGATCTTCACTCTGCAGAGGTTTGCGCACTTTACCCGCAAGAATCGTTCCCTCCTTTAAGTCTTCGCACTTCCTGGTGTTTGAAGACGGGACGAACGAAACAGGGTCTTCCGAAGAGTTCCTCTGGGCCACTGCCGGTGCCCATCCAATCCTACCGTTCTTCTACATCTCGTAGCACCGTCCGGCCAGAGTCACACCTAGGGTCGACCAAGCCAGAGCCCATAATGGCTTGCGGCTGCACAGATAAGCTTCCGGTCAATGGGGTATCCATCCATCTCTTCGTGGCTGGGTGAAGCTTTCCGCAAGATGTCATGGCGCTTCTCCATGCATCCCGGCCAGCCGCTGGTTTCTCCAGGGTGCCCGTCAACCGTCCTCCACCCCAGTAGTGAATTTTGAAGTCCATCTTGAGCTTGAAGTCATGGGGTTGTCATCATCTAGACCCTCGCATCTCCCTTATGAATCACTCAACCAACCCCGTCTACGAGCATAGCAAAATAAACTACATCGTCCCGGGCAATGGTAACAAGGGGAATTGGGTTCATCCTACCTCATGATACTACTCAAGAACATAACTTAAAATTCTCCTACTGCATGCATGGTGGGGAGGTATAATTCTAATGCAATAAAATCATAGGCATTGTAAAAGAAAACACGATCAAATGACTTGCCTGGCTGACGGTCTTCGAAAGCTAGGGACTCGTGATAGCAGGCTTCGCACTCCGGAAATTCTACCGAAGCAAACAACAATCATATAAGTATAAGAACATAGAATAACTTAACATAACAACATGCTAACATAAAACACACAAAACAATCGAACCAAAAACCAAAGAAAACTCGAAGAAATCCAAGCCAACAACTAACAAGAAAGTAAAATAAACTTTTTATTTTCTGTAAATAAAAGTTCAAGTTCTAAAACTACAGAAACTAATCTAAAATAAACTATAACATAGGTAAAATAAAATTATTTACTAAATAAAACAATAGGAAAATAGTAGCTAGTTAAATAAACAAGAAACACATGATTTAGACTAAAACTATTTTTTTATCAAAAATACCCAAATAAATTCCTACTGCTAGGCAAAGTCAAAACAAAGCAGTGACAAAAAGAATCACTAAAATAAAATAATCCTAACTCATTTTACAGCAGAAATACTAATCTGTCTAAAACTAAAATAAAACAATTTCTAATAATTTAAACATGGCCAAACATATTTTCTACAGAAACTACAACAAATTTGCAAACTAACAAAAAAAGAATCAACTAAAAATATTAAGTAACCTAAAAGATATGGATTTTACAAAACTGGAACTATTCTGTTAAAACAGAAACGAAAAAAAATATAACTAAAAAGAAAACTAGCGCTAACGGGCCTATCAACGCTCAGGCGACATATAACTAAAGCGTGCCCGAGAGAATAAACCGATCGAGCCGGTCTAACTAAACCGCTAACTAAACCAAAAAAAACCGTAACTAAACCGGCCTTTTTTAAAATAAAACGTACCCCTTCGTAGATCTAATCTAGGCCCTAGGTTCTAGATCGAACGGTGGTGGGGGGTTCCGGCGGCTTACCGCGGTGGCGACGACGGCGACGGACGACGGCGGCTCGGGCGGCGACGGCGCGGTGGCTCCGGTGGTCGGGGAAGACGGCGGAGACATCCGGCGACGTCCGATGGGTGCGGCGGCTCGAGGGGAGGTCGGGGGTGGAGTCGTTTGAGCTCGGGGGGGTCGGAGACGAGCGGGGCAAGAGCAATGGCGCGGCGGTGGCGTCGGGTTCCGGCGAGGAATAGCGGGCGAGGTAGAGGGTTTAGGAGGCGAACGGGTCGAGGAGGCGGGGTACTTATAGGGCGTGGTCGACTTGGAGGAGGGGGCGAATCGGGGAGAGAATCCCGAGATCTCCGGGATTCCGGCGGCGGTGGCGAGCGCTCTAGCTTGGGCAAGGGGAAGAAGAAGGAGTGGGGCCGGCGCGTCAGCGAGAGAGGGAGGAGGGGGTTCGGTCGGGCGACCGAGGGAGAGGGGATTCGGGCGCGGCGGCTCGGGCAGGCCGGCTCGGTCGGTTGGCTGGGCTGCGCCTGGCCCGCTGGCTGCGCTGCGCTCGGCGCTGGCTGGCCGGTTGGCCTGGCTGGCGCCTAGGGTTTTTTTTTCTTTTTTATTTTTTTTTTGAATTAGAGAGAGAAGAGAGAATATATAAAATATATTTTTTTTATATAGGAAATATATATATATCAAAATTCTCAGGTGAATTTATCCTACAATTTGAACATTTTTCCAGGGGCAAAACTCAAACTTAAAAAAAACATTTTCTAGAAATCCCAATTAAAATCAAATTTGAATTCAAACTTTTTGGCAAAAAATTTCATCTGACATTTTTGGAGTGTCATGTTTACTCCTCTCATACTTTTTATCAAGTATTTGTCATGCATTGTTTTGAAGTAAATTCAACTGCCAATTTGAATTCAAGTTCCAACAAACTCAAAAGCCTTTGAAATAATTCAAATGTCACACAATTCAAACAATAATGCATAGATGCTTAGCTATAATTGTAAAACATTCCAAATGGGAAATTTGGGATGTTACAAACCTACCCACCTTAAGATGAATCTCACCCTCGAGATTCGGGTTGGCTAGCAAATAGGTGCGGGTGGTCTCGGCGGAGGTCTTCTTCTCCCTCCCAGGTGGCTTCCTCCTCGGAATGATGACTCCACAGCACCTTGCAAAACTTGATGATCTTGCTGCGGGTGACTCTGTTCGCAGTCTCGAGAATTCAGACGGGTTTCTCCTCATAAGTCAGATCACTGTCGAGCTGTATGGCCTCTAGGGGCACTGTGTCTCTCAATGGAATATCGGCCATCTCGGCATGGCATTTCTTCAGCTGAGAAACATGGAAGACATCATGAACTCCGGACAATCCTTCCGGCAATTCCAACTTGTAAGCAACTTCTCCACGACGTTCGAGGATTTAGTAGGGGCCAATGAACCGGGGTGCTAACTTTCCTTTAACACCGAACCTCTAGATTCCACGAAGTGGGGAGACACGAAGATATGCCCGGTCTCCCGCTTCGTAAGTTACTTCCTTGCGTTTACTGTCGGCATAACTCTTCTGCCTCGACTAAGCTACCTTGAGTCTATCTCGAATCAGCTTGACTTTCTCTTCGGAATCTCTGATAAGATCGGGACCGAAAAGTTTTCGATCTCCAACACCATCCCACAGCAATGGTGTTCTGCACCTCCTTCCGTATAGAGCTTCGAAAGGGGCCATCTTCAGACTGGTCTGATAACTGTTATTGTACGAGAACTCCGCGTATGGCAAATTATCATCCCAGCTAGACCCATAGTCTAGCGCACAAGCTCTCAACATGTCCTCCAGGATCTGGTTGACCCTCTCGGTCTATCCATCTGTCTGCGGATGAAAAGCTGTACTGAACTCCAGCCTCGTACCCAAAGTTTCATGCAACTGATTCCAAAACTTTGAGGTAAATTGTGTTCCTCTATCTGACACGATACTCCTTGGAACTCCATGCAGACATACGATCCTGGTCATGTATATCTTGGCTAACTTAGCGCTGGTATAGGTAGTCTTCACGGGAATGAAATGAGCTACCTTGGTCAATCGATCAACCACTACCCAGATGGAATCATAACCTGAACGGGTCCTGGGTAATCCTGTGATAAAATCCATTCCAAGTTTTTCCCATTTCCACTCGGGAATCGGCAAAGGTTGAAGTAGCCCTGCTGGCTTCTGATGTTCTGCCTTTACTCGCTGGCAAACATCGCATATCGCTACGTACTCAGCAATATCCTTCTTCATACCTGTCCACCAGAAACTTTCCTTCAAATCCAGATACATCTTGGTGTTACCGGGGTGAATCGAGTACGGTGAATCATGAGCCTCCTGAAGAATTAGCTTCCTGAGTTCGGGATCATTGGGTACATAAATACGATCCTCGAACCATATAGCTCTGTATTCATCCTTACGAAACCCTTTAGCTTTTCCTTCATTCATCCTTTTCTTTATCTCATCAATTTCCTTGTCCGACTTCTGGGCTTCACAAATTCTTTCGGCCAAAGTGGACTGAACTTCTAGAGCTACAACATATCCTCTCGGAACTATCTCTAGTCGAAGATCTCTGAGGTCATCGACTAACTCTTGGGGTAATCCTCCCGCTATAAGAGTATTCACATAACTCTTACGGCTCAAAGCATCTGCTACAACATTAGCCTTTCCTGGGTGGTAATGTAATCTCATGTCATAGTCCTTGATTAACTCTAGCCATCTCCTCTGCCTGAGTTTCAACTCTTTCTGCGTGAAAATATACTTCAAGCTCTTATGATCTGTGTAAACATCACAACTATTTCCGATAAGGAAATGTCTCCAGGTCTTGAGTGCATGCACTACGGCTGCTAACTCCAAATCATGTGTGGCATAATTCATCTCGTGTGGTCGTAGCCGTCTGGAGGTATAAGCTACAACTTTTCCTTCCTGCATGAGTACTCCTCCGAGTCCCTGACGAGAAGCGTCACAATATACCTGGTAATCCTTGTGTATGTCCGGCAAAATCAGTACTGGGGCTGTAACCAAGCGTTTCTTCAATTCCTGGAAACAGGCTTCACAATCCTCGGTCCAAATGTACTTGGCGTCCTTCTTCAACAGCTCAGTCATGGGCTTGGCAATCTTCGAGAAATTCTCAATAAACCTCCGATAATATCCTGCGAGTCCGAGAAAACTGCGGATCTCCTTGACTGAGGTGGGTGACTGCCAATCGGTGACTGATACAACCTTGGTGGGGTCAACTGCTATTCCTTCTCCTGAAATAACATGTCCGAGGAATCCGACTTCCTTCAGCCAAAATTCACATTTGCTGAACTTGGCATACAACTGATGTTCCCGGAGTTTCTCCAGAACTAGACGCAAATGTTCCTTATGCGCTTCCTCGCTCTTGGAGAAAATCAGTATATCATCGATGAACACCACAACAAACTTGTCCAGATATTCCATAAATACCTTGTTCATCAGATTCATGAAGTCTGCAGGGGCATTAGTCAATCCGAATGACATGACGGTGTACTCATATAAACCATACCTGGTGGTGAATGCTGTTTTAGGTATATCCTTTTCACAGATCTTCAACTGATGATACCCTGATCGAAGATCGATCTTGGAGAATACCTTGGCTCCAACTAGCTGATCAAATAGGTCATTAATCATCGGCAGAGGGTACTTGTTCTTGATGGTCACGTCGTTCAACGAACGATAATCCACAACCATTCTCAGGGTTCCATCCTTCTTCTCTACCAAAAGAATTTGGGCTCCCCAAGGTGACGAGCTTGGCCGAATATATCCCTTCTCCAATAGCTCATTAATTTGCGTTTTGGTCTCTTCCAAATCGTTCGGGGGCATCCGATAAGGTCTCTTGGATATTGGGGCTGTGCCGGGCAATAACTCAATCAGAAATTCAATGTCTCTGTCCGGTGGAATTCCTGGTAATTCCTCCGGAAACACATCGGGAAAATCTTGCACTACTGGCACTTCCTCCTGAACAACTCCCGTGAGGGAATTCACCTGATTCTTCATCGGGATACGTCTGGATACATACTTGATCCTCTTCTGCTCTGGAGTGGTGAGTAGAATCGTCTTGCGGGCACAGTCCATGTTTCCCTCAAACTTCGTCAACCAATCCATGCCTAGGATTACATCCAAGGTCTGGGTTTCCACCGATGTTGAGGGTTGCATGACAGCCTAAGCCTGCCATCATTTCTCCTCCTGCGGAACTGACGTGAAGAGGGCTTCTAAGGGTTCTAGTGGGCAACCCGTACTTTTCCACAACTACCCTTGATATAAATGAATGCGTTGCACCAAAATCAAAGAGTACCAATACTGGACGTGAATTTAATAAAAACTTACCAACCACAGTGTCTGGCTGATCATAAACGTCCTCCACGTCAATGTGGTTCACCTGAGCACGAGGAAAAGGGTTGGGCTTCTTTGCTGAGCTTCCATTGCCGTTTCCATTCCTCTGCTTGGCCTCCGGGCAGTCGGTGGCATAGTGCCCTGTTTTCTGGCACTTGAAACAGGTGATGTGACTCAGATCCTTCTGAGCCGGGGCAGGATGATGCTGGTTGCCATTGCCGTTTCCATTGCCTGTCTTGTTGTCGGGGTTGCGGTTGTTCCCATTTCCTCCATGGTTATGTCCTCCATGATTATGTCCTCCATGGGTGTGATGGGTATGCCCTCCCGAGTATGGGGCATAACGGGGCTTCTGCTGAGCTCCAGAGTTGTACTTCCCCTGGCCATACTTCCGCTTGCGGCTATCAATCTGTTGCTGCTTGCCTTCAAGTATGGTGGCCTTGTCTACCAGCTCCTCGTAGTTGTTGAAGGTAGCCACCATTAGCTGCATTCCCAGCTCGTCATTGAGTCCCTCGAGAAGCTTTTCCTTCTTTGCGGCATCTATGGCCACATCATCCGGGGCGTAGCGAGCTAACTTGCTGAACTCATCCACGTACTGCCCCACAGTACGGTTCCCCTGGCGTAAGTTGCGGAACTCACGCTTCTTCAGACTCATGGCTCCAGCTGAGACATGAGCGGTGCGGAAAGCCTGCTGGAACTGATCCCACGTGATGGTGGCGATGGGATAAGTGGCCGTGTAGTTCTCCCACCAAGAGGCTGCAGGTCCATCAAGCTGATGTGCGGCAAAGTGCACCTTCTCTGCATCTGTGCATCCAGCAGTGGCTAACTCCCTTCCGACCTTGCGGAGCCAGTCATCGGCCACAATCGGCTCAGTGCTGCTAGAGAACACTGGCGGATTCAGCCTTAGGAAGCGGGTCAAGTTGTCAACAGGGGGTGGTGGCGGTGGATTGTTGTTGTTGTTGTTCTGGTTCTGGATGAGCATCTGCATAAGGGCATTCTGCTGCTGGATCAGCTGGGTGAGCTCCGGCGGAAAGTTGAAACCGGGGTCACGTCTCGGAGGCATCTGGTGGTTTGGAGTGGATGAGAAAATTAGAATATAACAAGGGTCTAATGAGAAAATATCACTACCCATATGAATGCACAATCATAATCACACCAATCATTTATTCAATCAACTCAAACATGGTTCAATCTCGGATTACAAATTCTCATGACTAATCGAAAATAACGGCCTAACTGATCAATGGAAAAATAAAATAACATGGCGGTCGACTAAATGTCTTCATCAATTATCCTTGCGTCCTCTGGTGCGGCGTCCTCCGGTGTGGCGTCCTCTGGTGCGGCGCCTCATCTTGCGGTTTTCTTCGGTGGAGCTCTTTTCATAATCCTGGTCATTGCTCACGAGGGGTCCGTCATCTCCACTCGGAAAAAGGTCTTCTCCCAAGTCCATCTTCTCCTCTAATGCGGCAACATCCATCTTCAGCTTGTCGACTCTCTCCATGAAATCCTTGATTTCTTCTTCATGGTCAAGGAAGTCTGCGTGTGCTTTCTCCTCCAGTTCCAGTTCACGGAACAACAGCCTCCTGTCTACCTTCGAGTTACGGCGAGTCTGGATTTCCCGTTTCCTGAGGAGACTCTCCAAGTCTTGGACATATGAGAGAATGGAGTCGTCCTCTACGGTACGGATGATATCTCCATTCCTAGCTCTACGAGAAATCATGGCGAGGTCTGATGGGTCGAGCTCGGCCCTGTACTCTTCTCGGAGATGTCCAAGTGCACGATAAATCGCCATGTCTCTTCCGAGGATCCAATTGAAATCGGTAAACTCAAAGTCAATGGGATCTGAATGTCCTCCGAAGGTCCTCCCTGGAATGTGCACCTTAATCCTGTAGCGGTATCCGTCGGAAGTGCATTGGTAGGCTTCCCGGTGATTGAGGGCAGAGCAATCTTCAGCTTCTTCACGATCTGAACCAGCTTCTTGCCGAGAGGCATGGTCTCATCTGGCTGGCAAAACTCCGGTAGCAGAACTGGGGTGAACTCGGCGGCCATCTAGAATGTTGAAAATCGGAGAGAAGTCAGAAATGAATAGGGGAGATTTACGGAATGATAAGGACATAAAATAAATAGTCTCTTCCTATGGCTTTCCGATCCTAGGGGTTACGTCCTACGGCCAGCGTGTGCTCTGATACCATCTGTGTAGCGACCCGACCCGAAAACGGTCAAGTCTCTGTGTAGCTGTACCATCCCAAGATCATGCTGGCACACACAGTACATTGATCCAAAGATTCAAAGTTCAATCACACCTGAATTTATTACACGATTCTCATATCGAGTCTTTATTACAAGATAATAAATTCGGCCGAAGGCCAACTCATGAGAAATAAACTAAATAAAGCTGCGGAAGCGTAGACGAATAGCGAGTCCATCCGACTCCATAGGGAAATCGCCAAGCGTGGATCGTAGCCTCACTCCTGATCGGAAAACTCCTCTGCAACATAAGACGTTGCAGCCGTGTAGGTCAGCATTTTGAATATGCCGGCAAGTCAAAGAGAGAACAACAATAATATTACTAACATTATATGCAATTTGGCTGTGGGGCTCTAAGTTTCATTGTTTTGCGAAAAAGCCAGTTTTTCCCTACAACAAGGACTTGTTTGCAAATACTGAAAAATGTTGGTAGTTATTGAGATAGTTCCGCCAACCAATGTCTCATTCTCAATTATTATGTAACCCCCTCAATTAATTTATTAAGTTCGGTGTTGAGATATCCGAAATACTGCAAGTTCCAGAGGCTCAATTTGTGTGTAACCGGGGACACGGCTAACCGATTAGATCTTCACTCTGCAGAGGTTTGTGCACTTTACCCGCAAGAATCGTTCCCTCCTTTAAGTCTTCGCACTTCCTGGTGTTTGAAGACGGGACGAACGAAACAGGGTCTTCCGAAGAGTTCCTCTAGGCCACTGCCGGTGCCCATCCAATCCTACCGTTCTTCTACATCTCGTAGCACCGTCCGGCCAGAGTCACACCTAGGGTCGACCAAGCCAGAGCCCATAATGGCTTGCGGCTGCACAGATAAGCTTCCGGTAATTGGGGTATCCATCCATCTCTTCGTGGCTGGGTGAAGCTTTCCGCAAGATGTCATGGCGCTTCTCCATGCATCCCGGCCAGCCGCTGGTTTCTCCTGGGTGCCCGTCAACCGTCCTCCACCCAGTAGTGAATTTTGAAGTCCATCTTGAGCTTGAAGTCATGGGGTTGTCATCATCTAGACCCTCGCATCTCCCTTATGAATCACTCAACCAACCCCGTCTACGAGCATAGCAAAATAAACTACATCGTCCCGGGCAATGGTAACAAGGGGAATTGGGTTCATCCTACCTCATGATACTACTCAAGAACATAACTTAAAATTCTCCTACTGCATGCATGGTGGGGAGGTATAATTCTAATGCAATAAAATCATAGGCATTGTAAAAGAAAACATGATCAAATGACTTGCCTGCCTGACGGTCTTCGAAAGCTAGGGACTCGTGATAGCAGGCTTCGCACTCCGGAAATTCTACCGAAGCAAACAACAATCATATAAGTATAAGAACATACAATAACTTAACATAACAGCATGCTAACATAAAACACACAAAACAATCGAACCAAAAACCAAAGAAAACTCGAAGAAATCCAAGCCAACAACTAACAAGAAAATAAAATAAACTTTTTATTTTCTGTAAATAAAAGTTCAAGTTCTAAAACTACAGAAACTAATCTAAAATAAACTATAACATAGGTAAAATAAAATTATTTACTAAATAAAACAATGGGAAAACAATAGCTAGTTAAATAAACAAGAAACACATGATTCGACTAAAACTATTTTTTTATCAAAAATACCCAAATAAATTCCTACTGCTAGGCAAAGTCAAAACAAAGCAGTGACAAAAAGAATCACTAAAATAAAATAATCCTAACTCATTT
>LR880968.1:808109293-808121849 GCA_904067115.1 Aegilops sharonensis | reverse complement strand
CTCTCATGAAAATCATTGAGTTGCATAAAGTTTCTGAATTTGAAATATTTCCAAATGGAATTCAAATCTTTTCAAAACCCTTTTCATTTATTTAAATGGAAGAAGTCATATCATCTTCTCTCTAGGGTTTTGTGTTTGAATTGAATTTGAATTCTCAGAGATCAGAAGTCAAAAAAAAGGCCTGGGAAAGTCATTTCATTCCCTCTCATTAAACTTTCAAAAAGTTTCAAATTCCACTCAATTTCACACAATCAATCACTCAACAATCAAACAAACAATCAGAATTATTTATTTAATATAACATTCCAAAATTTAGAATTTTGGGATGTTACACTCGTTGATCAAAGATGGTTATGTTTCCTAACCATAGACATGTGTTGTCATTTGATGAACGGGATCACATCATTAGGAGAATGATGTGTGATACGTCGCCAACGTATCTATAATTTATGAAGTATTCATGCCATATTTATAATAGTTTTATATGATTTTGGTATGATTTGATTAGAACTAACCCGGACTAACGCTGTTTTCAGCAGAACTACCGTGGTGTTGTTTTTGTGCAGAAATAAAAGTTCTCGGAATGCGCTGAAAATCAACGGAGATTTTTTATCAAAAATAAAAAAAAATATTGGAACGAAGAGTTACCGGAGGGGAGGCCCGTGGGCCCCATGAGGGTGGAGGGCGCGCCCACCCCCCGGGGCATGTTCGTGTGCCTCGTGGACTTCCCGTGGGGCCTCCTGACTTGTTCTCGATGCCAACATCTCTTATAAATGCCCAAATCTCCAGAAAATAACCTAGATCGGAAGTTCAGCTGCCGCAAGAGGGGGCTATCATAACCGGAGGCCATGGGGAAGGATCCCGGAGGGGCCATCATCATCATGAAGGCCAAGATCCAGAGGGAGAACCGCTCCCCATCCAGGGGAGGCCATGGAGGAAGAAGCACAAGGGGGAGAACCTCTCCTCCTCTCTCTCGGTGGCGCCAGAGTGCCATCGGGAGGGGAATCATCACCGCGGTGATCGTCTTCATCAACATCACCATCATCATCACCATCCTCATCTCTTTTACGCGGTCAACTCTCCCGCACCCCGCTGTAATCCTTACTTGAACATGGTGCTTTATGCCACATATTATGATCCAATGATGTGTTGAGTAGATATCCTTTATCTTTTAGTTGATTGATGATCTAGATTGGTATGCGTTGTATGTTTTATTTTGGTGATGCCTATTGTGCCCTCCGTGTCACGCAAGCATGAGGGATTCCCACTGTAGGGTGTTGCAATACGTTCATGATTCACTTATAGTGGGTTGCTTGAGTGACAGAAGCATAAACCCGAGTAAGGGGGTTGTTGCGTATGGGATAAAGGGGACTTGATATGTTAATTCTATGGTTGGGTTTTACCTTAATGATATTTTGTAGTTGCGGATGCTTGCTAGAGTTCCAATGATAAGTGCATATGATCCAAGTAGAGAAAGTATGTTATCTTATGCCTCTCCCTCATATGAAATTGCAATAGTGATTACCGGTCTTGTTAACAATTGCCTAGGATAATTCCGCACACCGACCCATCATTATTCCACACTCGCTATTTATAATATTTAGTAATATATTCTAACTTTATGATAACAACACCTACTTTTATATTTTAGCTCTCCGATGCCATGCAAAGTTATCCACTTCATACCCACAACATAGTTTTCTTTCTCGTTTCTAGTTGGAAGCAAACGTTCAGTGTACGTAGAGTCGTATCAGTGGCAGATAGGACTTGAGAGAATATTCATCTTACCTTTAGCTCCTTGTGGGTTCGACACTCCATACTTATCACTTCCACCTTTGGGAATTTCTATGATGATTCCCTGCACTTGGGGATTATCAAGCTCTTTTCCGGCGCCGTTGCCGGGGAGCAATAGCGTGGGGTTGATATTCTCGTGTGTGCTTGTTTGCTTTCTTCACTAAGTAGATTCTCCTTTTCCCTTTTTGTTTTTGTTTTGCTTAGTTGCGGGTGAAACATACACAAAAAAATAAAAAATGGAAATACAAAAATATTCACTTGCCTCATATGCCTAAAAGGTTTTCCAAAAAGAGAAGTGATTGGAAAGTTATGCATTGGAGAAGTGAGGGTCGACCTTGAACACTTGTGTTCATTCTCATGGAAACAATGTAGAATTTTTCATGGAAGATTCACTGAAAATAATTATCCCCTTGTATTATAAAAATGGTGTGCCAAGCTTTGGTTTTAGGACAATTAGATTGCTTGTTTACTATGTGTAGTACAAAAACAGAAACTTTGGCTGTAGCGCGTGAATTTACATTTTTTATTGGAAATTCAAATGGGTATGAAACGTTTTGCACATTACTTCTGTACAAATTTTCTAAATTTTCACATATTTTTTATAATTTGTTAGAGTTACAGAAGTTTACTAAATTTCCAGATTACTACAGACTGTCCTGTTTGGACAAATTCTGTTTTCTATGTGTTGTTCGCTTATTTTGGTGAATCCATGGGTAGTATCGGGGGGGGGGGGTATGAACAAGGGTGAAGTTGGAATACAGTATATAAAGTGCTAATATGAATTTGGAATGAGTTTACAACAGTACCTATAGGTAGTGATTTGCTTTATTATACTAACGGATCTCACAAAGTTTTTGTTAAGTTTTGTGTGAATGAAGTGTTCGAAGAATGAGGAGTTACCGATGTGGCAAGAATAAAGAGAGTAAAGAGTTCAAGCTTGGGGATGCCCAAGGCACCACAAGTAAATATTCCAAGGATACTCAAGCATCTAAGCTTGGGGATGCCCCGGTTGGCATCCCATCTTTCTTCTTCAACAATTATCGGTATACCTCGGTTTTTGTTTTGTTCACATGATTTGTGTCCTTTGTGTTTTTCTTTTTCTTTAAGAACCATGCTAGTATGAGATAGCCCTTCATCGATTTATAGAATGCTTCATGCGGTTCACTTATATCTTTTGAGTATGACCTTATAGAATGCTCTTTGTGCTTCACTTAAATCTTTTGAGTATGGTTTTATAGAATGCTTCGTGCGCTTCACTTATATATTTTGAGCTTGGATATTGGTTAGTCTATATTAATTGTAGAATGCTCCATGAACTTCCCTTATATATTTTGGAGTATGAATAATACTATCATCTCAAGTGGGTTTGGTAGAGTGTAAACTTTAGGAATTAGTGATCCCACTATTTTGGAGGGTGTTGAATCTTAGTGTGATATTTATGAAAGTGGATTTGGAAGAGTGTCAACTTTAGTTAGTAATGATTCCACTATTTCGTAAGAGGTTCCAATTGATTATGAGAAAAAAGTTGCTATCTATGATGACTATTGTGATGACATGTACGCTATAAAGAATAATGTTAACCATGAAACTTGTCATCATGATTTTAATTTTCAATTGGATTATGCCTCACATGACAGTTATTTTGTTGAGTTTGCTCCCACTATTCCGAATGAGAAGAATTTTTTCTTATGTGGAGAGTAGTAAAATTTCTATGCTTGTAGATCATAAAAAGAATGCTTTAGATGGTTGTATTGTTAAAATCATTCATGATGCTACTGAAAATTATTATGAGGGAGGAATAGATGCTTGTAGGAGTTGCAATAATATCAAGTTTCCTCTCTATGTGCTTAAAGTTTCGAAGTTATACTTGTTTTTCCTTCCTATGCTAGTTGATTCTTGTTCCCTTAAATTGTGTGCTCACAAAATCCCTAGGCATAGGAAGTGGGTTAGATTTAAATGTGCTACTCATATTCTTCATGATGCTCTCTTTATGTTTCAGTTCTTATCTTTTATGTGAGCATCATTGAAATCATCATGCCTAGCTAAAAGGCATTAAATAAAAGCGCTTGTTGGGAGAAAACCCAATGTTTACCCTTACTGTTTTTGTGTGTTCACATGATTAAGCTACTGTAGTAGTCATGTTTGTAGCTTTGTTTCAATAAAGTTCCAGGTAAGTGTTGGGGAACGTTGCAGAAAATAAAATTTTTCTACGCTTCACCAAGATCAATCTATGAGTTCATCTAGCAACGAGAGAGAGAGGAGTGCATCTACATACCCTTGTAGATCGAGAGCGGAAGTGTTCAAGAGAACAGGGTTGAGGGAGTCGTACTCGTCGTGATCCAAATCACCGATGATCCTAGTGCTGAACGGACAGCACCTCCGTGTTCAACACATGTATGTTTGGGGAAGACGTCTCCTCCTTCTTGATCCAGCAAGGGGGAAGGAGAGGTTGATGGAGATCCAGCAGCACGACGGCGTGATGGTGGATGCAGCAGCAATCTCGGCAGGGCTTCGCCAAGCTTCAGCGAGAGGGAGAGGTGGTGCGTGGGGAGACGGAGGCGCCAAGAGCATGGGGTGCGGCTGCCCTCCCTCCCCCCTCTTTATATAGGGCCCCTAGGGGGGTGCCGGCCCTAGGAGATGGCATCTCCAAGGGGGGCGGCGGCCAGGGGGTGGCTTGCCCCCCAAACCAGGTGGAGGCGCCCCCACCCCTAGGGTTTCCCAACCCTAGGCACAGGGGGGCCCAAGGGGGCGGCCCACCAGCCCACCAAGGGCTGGTTCCCCTCCCACTTCAGCCCATGGGGCCCTCCGTGATACGTGGCCCCACCCGGTGGACCCCCGGGACCCTTCCGGTGGTCCCGGTACAATACCGGTGACCCTGAAACTTTCCTGATGGCCGAAACCTGACTTCCTCTATATAATTCTTTACCTCCTGACCATTCGGGAACTCCTCGTGACGTCCGGGATCTCATTCGGGACTCCGAACAACTTTCGGGTTACTGCATACTCATATCTCTACAATCCTAGCGTCACCGAACCTTAAGTGTATAGACCCTACGGGTTCGGGAGACATGCAGACATGACCGAGACGCCTCTCCGGTCAATAACCAACAGCGGGATCTGGATACCCATGTTGGCTCCCACATGCTCCTCGATGATCTCATCGGATGAACCACGATGTCTAGGATTCAAGCAACCCCGTATACAATTCCCTTTGTCAATCGGTACGTTACATGCTCGAGATTTGATCGTCGGTATCCCAATACCTCGTTTAATCTCGTTACCGGCAAGTCACTTTACTCGTATCGTAATGCATGATCCCGTGACCAGACACTTGGTCACATTGAGCTCATTATGATGATGCATTACCGAGTGGACCCAGAGATACCTCTTCGTCATACGGAGTGACAAATCCCAGTCTCGATTCGTGCCAACCAAACAGACACTTTCGGAGATACCCGTAGTGCACCTTTATAGTCACCCAGTTACGTTATGACGTTTGGCACACCCAAAGCACTCCTATGGTATCCGGGAGTTGTACAATCTGATGGTCTAAGGAAATGATACTTGACATTTGGAAAAGCTCAAGCTAAACGAACTACACGATCTTTGATCTATGCTTAGGATTGGGTCTTGTCCATCACATCATTCTCCCAATGATTTGATCCCGTTATCAATGACATCCAACGTCCATAGTCAGGAAACCATGACTATCTGTTGATCAACGAGCTAGTCAACTAGAGGCTCACTAGGGACACGTTGTGGTCTATGTATTCACACGTGTATTACGATTTCCGGATAACACAATTATAGCATGAATAATAGACTATTATCATGAACAAAGAAATATAATAATAACCATTTTATTATTGCCTCTAGGGCATATTTCCAACAGTCTCCCACTTGCACTAGAGTCAATCATCTAGTTACATTGTGATGAATCGAACACCCATAGAGTTCTGGTGTTGATCATGCTTTGCCCTAGGGAGAGGTTTAGTCAACGAATCTGCTACATTCAGGTCCGTATGTACTTTACAAATATCTATGTCTCCATCTTGAACATTTTCACGAATGGAGTTGAAGCGACGCTTGATGTGCCTGGTCTTCTTGTGAAACATGGGCTCCTTGGCAAGTGTAATAGCTCCAGTGTTGTCACAGAAGAGTGCGATCGGCCCCGACGCTTTGGGTATGACTCGTAGGTCGGTGATGAACTCCTTCACCCAGATTGCTTCATGCGCTGCCTCCGAGGCTGCCATGTACTCTGCTTCACATGTAGATCCCGCCACGACGCTTTGCTTGCAACTGCACCAGCTTACTGCCCCACTATTCAAAATATACACGTATCCGGTTTGTGACTTAGAGTCATCCAGATCTGTGTTGAAGCTAGCGTCGACGTAACCCTTTACGACGAGCTCTTCGTCACCTCCATAGACGAGAAACATGTCCTTTATCCTTTTCAGGCACTTCAGGATATTCTTGACCGCTGTCCAGTGTTCCTTGCCAGGATTACTTTGATACCTACCTACCAAACTTACAACAAGGTTTACATTAGGTCTGGTACACAGCATGGCATACATAATAGATCCTATGGCTGAGGCATAGGGGATGACACTCATCTCTTCTTTATCTTCTGCCATGGTCGGGCATTGAGCTGAGCTCAATTTCACACCTTGCAACACAGGCAAGAACCCCTTCTTAGACTGATCCATATTGAACTTCTTCAATATCTTATCAAGGTATGTGCTTTGTGAAAGACCTATGAGGCGTCTTGATCTATCCCTATAGATCTTGATGCCTAGTATGTAAGCAGCTTCTCCAAGGTCCTTCATTGAAAAACACTTATTCAAGTAGGCCTTTATACTGTCCAAAAGTTCTATATCATTTCCCATCAAAAGTGTGTCATCTACATATAATATGAGAAATTCTATAGAGCTCCCACTCACTTTCTTGTAAACGTAGGCTTCTCCATAAGTCTGCATAAACCCAAACGCTTTGATCATCTCATCAAAGTGAATGTTCCAACTCCGAGATGCTTGCACCAGCCCATAAATGGATCGCTGGAGCTTGCATACCTTGTTAACATTCTCAGGGTCGACAAAACCTTCCGGCTGCATCATATACAGTTCTTCCTTAAGATGGCCGTTAAGGAATGCCGTTTTGACGTCCATTTGCCATATCTCATAATCATATTATGCGGCAATTGCTAACATGATTAGGATGGACTTTAGCTTCGCTACGGGAGAGAATGTCTCATCGTAGTCAACCCCTTGAACTTGTCGATAACCCTTAGCGACAAGTCGAGCTTTATAGATGGTAACATTACCATCTGCGTCTGTCTTCTTCTTAAAGATCCATCTGTTTTCTAACGCTCGCCGATCATCGGGCAAGTCTGTCAAAGTCCATAATTCGTTTTCATACATGGATCCTATCTCGGATTGCATGGCTTCAAGCCATTTGTTGGAATCTGGGCCCGCCATCGCTTCTTCATAGTTCGAAGGTTCACCGTTGTCTAACAACATGATTTCCAGGACAGGGTTGCCATACCACTCTGGTGTGGAACGTGTCCTCATGCACCTACGAAGTTCAGTAGTAACTTGATCCAAAGTACCTCGATCATCATCATTAACTTCCTCTTTAGTTGGTGCGGGCACCACAGGAACATCTTCCTGAGCTGCGCTACTCACCAGTTCAAGAGGTAGTACTTCATCAAGTTCCACTTTCCTCCCACTTACTTCTGTCAAGAGAAACTCTTTCTCCAGAAAGGACCCGTTCTTGGCAACAAAGATCTTGCCTTCGGATCTGAGGTAGAAGGTATACCCAATAGTTTCCTTAGGGTATCCTATGAAGACGCATTTTTCCGACTTGGGTTCGAGCTTTTCAGGTTGAAGTTTCTTGACATAAGCATCGTATCCCCAAACTTTTAGAAACGACAACTTAGGTTTCTTCCCAAACCATAATTCATACGTTGTCGTCTCAACGGATTTAGACGGTGCCCTATTTAAAGTGAATGTAGCTGTCTCTAGAGCGTATCCCCAAAATGATAGCGGTAAAACGGTAAGGGACATCATAGACCGCACCATATCCAATAAAGTGCGATTACGATGTTCGGACACACCGTTACACTGAGGTGTTCCAGGC
This sequence comes from Aegilops sharonensis, assembly GCA_904067115.1. Lineage (NCBI taxonomy): Eukaryota > Viridiplantae > Streptophyta > Magnoliopsida > Poales > Poaceae > Aegilops > Aegilops sharonensis. The sequence goes on along the minus strand of LR880968.1, from coordinate 808,113,920 downwards.
GGCGTGAGTTGTGAAACGATTCCACATTTCCTTAAGTGCGTACCAAACTCGTGACTTAAATGTTCTCCTCCACGATCTGATCGTAAGAACTTTATTTTTCGGTCACGTTGATTCTCTACCTCATTCTGAAATTCCTTGAACTTTTCGAAGGTCTCAGACTTGTGTTTCATCAAGTAGACATACCCATATCTACTCAAGTCGTCAGTGAGAGTGAGAACATAACGATATCCTCCGCGAGCCTCAACGCTCATCGGACCGCACACATCAGTATGTTTGATTTCCAATAAGTCGGTTGCTCGCTCCATTGTTCCGGAGAATGGAGTCTTGGTCATTTTGCCCATGAGGCATGGTTCGCATGTGTCAAATGATTCATAATCGAGAGACTCTAAAAGTCCATCAGCATGGAGCTTCTTCATGCGCTTGACACCAATGTGACCAAGGCGGCAGTGCCAAAAGTATGTGGGACTATCGTTATCAACTTTACATCTCTTGGTATTCACACTATGAATATGTGTAACATCACGTTCGAGATTCATTAAGAATGAACCATTGACCATCGGGGCATGACCATAAAACATATATCTCATATAAATAGAACAACCATTATTCTCGGATTTAAATGAGTAGCCATCTCGTATTAAACGAGATCCAGATACAATGTTCATGCTCAAAGCTGGTACTGAATAACAATTATTGAGGTTTAAAACTAATCCCGTAGGTAAATGTAGAGGCAGCGTGCCGACGGCGATCACATCGACCTTGGAACCATTCCTGACGCGCACGTCACCTCGTCCTTCGCCAGTCTCCGCTTATTCCGCAACTCCTGCTTTGAGTTACAAATATGAGCAATGAAACCGGTATCAAATACCCAGGAGCTACTACGAGTACTGGTAAGGTACACATAAATTACATGTATATCACATATACCTTTAGTGTTGCCGGCCTTCTTGTCCGCTAAGTATTTGGGGCAGTTCCGCTTCCAGTGTCCACTTCCCTTGCAATAAAAGCACTCAGTCTCAGGCTTGGGTCCATTCTTTGACTTCTTCCCGGCAACTGTCTTACCGGGCGCGGCAACTCCCTTGCCGTCCTTCTTGAAATTCTTCTTACCCTTGCCTTTCTTGAACTTAGTAGTTTTGTTCACCATCAACACTTGATGTTCCTTCTTGATCTCTACCTCCGCTGATTTCAGCACTGAATATACCTCAGGAATGGTCTTTTCCATCCCCTGCATATTGAAGTTCATTGCAAAGCTCTTGTAGCTCGGTGGAAGAGACTGGAGGATTCTGTCAATAACCGCGTCATCCAGGAGATTAACTCCCAGTTGAGTTAAGCGGTTGTGCAACCCAGACATTTTGAGAATGTACTCACTGACAGAACTATTTTCCTCCATCTTACAACTGAAGAACTTGTCGGAGACTTCATATCTCTCGACCCGGGCATGAGCTTGGAAAACCATTTTCAGCTCTTCGAACATCTCATATGCTCCGTGTTGCTCAAAACGCTTTTGGAGCCCCGGTTCTAAACTGTAAAGCATGCCGCACTGAACGAGGGAGTAATCATCAGCACAAGACTGCCAAGCGTTCATAACGTCTTGGTTCTCTGGGATGGGAGCTTCACCTAGCGGTGCTTCTAGGACATAATATTTCTTTGCAACTATGAGGATGATCCTCAGGTTCCGGACCCAGTCCGTATAGTTGCTGCCATCATCTTTCAGCTTGGTTTTCTCTAGGAACGCGTTGAATTTGAGGTGGACATGAGCGTTGGCCATTTGATCTACAAGACATATTTGCAAAGGTTTTTAGACTAAGTTCATGATAATTAAGTTCATCTAATCAAATTATTTAATGAACTCCCACTCAGATTAGACATCCCTCTAGTCATCTAAGTGATACATGATCCGAGTCGACTAGGCCGTGTCCGATCATCACCTGAGATGGACTAGTCATCATCGGTGAACATATCCATGTTGATCGTATCTTCCATACGACTCATGTTCGACCTTTCGGTCTCTTGTGTTCCGAGGCCATGTCTGTACATGCTAGGCTCGTCAAGTTAACCTAAGTGTTTATGCATGTGTAAATTTGTCTTACACCCGTTGTATGTGAACGTTAGAATCTATCACACCCGATCATCATGTGGTGCTTCGAAACAACAAACTTTCGCAACGGCGCACAGTTAGGGGGAACACTTTCTTGAAATTATTATGAGGGATCATCTTATTTACTACCGTCGTTCTAAGTAAACAAGATGCAAAAACATGATAAACATCACGTGCAATCAAATAGTAGTGACATGATATGGCCAATATCATATAGCTCCTTTGATCTCCATCTTCGGGGCTCCATGATCATCTTCGTCACCGGCATGACACCATGATCTCCATCATCATGATCTCCATCATCGTGTCTCCATGAAGTTGCTCGCCAACTATTACTTCTACTACTATGGCTAACGGTTTAGCAATAAAGTAAAGTAATTACATGGCATTAAATCATTGACACGCAGGTCATACAATAATTAAGACAACTCCTATGGCTCCTGCTGGTTGTCATACTCATCGACATGCAAGTCGTGATTCCTACTACAAGAACATGATCTCATACATCACATATATATCATTCATCACAACTTTTGGCCATATCACGTCACAAAGCAATTGCTGCAAACACAAGTTAGACGTCCTCTAATTGTTGTTGCATCTTTTACGTGGCTGCAATAGGGTTCTAGCAACAACGTTTTCTTACCTACGTAAAAGCCACAACGTGATTTGTCAACTTCTATTTACCCTTCATAAGGACCCTTTTTATCGAATCCGCTCCAACTAAAGTGGGAGAGACAGACACCCGCTAGCCACCTTATGCAACTAGTGCATGTCAGTCGGTGGAACCTGTCTCACGTAAGCGTACGTGTAAGGTCGGTCCGGGCCGCTTCATCCCACAATACTGCTGAAGCAAAATAAGACTAGCAGTTGCAAGAAAGTTGACAACATCTACGCCCACAACAAGTTTGTGTTCTACTCGTGCAAACAGAACTACGCATAGACCTAGCTCATGATGCCACTGTTGGGGAACATTGCAGAAAATAAAAATTTTCTACGCTTCACCAAGAACAATCTATGAGTTCAACTAGCAACGAGAGAGAGGAGTGCATCTACATACCCTTGTAGATCGCGAGCGGAAGCGTTCAAGAGAACGGGGTTGAGGGAGTCGTACTCGTCATGATCCAAATCACCAATGATCCTAGTGCTGAACGGACAGCACCTCCGCGTTCAACACACGTACGGTTGGGGAAGACGTCTCCTCCTTCTTGATCCAGCAAGGGGTAAGGAGAGGTTGATGGAGATCTAGCAGCACGACGGCGTGGTGGTGGATGCAACAGCAATCTCGGCAGGGCTTCGCCAAGCTTCAGTGAGAGGGAGAGGTGGTGCGTGGGGAGAGGGAGGCGCCAAGAGCATGGGGTGCGGCTGCCCTCCCTCCCCCCTCTTTATATAGGGCCCCTAGGGGAGCACCAGCCCTAGGAGATGGGATCTCCAAGGGGGCGGCGGCCAGGGGGGTGGCTTGCCCCCCAAACCAGGTGGAGGCGTCCCCACCCCTAGGGTTTCCCAACCCTAGGCGCTGGGGGGGCCAAGGGGGGCGCACCAGCCCACCAGGGGCTGTTTCCCCTCCCACTTCAGCCCATGGGGCCCTCCGGGATAGGTGGCCCCACCCGGTGGACCCCCGGGACCCTTCCGGTGGTCCGCGGTGACCATTGAAACTTTCCCGATGGCCGAAACTTGACTTCCTATATATAATTCTTTACCTCCGGACCATTCGGGAACTCCTCGTGACGTCCGAGATCTCATCCGGGACTCCGAACAACTTTCGGATTACTGCATACTCATATCTCTACAACCCTAGTGTCACCAAACCTTAAGTGTGTAAACCCTACGGGTTCGGGAGACATGCAGACATGACCGAGACGCCTCTCTGGTCAATAACTAACATTGGGATCTGGATACCCATGTTGGCTCCCACATGCTCCTCGATGATCTCATCGGATGAACCATGATGTCGAGGATTCAAGCAACCCCGTATACAATTCCCTTTGTCAATCGGTGCGTTACATGCCCGAGATTCGATCGTCGGTATCCCAATACCTCATTAATCTTGTTACCGGCAAGTCACTTTTTACTCTTACCGTAATGCATGATCCCGTGACCAGACACTTGGTCACATTGAGCTCATTATGATTATGCATTACCGAGTGGGCCTAGAGATACCTCTCCGTCATACGGAGTGACAAATCCCAGTCTTGATTCGTGCCAACCTAACAGACACTTTCGGAGATACCCGTAGTGCACCGTTATAGTCACCCATTTACATTGTGATGTTTGGCACACCCAAAGCACTCCTACGGTATCCGGGAGTTGCACAATCTCATGGTCTAAGGAAATGATAGTTGACATTTGGAAAAGCTCTAGCTAAACGAACTACACGATCTTTGAGCTATGTTTAGGATTGGGTCTTGTCCATCACATCATTCTCCCAATGATGTGATCCCGTTATCAATGACATCCAATGTCCATAGTCAGGATACCATGACTATCTGTTGATCAACGAGCTAGTCAACTAGAGGCTCACTAGGGACA
>LR880968.1:808097173-808109128 GCA_904067115.1 Aegilops sharonensis | reverse complement strand
ACGGAGTGACAAATCCCAGTCTTGATTCGTGCCAACCTAACAGACACTTTCGGAGATACCCGTAGTGCACCGTTATAGTCACCCATTTACATTGTGATGTTTGGCACACCCAAAGCACTCCTACGGTATCCGGGAGTTGCACAATCTCATGGTCTAAGGAAATGATAGTTGACATTTGGAAAAGCTCTAGCTAAACGAACTACACGATCTTTGAGCTATGTTTAGGATTGGGTCTTGTCCATCACATCATTCTCCCAATGATGTGATCCCGTTATCAATGACATCCAATGTCCATAGTCAGGATACCATGACTATCTGTTGATCAACGAGCTAGTCAACTAGAGGCTCACTAGGGACATGTTGTGGTCTATGTATTCACACGTGTATTACGATTTCTGGATAACACAATTATAGCATGAATAATAGACTATTATCATGAACAAAGAAATATAATAATAACCATTTTATTATTGCCTCTAGGGCATATTTCCAACAGTAAGACCTTTGGGAAGACTTGGGTGAACGTTAATGTGATCTTGCTGTAAAAAACAGAAACTTTGCCCTCACAAGATTAGCTGTCATTTTTTTACAGAAGAGTGCTTTTGAGTTGATTATTTTTGAAGAAGATTAATATACAAATTACTCACGTCCACCGATTTATTTCATAATTTTTGGAGTAGTAGAAGTATGGTTGTTGTTCAGATCATTACAGACTGGTCTGTTTCTGGCAGATTCTGTTTTCAATGCATAGTTTGCTTGTTTTCTACTTCCTATGGCATATATTGCTCAATATAAGTTGTAGAAATGATATGGTACAGTAGGAATTGTGTGAGAACAATTATGAATCTTGTCTCTGACAGTAACAAAGTGAATGATTTACTCTTTATCGTACTAACCCATCTCACGAAGTTCCGTTAAGTTTTGTGTGATTGAAGTTTTTAAGTTTTGAGTGAGATATCGATATGAGGAGAATAAGTTGTGGAAAGACCCTAATCTTGGGGATGCCCAAGGAACCCCAAGGTAATATTCAAAGACGACTCAAGCGCCTAATCTTGGGGATGCCCCAGAAGGCATCCCCTCTTTCGTCTTCAAAATCATCGGTATACCTTACTCGGAGCTATATTTTTATTCGTCACATGATATGTGTTTTTCTTGGAGCATATTTTCAATTTTACTTGCTGTTTGAATAAAATATTTGGATCTGAAATCTTGAATGAAAAAAATCCTCCCATGGCTAGTTAATTATTGGACTACTCAGTGTTCTTCACTTACATCTTTTGGAGCAGTTTGTCATTTACTCACGTGCTACGCGTATATCCTATGAGTAAATGGTGGAATGAATTGAATATTATAATTCTGAATATATATATATATATATATATATATATATATATATATATATATATGTTTCATATGCTTATAACATGGGGATTAATGACTTCATACATAATAACTATAGGTAGTAAACTTATTGACAGTTAGCAAACGCAGAATTGGTCACTTGAACAATTCATGAAAGAATATTAAAGGAAAAGAGATTTCACATATAAATATACTATCTTGGACATCTTTTGTAATTGTGAGCACTCATTAAAATATGACATGCTAAAAAGTTGATGTTGGACAAGGAAGACAACTTAATGGGTTAGGTTTTCCTATATCCAAAACGTTATATTGTCTTGGATCATCCAACATGTTGAGCTTGCCTTTCCCTCTCATGCTAGCCAAATTCTTTGCACCAAGTAGAAATACTACTTGTGCTTCCAAACATCCCTTGAACCAGTTTTGCCATAAGAGTCCACCATACCTACCTATGGATTGAGTAAGATCCTTCAAGTAAGTTGTCATCGGTGCATGCAATAAAAATTTCTCCTTAAATATGTATGATCTATTAGTGCGAAGAAAATAATCTTTATACGAACTTGTGATAGAGAAGAAATAAAAGCGACGGACTGCATAATAAAGGTCTTTATCACAAGAGGCAATATAAAGTGACGTTCTTTTGCATTAAGATTTTGTGCATCCAACCATAAAAGCACATGACAATGCAGCGACCAGACCTCAAACGATGAAGTCTCTGTGCATCAGTGTCATCACTAGATCGGTAATGCTGACACACACAGTACTTGAGGAATTATAACAGAGTTTCAATCACACACTTATTACATCGAGTCCTCATAAAGAGTATGATTACACAAAAATATCATGGCTGAAGGCCATCTAAACTAAATAACTGCGGAAGCTTCAAAGGTAAATGAGTCCATCAACTCCAACGGCATAGCCGAGTGCAAAACAACAACCTATCGCACCTTAATCATCGTCTGAGTAGTCTGCAACATGAGACGTTGCAGCCATGTAGGTCAGCACATTGAATATGCTGACAAAGTTACACTTTAAATCAATAAAATGCAAGAACTATGTCTACATGCAATATTTGGCTGGTGGAGGCTGTAAGTTTATGATTTTGCATAAATCTAGTTTTCCCCTACAACAAAGGAATAAATTTATTTAACTACTCCCAAGTTGCCCAATATTTGAGAAGGTAACCCCAACTCAAATCCCAATTAAAAATATCATCATTAACCCAACAAGTTAATTAAAGTAACATGATGAGATCAAATCAATAGATTCAAGTACTAGTTACTCAAGATGTCCATTACTGGGGACACGACTAACCACGATTAGTTTATACACTCTGCAGAGGTTTGTGCACTTTTTTCCACAAGACTCGACCGCATCCATGATAGGATGATCGAGGCATAGTCTTTCTGAAGCACTTACTCTCTACACCGGGCGGACCGGTACACCTACTTTCCCCTACATCTGCTAGTCCACCTCTTCAAGAGCTCACACAACTTCAATAACTGCGGAAGTTTCTAGCGTGAATAATCTTATTATCCCTTTGAGCCTGGGTGGCGGACCGAAGGAAAAATCATACAGGTACTCCGGGATTTCCTGAAATAACCAACACTGGGTTCCCCAGGTGCCTCAACCAATCCACCCAGATGTATATTAAAGTTGCCACCTTAATGTTATCCATGATTAAAATAACTCTGAAACTTCCATGTGTGAATCACGATCCAATCCCCGTCTATGAGCATGGCTAAGCAATAATAAGCATAACGTATATTCCCGGGGTGATCGAAAGGTACTATACCTCAAGTACTACAACCAAACCACATGTTCCCACATCCTACTCTTGCAAATATTTGAGGGGCAATACTAATGCATAGTAAAAACTGGGTATAAAAGAGAATGATCAAAGTGTAACTTGCCTTGCTAACGATCTGCAAACTCTAGAGATTCGTAATAACAAGCTTCGCACTCCGGGTAATCTAGCGTAGACAAATAGTAGCATACATAAGCAATCACTCAAACTAAACACGAGAAGAACCGAGAAAAGATCCAAATCGAACACGAAACAAGCAAACGACTTAAACTAACAAAAGTGAAACCTAATAGCAATATTATCAAGTGGATTTGATCTTAACAGTAGGTACATGTGATTAGCTACAATTTGCAAAAAAGATTCAACTCAAATGAAGCAATGAAACTCAAAATACGAATGAAAGAAGATCGTTTACTAATTTGGACTAAACTCAAATTTTACAGTACCCAAAATCATGTTCAAGTTGGTTAACTGGAAAGAGCAGAAAGATACGAAGATTTAGGTGTTGGTTTCATCTAATTTGGATAAACGAGTGAAAAGTTATGCCAGTTTAAAGATCAGGGGCTAAATCGCGATAAAACTATTCACGGATAGGTTCCTGGCCGAAATAAACTAAAAACAAAAAAATACGGCGCAAACGTTCGCTAACAGAACAAATCTAACAAAAATCTTCGTTAAAACGAATGAACAAACGAGCAGACGTTCGTTAAATAAGAAAACCCTAACCAAAAACCAATCTAATAAAACGAACCGGGCTAAACCGAAAAAAACCGGTGCGGGTCAGCGGTTTACCGGTTAACTGAAAAGAACCGGTCGGCGGCGGCGGCTCCGATCTAAGGCGGCGGCGATGAGCAGTGGCATCAGCGGCGGCGTGCTGCAGCGCGGGTGGCGGGGCAACGGCGGCGGCGTGCGGCAGTGGCAGTGGCACCGGCGGCGAGCGATGGCGGCGCTGGCGGCGAGGTTGCAGGGCGAGGTGCGGCGAGAGGTGGCGGCGGACAGGGTCCAGGGGGGTCCCGGGGTGGCTTATAAAGGGGGGGGGCTCGGCCTCAGGAGGCGTGATCGGATCGGACTCCGGTGGCGGCGCGGCGTACGGGCGCCGGTCTCCTGCGGGAGGTCGGTGGAGGCGCGGGGCGGCTGGGCTGGCGGCCTGCTGGACTGGCTGGGATTCAGCCCAGTCGGATCCGAACTCTTTTTTTAAACAATTTCCGCTGCGAGGAAAAAATTCTAAATAAATATAAAAAAATTCGAAATATTTCAGAAACAATTTTCACCGTCCAAACCTAATATTTAGGACAAGATGAACACTTTTCTGGACTAAGATGCAATTTTAAAAAATTCAATATTTTTCTAATTCAAATAAAATAGCAATAAAATCATAATTTGATTTTGAAATTCTTTGTCCAATATTTTTCTCAGGTTGAAGAAGTCATATTATCTTCTCTCATATATTTTTAATATTGGAAATAATTGGAGAGAAAAATAATAAAAATCAAATTGATCCTTTATTCAAATTTGAAATAAATTCAAATACGAATTTTATGAAACCTCCAACTCTCTCCTTGGGTCCTTGAGTTTCTTAAGATTTCCAGGATCACAACAAAATGCAAGAATAAATATGATATGCATATGATGATCTATGTATAACATCCAAATTGAAAATTGGGATGTTACGAACCTACCCCCCCCCCCCCCTAAGATGAATCTCGCCTTCGAGATTCGGGTTGGTTAGCAAAAGGTTTGGGTGATCTCTGCGGAGATCTTCTTCTCGCTCCCAGGTGGGTTCCTCCTCGGTATGGTGGCTCCATTGAACTTTGCAAAACTTGATAACCGTGCTGCGAGTAACTCGACTGGAAAACTCGAGAATCTTTACTGGCTTCTCTTCATAGGTCAAATCACTGTCTAACTGAATTGCTTCCAGTGGCACTGTATATCTCAGAGGAATATCAGCCATCTCTGCATGGCACTTCTTCAACTGGGAAACGTGAAATACATCATGAACTCCTGACAATCCTTCTGGCAATTCCAGCTTATATGCAACTTCTCCCATGCGTTCCAAGACTCTGTATGGTCCCACAAAACATGGTGCTAGCTTCCCCTTGACTCCAAAATGCTTAACTCCTCGAAGTGGGGACACCCGAAGATGTCCTTTGTCTCCGACTTCATAAACTATCTCCTTGTATTTAGTATCTGCAGAACTCTTCTGCCTAGACTAGGCTACCTTGAGTCTGTCGCGAATCAACTTAACCTTCTTTTCCGAGTCTTTGATTAAGTCTGGTCCGAACAACTATCGATCTCCAACTTCATAAACTATCTCCTTGTCAGTCCTCTGGGCTTCTCTGATCTTACCCAAAAGAGTGGACTAAATTTCAAATGCTGCAGCATAACCTCTCGGAACTATCTCCAAGCATAGCTCTCGAAGATCATCTGCTAACTCCTTAGGTAATCCTCCGGTTATGAGCGTGTTTACATAACCCTTGCGACTCAACACATCTGGTACGACATTGGCCTTTCCTGGATGATAGTGCAATTCCATATCATAATCCTTGATGAGCTCCAACCANTCCCACAAAACATGGTGCTAGCTTCCCCTTGACTCCAAAATGCTTAACTCCTCGAAGTGGGGACACCCGAAGATGTCCTTTGTCTCCGACTTCATAAACTATCTCCTTGTATTTAGTATCTGCAGAACTCTTCTGCCTAGACTAGGCTACCTTGAGTCTGTCGCGAATCAACTTAACCTTCTTTTCCGAGTCTTTGATTAAGTCTGGTCCGAACAACTATCGATCTCCAACTTCATAAACTATCTCCTTGTCAGTCCTCTGGGCTTCTCTGATCTTACCCAAAAGAGTGGACTAAATTTCAAATGCTGCAGCATAACCTCTCGGAACTATCTCCAAGCATAGCTCTCGAAGATCATCTGCTAACTCCTTAGGTAATCCTCCGGTTATGAGCGTGTTTACATAACCCTTGCGACTCAACACATCTGGTACGACATTGGCCTTTCCTGGATGATAGTGCAATTCCATATCATAATCCTTGATGAGCTCCAACCATTTCTTTTGCCTGAGGTTCAACTCTTTCTGCGTGAAGATGTATTTCAAACTCTTATGATCCGTGTATACATCACAATGGTTTCCGATGAGAAAGTGTCTCCATGTCTTCAGCGCATGCACTACGGCTGCTAACTCCAAATCATGCATAGCATAATTCAGCTCATGAGGTCGAAGCTGTCGTGAGTCATACGAAACAACTCTTCCTTCCTGCATAAGCATAGCTCCAAGTCCTCGGCGGGAAGCGTCGCAATATACCTGGTAATCCTTATGTTGGTCTGGGAGAATAAGCAATGGTGCTGTAACCAAACGTTTCTTCAACTCCTGAAAACTGACCTCACAGTCCTCAGTCCATTTAAACTTGGTGTCCTTCTTCAATAACTCCGTCATGGGCTTTCCAATCCTGGAGAAATTCTCAATAAACCTCCGATAATAACCTGCGAGTCCAAGAAAACTTCTAATCTCTCCAAATTTTTTTGAAACCTGTGACAGTGGGAGAGCCTCCCACTGTGATATATTACTTTCAAAATATTACATTGTACATTGTACAAGAGCTATACAGAGTGCACCCCTTACCACTTTGTGGTATTGGGGGGAGGTAAGACTAGAAAACAAAACTAGTCAGAAGGCAGGGAGTCTAAGAGTAGGAAGATAAAGTCCTTCATGTTATCTTTCAACCTATATTGTAGTAAGCCAAAGTCTGTTTTAAATCTAGCTAGCCAAGAATTGTAGGAGGGGCTGGTATTTCTGAAAAGCTTGTCATTCCTCTCCTTCCATATACTCCAAGATTCTTGTAGAAAGGCCTCCATGAACATAGGTTTGTTCCAATTTAGCTTGGCCGTTTCCAACCAAGTCAGCCGCGTGGTATGATGTTCAGAGTTCATCCCAAGTTTTGACCAACAGTTCTTGCTGAATGGGCAGTTCAGGATCATGTGGTCCACATCTTCTTGTGCTTGACCGCAAAGGAGGCAGGTTAGGTCATCTCCCACATTATAGTGCCTTCTCTTGAGCATTTATCTTGTATTGAGGCGATCAGAAAGGAGAAGCCAACCGAAAACTTTTATTTTTATTGTAACTTTGGATTTCCACAGCCATTGGTATGTTTTATGGGCTTTGACATCCCTAAAGAAGAATTTATAAAATCTTCATGCAGTATATTCTGTAGAGCCCCGGGAGTAAGACCACAAGTCTCTAGTGGTAGGGTCGTCGTGTAAAACAATATGGGCCACAAGGCGTTGGATGTCACGAACTTCTGCATGTGCCTCAATGGAGAGGGGTAGATGGAATGTCTCATCTAAGGAAGTGACACGTAGAAAATTTTGTACTTAGACATCCTCATTCTTGGCAAACGAAAAGGCCCTTGGGTGTGAGTCAGCTAGAGTCTGATCAAGCCAGAGGTCTTTCCACATGAGCACATTATCACCACGGTTAACCTCAACTTTGGAGATGCCACGATTAATTGGAGTTAGTTTGAGGACATCTCTCCACCAGAACGAGCCACATGGATCAGAAGCATGTGGTATCTTGTCTGTGTAGTTGTTGGAGATATGCCCTAGAGGCAATCATGTATGATGATATTTCCTATGTGTTTATGAATAAAGATAGTCCTTGGACATTATCAATGATGTGTATCAGCAAGTACGTGACTTGTTTGTGGGACTATGCATTGTATGATGACTGCCCTAAAAGGTCCCTAGTCGAAAGGGCTGTGTGGACGCGCAGCCGACTAGACTAGCATATGACACGGTCGATGGCTCGGTCTCACTAGCCATGGAGCATTGCATGCTAACCGGATAATATGTACTTGAGGTCTGGTCGGATTCGACATAGTCGGATCCAAGTCGAGATAAGGTCCGAGTCGAACAGACCCAACTATGAGACGCAGCAATATGTCATCTGTGAGTCTCTAGTACAACATACATTCTATGTCCTAAGACCTGAGCTGACGCATGTACTCGAGATGGTGATAGACTTACTTTGGGCCGACCAAACGCTACTCCGTGACTGGGTAGTTACAAAGGTAGGTTTCGGGTTTGTCCAATCCCATGCTGCGAGACATGGTCGAGCAAGATGGGATTTGCCCCTCCGATCAGGAGAGATATACTCTGGGCCCCTCGTGTGATCCAACCAGGAACAACATGGCCATGCGACAAGGATTATGAGATAATCCGAATAGTGGTCGGTATCACTGGAACGAGAAAGAGGTCGGGCTAGCACAAGGATGACAGTCTCGCCTTGAGCCCGGCAACATATATCGTGCGGCAAAGGGAACAAAAGTGTGACACGTTGTACAGGTTCGCCTAACCAGCTTCATAGTCTGCTTGGTGGTCGGCACGCCTTGCTAGAGGCCGCTACCAACCGTGCATGTCAGAGGTGATCCGAAATGTGACCAAGCCGACTTGAACCTAAGGGGTCGCGCGCTTAAGGGAAGGAACCTACGAGGTCAGTTCGTAGGACACTTGTCGGATGTGATCCGAACTGGACTAGGAACGTGACCAAATAGACTTTGGGCTTTAGGGTCCGTGCGAGGCCCAAGTGTTGAGCCCGCGACGGACGCCTATATAAAGTGGAGGTGCGGCACACTCAGAAGCAGCACGCTTTGGCCTCAGGAGGCAGATCGCTTCGGCCTCAGGACGTTGATCGCTTCGGCCTCAGGAGGTTGATCGCTTCGGCGTTGCGGCTAGGGTTTGCATGTGTTGCGAATAGCCACCTCCACTCGCCGCTGACAGTGTGATCGGACCTAGCAGTCCGCCGCACGACGTTCCTCCCGCACGCGCGGATACCGTTAGAGGCGGTGCACTTGCGCTGCTCCGGCGAACTCGTACGTGGGATCGGACGACCGGCCGCTCGAGGGAGATCAACCGAGGAGGAGACGATCCACGCAGACGCGCTGCCCCAACTCTTCTTCCGCTGCACGACACTGCGCGTCTAGTGGTAACGAACTGTGATCCATCTCCCGTAGCATGTTCCTGGATGTTCTGCGTGTAAGATTTTTAATTTGCAGTCGATGCACCCTACCATAGAACCCAACAGTGGTATCAGAGCCTCTGTTATAGGATTTGGATTCAGTTCGTATGCATATTAGATATGTGGAGGCGGCAGAAGAGATCTGTTGTCCTTGAAGAGATCGGCTATATGCACGGTTGATGTGATCAACTGCACATGGGGATCGTTGAGGCTATGTTTTCTGTAAATCGGGATTGATGAGGTCGTGACACGATCTACCCCTACCGGTCGGTCATCCGCCATCGGGGTTAACAGTGAAACGTAAATCCGAATCGGATTCGCGATGATCGATAAGATCGGGGACCGCCGTGTGCGTAGCGCCGTGTATTTCGTACCTGACACACAAACCGGTAGAATGCGATTCTATGCATAACTTTGTTTTGCAGGTTTGATGTGAATAGTATGGCTCATATGTATGTGATGCATGTGTGTAATTTATACGTGGCCTACGTGTCTTGTTTGTCAGCCGGCAGGAGCCAAAGTGCTGTCATTATATTGTATAACAACCTGCGTGTCGACTTGTGACTCTATGTAAAATTCATTACTAGTTCTAGTAGTTGGATAATAGAGATCAGGTTGGTGGCTTGGCGTCCCAGCGTGACAAACAAGATGGAGTTCGTAGATGGTCACCGGAGTCGGAGCCGACCTGGAAGAACGTCCATGAAGGAGCCATACTATTTCACAATATGTGTTATATTTGTGATTGTTATGCTTCTTTGTTTCTATGCATGTTAGAATGGTAGAAAGATTCCTCATGAATATCAAGCGAATTGCCATCCCCGATGTTGCACCTTCGCACGTCAAGTACGTCTAGTAGTGGGCTCATAAAATTGGGGTGCTGCTGGGTGTCCTTGAACTGAAGGGTTCGTGTCGGACACGGACATGCACTGCATTAGGTTAACTTGACAAGGCTATCAAAACAGTTTTGTGCCTTGTGGCAAAGAAGGTTGGGAGCCGGGGTATGAGATACCTTCCCGACCGACAGGAGTCGTATAGAGATACGATTAGCAAGGAGTTGCTTACCGGATAGGTATGTTGGCTAGCAGTGATGCTAAAGCTCACTAGTCGCATGCGCTAGTCGGATCCTGAATCACTGAGAGTTTGCGGAGGGATGCTGACTTCAGTGGGAGTATTTCTGTTCAGGCTAGAATTACTCAACATAAACACATTGCTTAGTGATTGCATATTTTCTTTTGTAGATCAATGGCACCACCTGCTCAACCCAACTTTGCATTGAAATCAATTCTGCAAAAGGATAAACGGAATGGAACAAACTTTACCACCTGGTATAGAAATTTGAGAATTGTTCTCAAGCACGATAAAAAGGAACATGTTCTAGAGGATCCACTTCCAGAGGAACCTGCCGATAATGCTAGTGCCACAGCTAAGAATGCCTATCAGAAACTCGTTGATGAATCAACGGAGATCAGCTGTCTGATGCTGGCTTGTATGGAGCCCGATTTGCAACAACATTTCAAAAATGTTGAGGCTTACGATATGATCGAGAGTCTCAAGAGCATGTTTCAGACACAGGCTAGGACCGAAAGGTTCAACGTCTGGCGATCCTTGATGGATTGCAAGCTGAAGGAAGGTGATCCACTGAGCCCACATGTGATCAAGATGATCGGATATGTGCAAGCTTTGGATCGTTTGGGCTTCCCGCTCTTGGATGAGCTGGCTACTGATGCTGTTCTGGGTTCTCTTCCGCCCAGCTATGGGACGTTCATCTCGAACTATCATATGCATGGCATGGATAAGAAGCTCACTAAATTGCATGGGATGCTCAAGGTGGCAGAGCAGGATATTAACAAAGGCACGCATCAAGTGTTGATGGTGCAGAAATCGGCTAAGTTCAAGAAGAGTTGGTCCAAGAAAAAGGCTAAGGCAAAGGGCACGGAGACGGTAACCTCTGCCGCTGCGCCGAAGTCTGGACCGGACTCGAAGACCGTTTGCTTTCACTGCAAGGAGACCGGTCACTGGAAGAGAAACTGTAGCAAGTGGCTTGCAGAGCATGGCAAGAAGGCCGGAAATGCTTCTTCAGGCAAAGGCACACTTGTTGCAGATGTTATAGACATTTACCTTGCTGACATACGTAGTAGCTCTTGGGTATTTGATACCGGATCGGTTGTTCATA
The DNA here is from genome assembly GCA_904067115.1 of Aegilops sharonensis. Taxonomy (NCBI): domain Eukaryota; kingdom Viridiplantae; phylum Streptophyta; class Magnoliopsida; order Poales; family Poaceae; genus Aegilops; species Aegilops sharonensis. Next base: position 808,097,769 of record LR880968.1, on the reverse strand, counting down.
TTTGCAACTCGATGCAGGGGCTGGTAAGAACTAGGCGTGTGGCACAAGGGGAGATTGACATCAGGGTCGGCAACAAAGCAAGAGTTGCTGCGTTGGAGGTCGGCACGATGCAGCTCCAGCTTCCTTCCGGATTCATTATGGAATTGAATAATTTTTATTACATTCCTGCACTTAGTCGGAACATTATTTCTGCCTCATGTTTGATGAGTCAGGGTTATGAATTCAATTTAAAGGACAATGGTTGTTCGATATTTTTGAATGGTATGTTCCACGGCTATGCACCCATTGTTGATGGGCTATTTATATTGAATCTAGAACAGGAACCGGTCTATAACGTGAATGTCAAGAGGCATAAGCCTAATGAGATAAATCCGACATACTTCTGGCATTGCCGGCTTGGACACATTAGTCTGAAACGCATGAAGAAGCTCCATGATGATGGGCTCCTAACTTCATCCGACTTCGAGTCGTTCGAGACATGTGAATCATGCTTTCTCGGCAAGATGACTAAGTCTCCTTTCGCAAAGAGTTGCGAGAGGGCGTCCGAGCTGTTGGAGCTTATACACAGTGATGTGTGTGGTCCAATGAGCACAACT
>LR880968.1:808065775-808092212 GCA_904067115.1 Aegilops sharonensis | reverse complement strand
GTGGTCGGCACGCCTTGCTAGAGGCCGCTACCAACCGTGCATGTCGGAGGTGATCCGAACTGTGACCAAGCCGACTTGAACCTAAGGGGTCGCGCGCTTAAGGGAAGGAACCTACGAGGTCAGTTCGTAGGACACTGGTCGGATGTGATCCGAACTGGACTAGGAACGTGACCAAATAGACTTTGGGCTTTAGGGTCCGTGCGAGGCCCAAGTGTTGAGCCCGCGACGGACGCCTATATAAAGTGGAGGTGCAGCACACTCAGAAGCAGCACGCTTTGGCCTCAGGAGGCAGATCGCTTCGGCCTCAGGAGGTTGATCGCTTCGGTGTTGCGGCTAGGGTTTGCATGTGTTGCGAATAGCCACCTCCACTCGCCGCCGACTGTGTGATCGGACCTAGCAGTCCACCGCACGACGTTCCTCCCGCACGTGCGGATACCGTTAGAGGCGGTGCACTTGCGCCGCTCCGGCGAACTCGTACGTGGGATCGGACGACCGGCCGCTTGAGGGAGATCAACCGAGGAGGAGACGATCCACGCAGACGCGCTGCCCCAACTCTTCTTCCGCTGCACGGCACTGCGCGTCTAGTGGTAACGAACTGTGATCCATCTCCCGTAGCATGTTCCTGGATGTTCTGCGTGTAGGATTTTTAATTTGCAGTCGATGCACCCTACCGTAGAACCCAACAGTAGTATGTAGACCAGATGAGATCAACCCAAGGGAGGTCGTGCTGGTTATATAATTTGTGCAAATATTTGAGGAGAAGAGCGTCACTTTGGATTTTTAAATTGATGATCCCGAGGCCTCCACTTTCTTTTGGGCGACAAATCCTATCCCAGGCAACCAAAGAATTGCATTTCTCCCCCTGCTCAGTCTTTTTTGTCCAGAGACATTTCCGACAAATCTTATCCAATAATTCCAAGATTTTCGGTGGAAACTTGAGTGTGCATAGAGCAAAAATGATGAGCGAGGTGATGACAGTGTTTAGCAATGAGAGCTTGGCCCCATACGACATCATAGACAGAGTAGAAGATAATCTTTGTTCCACAGAGCATACCATCGAAATTAGGTCTTGGATAGAGGGTTTACCAGTCCCCAGGGGAAGGCCTAGGTAAGTGAACGACATATTGCCAACTTTGCATTCAAAGATGTTAGCAAGCTCATTTGTAAGGTCATCATCACAATTCATCGGTATGAGTGTGGACTTATGGAAATTTATCTTGAGACCAATGGAAGTGGCAAAATCATTAAGGATACCTTTCATAGTATGTGCTTGAGCTGGACATGCTGGCATGATGATTATTGTGTCATCCGCGTATTGAATAACAGGGTAGTCAAGTTGTCGCTGTCTTTCAAAGGGCAGGTGGATCTTCCCCTATCGAAAAGCATCATTAATGGAAGCCTGAAGGAGATCAGCTGCAATAACAAAGAGGAGGGGGGACAAGGGGTCTCCTTGCCGAACACCACTTTTGCAATGGAATTGTTTGCTTGGAACACCACTTATGATCTCTCCAATTGATGTGGGTGCCACCCATTTAGTGACTAAAGCAACCTTGGTAGGGTCTACTGCTATTCCTTCTCCGGATATAACATGTCTGAGAAATCCAACTTCCTTTAACCAAAACTCACATTTGCTGAACTTGGCATACAAAATAAACGCAAATGTTCCTTATGCTCTTCTTCATTCTTCAAGTAGACCAATATATCATCAATGAACACCATGACAAACTTATCCAAAAACTCCATAAACACTTTATTCATCATGTTCATGAAATAGGCAGGCACATTAGTCAGACCAAATGACATAACGGTATACTCATATAGCCCGTACCTTGTGGTAAAAGTTGTGTTAGGTATATCCCGCTCTCGGATCTTCAACTGGTGATAACCTGATCGAAAATCGATCTTAGAGAAAACTTTAGCTCCTTGCAGCTGGTCAAATAAATCATTGATCATCGGCAGAGGGTATTTGTTCTTGATCGTCACCTCATTCAACGCACGATAATCAACAACCATCCTCAAAGATCCATCCTTCTTCTCCACTAGAAGCATTGGGGCTCCCCAAGGTTATGAACTTGGTCGAATGTAACGTTTCTCCAGTAACTCCTTTATCTACGTCTTAATTTCCTCTAGAGCCTTTGCGGGCATCCGATACAGTCTCTTTGATATTGGTCCGGTGCTTGGCAATAGCTCAATCAAAAACTCAATGTCTCGATCCGGTGGCATGCCTGGTAACTCTTCCGAAAATACGTCGGGGTAATCCTTCACCACTGGTACTTCCTCTTGTACAACTCCTGATAAGGAATTCACCTGAGTCCTCCTCAGCGCATGCCGGGATACATACTTGATCCTCTTTCCTTCTGGGGTGGTGAGAAGAATTGATTTACTGGCGCAATCGATGTTTCCGTCAAACTTGGATAGCCAATCCATTCCTAGTATCACATCCAATCCTCGTGACTCCATAAAATTAGGTCGATGTGGAGAACATGTCTACCTATGGTTAGTGGCAACTGATAGCATCCCCTACTAGCCATATACTCCGCTCCTGGGGAACTTACTAACATAGGTGACTTAAGGGCTACGGTTGGCAGGTTATACTTATCCACAAATCCCCTTGATATGTATGAATGCGATGCACCAGTATCGAAAAGAACAAGTGCGGTAAATGCATTAATCAAAAACTTACCGACAACTGCGTCGAGTTGATCCTCAATCTCCTCCACACTGACGTGGTTCACCTGACCTTTGGTGAAGGGGTTGGGCTTCTTGGCAGAACCTCCATTGCCATTTCCATTCTTAGCTTTAGGACATTCAGTGACATAATGTCCGGTCTTCTGGCACTTGAAACATGTAATGTGGCCCAGATCCGTCTTGGCTGGTGTTGAAGGGTTGGAACGGTTCTGGCTGCTGCTTCCTCCATTCCCATTGCCATTCTTGGGGCCACTGTGGCTATGCGAACTTGCTCCATTGTGTGTATGTCCTCCATGGTTATGGCCTCCATGGTTGTGGTTATGTCCTCCTGAGTACGGGGAATAGCAGGGCTTCCGCAGAGCTCCAGAAGTGTTGTACCCTGTCCATACTTCCTCTTGCGATTATCAATCTATTGTTGCTTTCCTTCAATCATGAGAGCCCTATCTACCAACTCCTAGTAGTTGTTGAATATTCCCACCATCAACAACGTGCTCAACTCATCATTCAGTTCCTCCAGAAACTTCTCCTGCTTAGCGGCATCTGTGGCTACGTCATCAGGGGCATAGCACGCTAACTTGCTAAACTCATCCACATACTGGCCCACTGTACGCCCTCCTTGGTGCAAGTTGTGAAACTTGCGCTTCTTCATGCTCATAGCTCCTGCTGAAACATGGGTAGTGTGGAAAGCCTGCTAAAACTGATCCCATGTAACAGTGTCAATGGGGTAAGTGGCTGTGAAATTCCCCCACCAAGACGTTGCAGGTCCATCAAGCTGATCTGCGGTAAAATGCACTCTCTCCGCATCTGTGCATCCTACAGTGGTCAGCTCTCTTCCAATCTCGCAGAGCCAATCATCTGCAACAATCGTCTCGGTGCTACTAGAGAACACCAGCGAATTCAACCTTAGAAAGCGGGCTAGGTGATCAACAGGGGGTGGTGGTGGTGGCTTGTTGTTGTTGCCTTGGTTCTGGTACTGAACTAATATCTACATCAAGGCATTCTGCTGCTGGATCAACCGAGTGAGCTCCGGTGGGAAGGAAAATCCATTGTCACGTCTCGGAGGCATCTGATGGGTTAGAAGGGGTGAGAAAACAGAATAGAATGAGGTCTAAGAGAGATTCACTACCCATATGCTCATGAGACAAACACAATCTATTTCACCTCATTCAATAGCACACAAGATCACACAATCGGTCTATCCTATGACTACAAACTCGATCGTTGCTAACTACTTGGAGGAATACTACTAGTTACAATGGTGGTCATTTAGAAATTTTCATCAGAGGAAGACTCCATAATATCTGCTCCAGCTTCGTCAACATCGTCGTCATCGCTGTCATCATTTGCATCACTATCCGTGTCGGTGTCATCCAGGATGATGTAGTCCTCCAAACGGATCTCCGTTGTTCGGTTGATATTTTCCACTGATATTCCCATCTTCCTCTTCAGGTCTTCATGCTTCTCCAGTAGTACGGCAGTCTCTTCCTTGTATCCATTGCATGTAGACTTGAGTTCCTCTTCTAGCTCGTTGTTTCTCTTCACTAGTTTCTTGATCTTCTTCATGTGGATAATTTTTTGATTCTCCCGTCGACGAATATGATCTCCCATCTCTTGAATGTAGGCTGCAATTGATCTATCCCTCCTGGTACGAATCATCTCCCGTTTGTCATCTCGGCGTCCACATATCTGATAAATGGTATTCTCCAGCTCCTTGTGATACACCTCACATATGTGTCCAAAGGTGATTATCGGTGTCCTAGAGTAGGGGTACCCTAGTATCCCGAACTTGTGCACGGACAGTTGCAGCCCCCCCCCCCCCACGGCAAGGCTTGCCGGGTGACCGCCAAGGTCCTCCGTGGTTCCTTTGGAGCCATTCAAGAACTCAATACACTCAGACATGCAGCAGTAGGAGTGTTATCTCTCCGGAGAGCTCCGAAGCTGGGTAAACTGCTCGTGTGCTTCGCCTCGATCCGCTCTTCATGCGATCTCCGCCGCTCGCCTAACCGAAAGGGGCTCGGTCCTCCGGTCCCATAGGTGTTCGTGGATCAGTTTCCCCGACATCTTTGGCATGCCAGGTAGGGGGCGTCGAGGTTGTGTGAACCTGATCCGACATTCACACGAGCTAGATCTTCATCTTCTTCATCGACATGCCACCGAAGAAGAAGGCTTCGGAGGCAGCTGTTCCGTCCACGTCGATCCCACCACCACCGGAGCAAACGGGTGGTGGGGTAGACGCCGGCAGAAGAACGGGCATCGACGAGGGAGCCCACGGTGCTGCCAGGTCCAAGGACAAGGCTGCGCAGACCTCGGCGTCCGTACATGTACCGCGCCCATCCCGGGCGCGGGACCGACAGCGTCATGGTATTCACAATGCCATACGTTCGTTGGACCAAGATCGAGCTGGTGGATCTCGGGATGCTCAAGACCAGCATGCGCGCCAACATGCTGGCACGAGCGAGACACGATCGCCTGGACGGGATACTGCTCCTTCTAACATAGTTAGAAGTCCGAGCATATCCCGCGGCGCCGTTCGCCACTGCCGCCCGCCACTCCAGCAGAAGCTTTGGCGCGAGCTCAACTGCTCCTGGATTACCCTCCAACGGCAGACAAGATCAATGAATGGAGGGCCACCATTCAGAGTCTCATCGGCCTCGCCAACGGCGACACTCCGAGGCAGCCGAATACATCGCTGCCGCGGCAGGACTGCCAGGCACGAGCCGATGGCGACGAAACCGGTGGGTGTGCAACCACCATGCACTCTCCACCCCGAAGGCCAAGATCGCCGACTCGCCGGATCCACCTTGACAGCGACTCCACCGCATCATCAGATCCACGAGCTCGTCGCGATCAGCGCCAAGTTCTTCATGAACGACAGCAAGAAGACGCTCGTACTCGCATCGAGCGCCCAAGAGAAGCGCGGCGTCAATCGGACCAGCGCGCTGGGCCCTCTGTCGACATGCATGCACCAGGGGAACCAGGCGACTTGCCGTACACGGTAGGTTGCCCTGCGTTCACTCGTGAGCTGCGGAAAGTCCAGTGGCCCAGCACGAAGAATTTCAAGCCAGATGTACCAGAGAAGTACGACGGCAAGTCGCATCCGTCGGAGTTCCTCAGCATCTACACCATCGCGGTGCAAGCTGCCGGGAGGCGGGACGACAAGATCCTAGCCAACTACTTCCCGCTGGTGCTCAAGCCCAATGTCAGATCCTGGCTCATGCACTTGCCGGACAACTCCATATCCTCCTGGGCGGACCTATGCCATCAGTTTGTCGGTGCCTTTACAGGCGGCCATAAGCCTCATGGCCAAGAGAGCGACCTTCATCTGCTCGCCCAGAAGGAAGGAGAGCCCCTGCGCAAGTACATTCAGAGATTCAGCCGCGTACAGCACAACATCCAAGATGTCCACCCTGCCGCGGTAATCAGCGCGTTCCATCAGAACGTGCGAAACCGCAGGATGCGGGAGGAGATGGCGATATGCAAGATCAGAGACGTCAGTGAGCTATATGCCCTGGCCGACAAGTGTGCATGTGCTGAGGAAGGGAGGAAACTCCCCGGAGAGAATACAGAAGCAGGAGGATCTGATAGTGAGGAGGCTGCCCCGGCAAAGAAAAACCGGCGGCGGAACAACAGGAAGATGAAAGGCAAAGATGTGCTAGTCGTTGAGCAGTCCGGCAACGGAGGTGGCGCCAAGAAAGCCAAAGCTGGTAGCTCCGGCAAGGAGATTGCAGCAGGCACCAACTACCAGGCTGTGGCGGTCGCCGACAAGCAGGACGGCACCAACAAGCAGTACTGCAAGATCCACCGCACCAAGGGCCTTGACCTCCAGAGCTGCAAGAAGGTCGAGCAGCTTGTCGAGCAGCAAAAGGCTGAATACGAGCGACGCGACAAGGAGAAGGCCCAGGAAGGTGCTGGAGGAGCCGGCAAGAAACGCCCCGGCCGAGGAGGACGCCGCGGCAAGGCCAAGCAGCGGCAAGGAGACAGACCTCCCCGCGGCCGCGACAAGGATGAAGATGACGACGACGATGAAGATATGGATGATGACGAGACCGATGAGCAGGAGTTCCAAAAAGCCACAGAGGTACTGTGCGTTGACGGCGGTGCTTCTCTGCATACTTCACACCGCCAGCTCAAGCAGTGGGTGCGGGAAGTCAATGCGGTATAACCACCCGTCGAGTCACGCAAGCCTCTGAAATGGTCCAGCACACCTATCATCTTTGATATTGAGGACCACCCTGATCGCATAACTGCGGTCGGGTGCTTGCCGATGTTGGTTTCACCAACTATCCACAACCTCAAGGTCACTAAGATGCTAGTTGATGGCGGGGCCGGCTTGAACCTGATCTCCTCCGCGGTACTCCAGAAACTCCAGATCCCTGATGGCGAGCTCGAAGAGACCGGCACATTCCAAGGAATCAATCCGGGAAGGAGCAAGCCGAAGGGAAAGATCACATTGCCGGTGACATTTGGCAGCGAGTTGAGCTTCAGGACTGAGAGCGTCACTTTTGACGTTGCTGACTTTCCATTGCCTTACAATGGGATACTCGGCCGCCCAGCACTCGCCAAATTCATGGCAGCCTCTCACTATGCATACAACATGCTGAAGATGCCGGGCCCGATAAGTGTCATCTCTGTCCCTGGCGACAAGAAGGATGCTCTTATCTGCGCCGACAAGATCTACCGGGAAGCAGCAGCCGCAACAGATCGCAAGTCACTTGCCGTTGAAGCTCCCGGGGCGAAGAAGAAGACCATGTCCGGCAAGAGCTCTGATGCCTACTCCGGAAAGCGCACCTCTTCGGAGTACTGCGCTACTGTCGAGGACGCACCGTCGAGCTCCACCGGCAAGTGTAAGAAGACAATGGCGGCTCCACCGGAGACCAAGAAGGTGTCCGCCAAGGAGGATGGCACTGGTGGTACCTTCACCATCAGTGCCACTCTCGACCCTAAATAGGAAAGCGCGCTCGTTGCTTTCCTGCGGGCGAACGTCGATGTATTTGCGTGGCAACCGTCTGACATCCCCGGTGTTCCCAGGAAAGTAATCGAGCACCATCTTGCCGTCTGTCCTCATGCGCGGCCCGTCAAGCAGAAAGTCAGGAAGCAGGCAGTGGAGCACCAAGAATTCATCACAGAAGAAATCAAGAAATTGGAAGCAGCAGGCCTTGTCAGAGGAGTGCTCCGTCCTACGTGGTTGGCCAACCCTGTAGTCGTGCGCAAGGCAAACGGGAAATGGAGGCTTTGTATCGACTTTACCGATGTCAATAAAGCTTGTCCCAAAGACCCATTTCCCTTGCCGCGCATCGACCAGATTGTTGACTCCACGGCCGGATGTGACTTGCTTTCATTTCTTGATGCATACTCAGGATACCATCAAATCTTCATGGCAGAAGAGGATGAGGAGAAGACCACATTCATCACCCCATGTGGCACATACTGTTTCGTACGGATGCCTTTCGGTTTAGAGAATGCTGGTTCAACATTTGCAAGGGTAGTCCATGACGCTTTTGAGCCGCAAATACACAGAAATGTGGAAGCCTACATGGATGACATAGTGGTCAAGAGCAAGGACAAGGCGACTCTGATTCAAGATTTAGACGAAACCTTTGCAAATCTGTGCAAGATCAACCTCAAGCTTAACCCCGAGAAGTGTGTGTTTGGAGTCCCCTCCGGCAAGCTTCTCGGGTTCTTCGTGTCTCAGCGGGGAATTGAAGTCAATCCTGACAAGATCAAGGCCATTGAGCAGATTGAAGCACCAAAGAGCGTCAAGGATGTACGAAGACTTGCCGGTTGCGTAGCTGCTCTTAGCAGGTTTATCTCTAGGTCTGCTGAGCGCGCCCTGCCATTTTTCAAAATATTGAAAAGGGCAGGTCCAATGAAATGGACTCCGGAAGCGGAGGCTACACTGCAGGACTTAAAGAGATACATGTCCTCCACTCCAACACTTGTCGCACCTAAGCCACAAGATAAGTTGCTGCTATATATAGCGGCAACCAATCAAGTGGTTAGTGTTGCGTTAGTAGCGGAGAGGGAGGCGGATGATGAGCCAGCAACCATGGCAGATGCATCCAGCGACAAGCAGGGGACTTCACCGGCAAGCTCTGGTCCCGACAAAGATGGATCTGCGCAGGCACGTGAGAAGATGCAGAAAAGAATGGTGCAGCGCCCAGTTTACTTTGTAAGTTCCCTTCTGCAGGGGGCTAGGTCAAGGTACTCTGGTGTACAGAAATTGCTTTTCAGCCTTCTCATGGCCTCGAGAAAGCTGTGCCATTACTTCCAAGCACATGAGATCACAGTCGTCACTCGTTTTCCGCTGAAGAGGATACTGCAAAATCCAGAAGCAACAGGCAGAATTGTCGAGTGGGCACTGGAACTGTCAAGCTTTGGCCTCAAGTTTGAGAGCACTTCAACTATCCAAAGCAGAGCATTGGCAGAGTTCATAGCAGAATGGACGCCAACACAAGATGAAGAAATTCCAGAAACGAGCATCCCCGTCAAGGAGGCGAGCAAAGAGTGGCTGATGTACTTTGATGGTGCCTTCTCGCTGCAAGGCGCCGGTGCGGGCGTGCTACTCGTTGCACCCACCGGAGAGCACCTCAAGTAAGTAGTCCAGATGCACTTTCCCAAGGAGCAAGCAACGAACAATACCGCAGAGTATGAAGGTTTGCTTGCCGGTCTCAGGATCGCAGCAGACCTTGGGATCAAGAAGCTCATTGTCAGGGGTGACTCACAGCTTGTCGTCCGCCAAGTGAACAAGAATTATCAGAGTCCGTTGATGGAAGCTTACGTTGATGAAGTTAGAAAGCTAGAAGAGCACTTTGACGGCCTACAGATGGAACATGTTCCAAGAGCTCAGAACGACATTGTCGATGGCCTGTCGAAGTGCGCCGCACTTAAGTTACCTGTGGAACCAGGGATCTTTGTGCTCAAACTGACTCAACCGTCTGTAACGCCATCAACTAGACAGAGCAAGAAGAGGAAGTTGATTTCTGGTGACTATTTTCCGGCAGAGCTCCCCGAAGCCGCCGCCAAGAAGGTCCTCAAGATCAACACCAAGGGTGCTGAGGAGCAGTCTGCTCCGGCAAGCCCTAGGGTTTGTTCCGTTGAAGCAAATGCTCCCGACAAGTTTTGCTCCGGCAAGCTTGCCAGGGAACGTCAAGCTCCGGCTGAGCCCCAGATTCTCGCCGTAGAAGCGGATGTTCCCGCAGCAGCAGATGTGCCTTTAGTCCTTGTTGTCGAGCCGCAAGCTCCAACATGGGCACAACAGATTGTCCGTTTCCTTCAGACAGGAGAACTTCCTGAAGAGCAAGAAGAAGCGGAAAGAGTAGCCCGGCAGTCAAGTATGTACCAGTTTGTCGACAACACACTGTACAGAAGAAGACTCAACGGCGTGAAATTGAAGTGTATTCACCGGGAAGACGGACAAAAGCTGTTGGCAGAGATACATGGAGGCGTATGTGGTCACCACATTGGCGCAAGAGCACTTGCCGGCAAAGCGTTCCGGCAAGGTTTCTTTTGGCCGACAGCCCTCCAGGATGCAACTGCACAAGTAACCAAGTGTGAAGCGTGCCAGTTCCATTCCAAGCAGATACACCAGCCAGCTCAAGCTCTCAAGACGATCCCTTTATCCTGGCCATTTTTGGTCTGGGGGCTCGACATCCTCGGCCCCTTTCCCCGAGCTGTCGGGGGCTTTGAGTACTTGTACGTTGTAATCGACAAGTTCACAAAGTGGCCGGAAGTGGAAGCAGTGAGGAAGGTGACAGCACAGTCAGCAGTCAAGTTCTTCAGGTCGATTGTTTGCCGCTTCGGGATACCTAACAGGATCATCACCGACAACGGCACGCAATTCACGAGCCGCACCTTCATGCATTACGTCCAAGATCTTGGCGCCAAGGTCTGCTTCGCTTCTGTTGCTCATCCGAGAAGTAACGGTCAGGTGGAGAGGGCGAATGCTGAAGTGCTGCGCGGGCTCAAGACCAGGACTTTCGACAGGCTGCACAAGTGCGGAAAGAACTGGATCGAGGAGTTGTCGGTGGTTCTTTGGTCGATCAGGACGACGCCAAATCGAGCCACTGGCCAGACACCTTTCGCTCTAATCTATGGAGCAGAGGCAGTTCTCCCCACGGAACTCGTATACGGGTCACCTCGAGTGCTCGCTTATGATGAGCTTGAGCAAGAGCAGTTGCGACAAGATGACGCGCTGCTCCTTGAGGAGGACCGTCTTCAGGCCGCTGTACGAGCTGCTCGATACCAGGAAGCTTTGCGCCGCTACCATAGCCGCAAAGTTAATGCCATAAGTCTCGAGGAAGGCGACCTTGTTCTTCGGCGCGTTCAGTCCGCCAAGAATTCCAACAAGTTGACGCCGAAGTGGGAAGGCCCTTACCGGGTGAAACGAGTCACTAGGCCTGGCGCTGTCCGCCTTGAGACTGAAGATGGCAATCCGGTGAGCAACTCCTGGAACATTGAGCATCTTCGTAAGTTTTACCCGAAGGGCGCGGTTGCCGGAACCTGTTCCGGCAACCACCTTTTGTACAAGTCTTGCCGATGTTGCATGTAATCCTTTGTACGAAGCCGGGCGCAGACCCCGTGCATAAGTAAAGCTCATGTGCTCCGCACATCTTGTCAATTTCATGCTTTCTACTTTTTTTTGCATGCGTTATCTGACACTTTGTGCAGCACCTACCCCCGGTAAGCAATAACGAGCCGTAAGGCTCCATATCTTTATTTTCTCTTGTTTCTCTTTCTCAAAGAAAGGAAGCTTCCCTCGCCCACAAGTTTGCCGGGGGGAAAGGAGAATATAATGGTGTGGACCAAGCGTCGTTCGAGGAAATTTTGCCTTACCAGGAAGCAAACGACAGAAAAGCTAAGTTGCTAAAGTTTGAGAAATCAGTTTTAATTTTTTTAAGTTATCTTCCTCGAACGACCGTACTTTGTATGGAAAACATGTGCGCGGAGGAACCAACTCGTAGCTAGTTGCGCCCTTACTTTGTTTCGAGTCCGCTCAACAACTTAAGTGAGCTGCGACTAGTTGCGACAAGGTTTCTTGTCGGTAGCGGCACCACCAGCAGGCTGCTGTCGTCCCGCACCCAGCGCTCGCGGCTAAGGTGCCTGCGCCGACAAGTTCCCTAAAAGCGTAGGGTAAAAACATACAAAGGAAGGAATCAAGTAAAGTAAATAACATAGAAATCGCTACCCGAAATAGAGTCATATTACAAGATAGCTTGTCGCAGCTCTAACAGATTGTTCTCATAACATGACCAGCAGCGTCAAGAAAAAGAGAAAACGGGCGGCCTAATCTACGCGATCGCCCTCAACCCTCTTGATCCCGCTCACCTTGTCCACAATGGGTGCGACAAGGGTCTTGAGCGCTTCCAGATCAGCATCCGGCGGCAAGGTCTTGAGGACGTTGGTGAGGTTGAGGCCTGGGTTGCGGAAGGCCACCTTCAACAGCACCTTTTGAAGAGCTCCCGCGCAGATCTTGCGCGACTCGTCGGCCAGCTGCTTTGGGATCCTCTCCCGGAGTCGCTGGAGGGCCGTCTCCACGCCTTTGAAGAACAAGCTGAGCTTGGCGCTGGGTTGGAGGTGCTCATCGGAGGAATACCCGAGATCCTCCATCCCCAGCTGCGCCAGCTCCCTGTCGATGGCTGCGGCAACATCCACGAGACCCTCGGTCCAATGCTCCACATTCTACCTAAAAGTGTTCTGGGCGGCAGCAGCACTCGCCAGCAGCGCCTCGTCGGCCTTGATCTTCTCCTTCAAGGCCACCTCCTTCTCCCTGGCGCCGTCCAGCGTCTCGGTCAAATTAGTCAGCTTCAACTCAAGATCTGCGTTGGAGTTCTTGGCGGCGCTAAGCTCCTTGCTCCTCTCGGCGAGACGACCCTGCAGCTCGCCAAGGGTTTAGGCGTCCTTCTCGCGCTCATTCTTGAGTGCAGCAAGCTCCTCGCCGCTCACCTTGAGATCGGCCTCCAGCTGCGCCACCTTCGTCTCCAGCTCCTTCTTGGCGGCCTCGGCAGCTGCGGCAGCATCCTCTGCTTCCTTGAGAGCCCCGCCGAATGTTTGCTCACGCGCGGCAAGCTCCTCCTCGTGGCTGTCAAGGTTAACCTTCCGCTGCGCCAACTCGCCTTCCTGCGCATACAGCTTCTCGGCAGCAAGCCGCTGTTGCTCTTCGACTTCAGCCTTCTCGAGGAGGAAGGCTTTACGCTCCTCGATGAGTTGCTCCCGCTCCTCTGCCAGGGACCGGAGAACTTCCTGGTTGAGGCCCCGGAGCTCCTCCGCGTGCTTCTCGATGTCCACTCCCGCGTTCGCGACAAGCGCTTCTCGGGATACCAGCTTGGCCTATCGGGCGCGGTAGAGCGACAACAGCTTCCGCAGCAGCTGCTCCTCCTCAGGCTCGCCGCTGCTGCTGCTCGGCGCGTCGACCAGCGTCAGCCCAGCGGAGGGGAGCAACTCTTCATCAAAGATTTCTCCTTCGATCGGCACCCTGGAGCTCGACGCCCAGGGGAGCTTGATGAAGACGCCATCGCCGGCCTTCAAATAGGCGCCGGGCTGGGGCTCTTCGGAGCCTGACGCTGCAGCAGCGGCAGAGGGATCGGCGGTCGGCGTAGCGCCTGACGCTCCTGCGGCCTCGGGGGTCAGTGCGATCGCCGGACACCTCGCCAGCTTCTGCGGCGGCAGCTTTGGCGGCCTCTCCGCCGGCGGGATCATCAGCGCCGGCTTCTTCTTCGGTTACAGCGGCGTTGTCGGTATTGCCGCGCGCGTTCTCCTCGCCTGCGACCTCGGTTTCCATCGGCTCCGTGGCAGGTGGACCTGATGACCGGCAAAGGAAGAAAAGTCAAGCAAATATTCAAAAAGAAAATCAGAAGAAGAAGAACCCAAGGGAAGTTTTCAAGCAAGAGGATTACATGTACTAGGATCTACAGTCGTGGTCTCCGCCACCGGGGGGTCGCTGGTGCTGTCCCTTGCCGGAGAATTCTCCCTTGCCGGGGAATCCTCCCTTGGCGGTGTAGTCGAAGCAGATGGCATGTCGGGAGCGGCTTCCGGGCACTCCTGGTGAGACTACTCTGCTCCTACGTACACCAATAGTCAGATGTCAGCAAAGAAAGAGCACCCATGCGCGCCTAACAGCAGGAAGTAAACCATATACTTACGATGGGGCCGCGCTGGGGGCTGCTTTGGGGAATACTTGTCGGGTCCGGCAAGGTGGTCTCGGACACACCCCCTGCTGTCGCGGTGGGTTCTTCCTCGATGACAATCACCGGGACCTTGGCTCTCTTCGCCGCTCTCTGGGCCAGGGTCCTGAAAAGAAATGGGTTCGGAGTAAAGCAAATCAGATACAAGACAAAATAGCAAGAATTGAAGAACTACAAGTACAGCAAAGAATCTTACTCTTCCTCTTCCTCGTAGGAGCTAAGCGCGGAGAGGTCGAAGTCCGGCCCACCTTCGGCGCGACAAGGCGGAGGAGTACGCTCCCTTAGCCGCTTGGCGGGCGCAGAAGCGTTGATCCGGGAGGGCCCCGCTCCAGTTGCCGCAGCGGCGTGAGGTGCTCCCGCGGCAACAGTGCTTGCCGCGGTGGAGCGCGGCGCCTGTTGACCCGTCTGCCGCCCCGCTACGTCCCCGGCCTTGCGGAGACGCCTTCTTGGTGGAGCTGGGGGCTCCGCTTGCGGCGAGCTGTCTGAAGGTGAGAAAGAGGAGGAGTCGATCTTCAACGAGTCGCTCGCGCCCTCGGCGGGCTCGCTCGACTCAGCTTCAGGCCCGCCAAGCTCCTCCTGCTCGGCAAGGCTTGCCGCCTCTGCTGCCTCTGCCTCCTCCACGGTGAATCCAAACTCGCCCGTAGCAGCGGCTGCCGCCGCCTCTTCCAGCCTAGTGGCGATGCGCTGCATCTCCGCATCGGTGGTGTCGCGGGTAAGGCTCTTCTGTTCATCGGAGCGGACCGGCATTTCTACCAAGCCGTCAAAGAACTCCTGCACGACGTCATCTGCAGGCTCTTGCCAAGTTGGGACAATTCCATGCGAATCACACAGCGGCATCATTGCACGGATGCGGTCGAGCGAGGAGTTGTTGCACAGCGGAACGACACCCCTCGGCAACCTGAACGCTTCGGGATGTTGAGGATCGTGCTTGAACAGTTCCAGAAGCATCGCGTCCAGTTCCAGGATAGTGAAGTTGAAGTTGAGGCCCGGGCGCAGCCTCATGATATCCGCCGCATTCTGGAACTCCCAGGCGGGTCTCCTCCTCTCCTGCAGGGGGGCGATGCGGCGGCGAAGAAAATCTGCGCCAACGGCGCCTACGGTGAGCCCGGCAAGCCTGAGGCGTAGGATTCGGGTGACGACAATCTTCAGCCTATCGTCTTCCAGGGCCATGTTGCTCCAATCGTTTCCGCGCGCTACTGGGGCTTGGCGCTGGGCAGTAAATGGCTGCTCTCCATTCATCCCACTTGCTGCGGAGCTCTCCCTCCAGATAAGCTTCCTTCTTGCCAGTTATCGAGATCCAGGCGATTCCGCCGGATAAAGGCTCCCCTCTCTCAACTCGGGGCATAAAGAAGTGGTGAAAGAGAGCTACATTTGGATAGAGTCTGACAAAGTTTTCGCAGAGATGTGCGAAAACTTCCATGGTCAAAACGGCGTTGGGGGTGAAGTCAAGGAGGCGGAACCCGTAGGTCTTCATAATGTCACAGAAAAACTCAGAGAAAGGCGGGCAGAGCCCGCAGTAGAAGAACAACGCGAAGAAGGGATATCCATTCGGAAACAATTCCGAAGCAGCAGCTGGGAGTACCTTCGTGCGCGGATGCGCTCGCGTCTCCGTCGACCAGAAGAGGTAGTAATACTCCCTCAGCTCCTTCGCGCCGAGCTGAGGGGGGAAGGTTGCCCGCTCCTTTCGCAGCGCCGCAAGCCGCTGCGCCTCGGCCGACTTCACAACCTTTCCGGCTTTCGGAGCCATGACGGCGTTGGTGGTGCCGGTGGCAATGAGGGGCGGAGCGCTGCTCTCTTTCAGCTTTGGGAAGAAGGGGGGAGCGGCGGAGGTTTTTGAGATTGGAATAGCAACCGGCGAGATGGGCGAACTGCCCCTGTTTCCCCTGCTTATAAAGAGGGAGGGGGCAGACGTTCCGTCTTTCCTAATAAAGAAACCACCCACGATCTCTCCCACGACGCCGCATTCGACGCGTGCCGTCCGGGGAGGGCGCGGTGGATACGGAGTGAGATACGGCGTAACCCAGGCCGCGCGTGCCCCTGCCCTGTTTTGGGCCTGGCCCAACAGCGCTCGGCACCGTGTGTGTCCCAGGCCCGGGGGCTCCTGTCGGTGTACTAGAGTAGGGGTACCCTAGTATCCCGAACTTGTGCACACACAGTTGCAGCCCCCCCCCCCCCGCGGCAAGGCTTGCCGGGTGACCGCCAAGGTCCTCCGTGGTTCCTTTGGAGCCATTCAAGAACAAAGTATTCAAGCCAAGGAGACAAGGCCCCGGCAAGAGGAGCTTGCCGGGAAGGCCAACCAAGGCATCTCAAGGAACTTGCCGCGAAGCGCCACGCTTCCCGGCGAGGCCCGGTGAGCGACAAGCTTCCGGACGCGACAAAGACAACGACCACGGCAAGGCGCTTGCCGCGGCAAACTACCACTCTGTACCCGCGCTCCAGCACATCCACCAACGTGTCGCCCTGGGACCTTTCCAGGCGCGCGTGGCAAGAGGCTGTGCGGCCAGCGGTGCTGACAAGATTGCCATCGTGGCAAGTGGTGGCGTCCCTGACGGTCCTTTTTGCACTATTTGGGCGACGTAGACGGGCATTTAATGCCTTTGTCCCCTGCCGTCAGGGTTAGGTATGATACACTGTGCAGGAAGTTGTACCAACCGCAATTCCTTTTCATTTTTACCCTTGTCTACGTTGCCACCTGTCGGAGACCCCTTTAGCATATAAAAGGAGGCCCATGCGCAACGTAGAGGGGGGTTCGAGGGCAGAAAAACACTCATGCTCGGTCTCATTAGCAGCTAGTGCATACTGTAGCACTCATCTCTCCCGAGCAAGAACTCAATACACTCAGACATGCAGCAGTAGGAGTGTTATATCTCCGGAGAGCTCCGAAGCTGGGTAAACTGCTCGTGTGCTTCGCCTCGATCCGCTCTTCGTGCGATCTCCGCCCCCCGCCGAACCGAAAGGGGCTCGTTCCGCCGGTCCCATAGGTGTTCGTGGATCAGTTTCCCCGATAGTGATATATGTGCTTCCATGATCTTTCCTATAC
Source organism: Aegilops sharonensis (assembly GCA_904067115.1). Lineage (NCBI taxonomy): Eukaryota > Viridiplantae > Streptophyta > Magnoliopsida > Poales > Poaceae > Aegilops > Aegilops sharonensis. The sequence continues at coordinate 808,075,304 of LR880968.1, read as the reverse complement.
TCCAGCTTGGTGCATCCAGGTAGAAATCAATAGGCTCCGTTGTTGGCGCAAATGTCCTCCCAGGTACCCAGACTTGATCTTCCAGTGCTCCTCTTCTGGTACAGATGTAGAGAAAGTCCCAGTGAATTTTGGTAGTCTGATGTTGAAATACTTAGTGACTTCTGTCGGGGATATACCCCGCGGTATGACCCGGCCGCAATTGGCGACTCACTGGTGACCCGCCCGGAGCTTGGCGATTCACAGATAACCTGCCCGATCTTGGCGACTCATTAGTAACCCCGCGGGCGGGTCAGATGGACAACAAGGCCCAAAGCCCAGAAGGCCGGCTCACATTATGATGGGCCGGATTAAGAGGAAAGGGATGACGAATATTTCCTCTACAAGGAAGCAAGACCTGGACTTATAATCAACTTGTGAGAGAAGATAGACTAGTCCTAGTGCTACTAGGATTCCACATTTAACCCGCCCCTCTAACTTATATAAGGAGGGGCAGGGCTCCCCAAGGAGGGACAAGAAAAAAGAAACAATATCTAGGGCTAGACACAAAGGGGGAGCCAGCTTATGAGGCGACTCTCTCATGAGCATAATGAGATCTAGCCACAAACAATATGTATGGTTATTAACGGATGATGTTTCCCGGGGCCCGAAGCTGTCTAAATCCTTGTCTTATGTTGTCTCTTTCGATTCCGCCAAACCTCTCTCAAGCTATCACATAGATGCATTGGCCTCGCGACTAAGTCCTCATACTAAGGACATCTTCCGTGACAAATCCACGACAGTTGGCGCCCACTGTGGGGATCGCGCACGGTGGTGTTGAGGTCTTGAAGGGATTTTTCTAAGGTATCAGGAAGCTTGCGATTAATCAGATGGAGAAGAACCGGCGCAATCGAATCTACATCGTCGATGAGTAGCCGGGTGCTTGAGCATGTGCACAATTATGAGCAAGAAATTTTAGGGTTATACGTGCTACGCGACCACCGCACGCACCATGGAAATCCGCCGAGTCCGAGTTGAAAGAAATTCCGACTACGTCGCTACAAGTCCCAAGGAAAGTCCATAGCAGCGATAACAGGCTCAGAGACAATCCGCAATATTGTTTGCCTGTAAAAGATGTTGATACCAGTCCAACAAGACAAAAGACAAATCGGATAGCTGCCTAATTAAGCCATGTACTAGAGGTATTGGCACGATTTCCAAAGCTCAGAATCACGTGGGAGACTAAAGTACTAGTTACTTGACCAAAAGTGAATCCAAGACACGATGGATTTATATGAATACTAGTTGATGGCTTAGTAAGGTGAAGACTGCGTTGTCTGTTGGCCGGAGACCTGCCCCGCGCTGTACGTGTTGAGGCGCGTCAGGCCTTCGCGACTGAGCCGGCACCGGTTTCCATTACCGCGGCCGCATCGCTCCGCCGTTGTTCCGAGAGTCGCCGTCGTGCTTGCCACTGCTGGATCCTATCGAGCCGCCGATGCAGCGTCACGTCGCCGACTCACCTCGAGCGGGAAGGACCGTTCCTGCCCCCTGCCGTTCGCCTCGGCCCCCGCCGCTTCATGCTGTGACAAGAGCCGCGTTGCCTCTGCGAACGCCGGCGCCCACACGGCGCGTCAGGCCCACCACATCGCTGGCTCACTTTGCCTCCTCCGCGACCTCGTCCCATCGCTGGAAAAACTAAAAGGGGAGTCAAACTGACTACGACCCGACCTCTCAGTCGCCACCGAGAACGCCTCCGCCGGTCGGGCCGTCGCGGTCGTTCTGAACCGTCACCTGTCGTTGCTGTCTCTGAGGCTACAAGTCGTCGTTTGCTTAAGCCGTCATAGTGCCTCTCCCGATTGGTCCTCATCTGCCCTACGGCGAACCGCCGCCAGAGAGCCGCCGCTACGCGCTGAGCCGCCACAGCTGAAACCTGCCGCGTCCTTTCCGTCTTCTGCTAGGGGCTGCGCTGAGTCGCCCTTGACAGGTCACTCGCCGCGCCTCGCCTCGCCCGGTCCATCGACAGTGGACTCGTCGGGACCCCTCGTCACCCGGCCCTGCTGGGTCGAACCGCCTGGCTGCCTCCAAGAGCCGCCCTTACCAACACCATCAGACAGCTTCGGCATCAGCCGCCCGGCCTTGCGGCCTTCTTTGATGTGGCTCACCTCGGCCGGGTCGCCGCACACTCATGTCAACCTATGGGTGTCAACTACCATTGTGCCTCGCCTCCGGCTGCGCTCCTGCATGCTCACCTGAAGATTGCTGATTTCTACCTGAAGAAAGGGAAGTGGGAAGCTGACTGGGGAGTTGAAAAGAAAGTTGCAGCCCCGTGAGTTCTCCAAATCGGCCTCTCACATTATCCGAAGTCAGAAGACAATTTTAGTATTACTTTACAAAGTACTACTAGTACGAGCACGGGGCAAACCTCCAGAAAAAGCAATGCTACTTATAGCAACCAACAATTCGGATGCAACCAGAAGGGAGCGCTGGAAATTTTCTAACTGGCGCTGAATCGCCTCCGCCTTGCCGCCTGGCCTTCGGTTAAAAGAAAGGTCAAGTGGTCGGGTGCTAAAAAAATTCAGGGGAGAGTGGCTAAGTTGCGATTGCAAGTACTAGAAGTTGATTCGTGGAACGGACCATCCGTCGTCCAAACAAATCAGGTGATATCCATTCAAGTTTGTTTTACTAGCACTGTTGTTTTTGTCAAAGAACAAGTTTATCTTTGCCTTGGTCTGCAATATTGTTTATGCAGGGCAATTATTTATGACAAAAAGTGATATTATACCTTGGAGATGGAGTCACGCCAACATATTTTGGCACATGTGGTCGTCGTTACTCAACGGACTCCCGCGCCGGCTTACGACGTCGTGTCCGTCTCTCCCGACCACGCCGGCTTACAACAAGGAGCACAACTTGCCCGTCCGCACCGGCTTACAACGCCACGGCCGTTCATCTGTCTGTGCCGTCTCAGATGTTGCGGTCGTCTTTACCGTCCATCTCTCCGGCCTGGTCTACATCAACACACCGGGCCACACTTGTCTGCATGAGATATTTATTGAGTATGAGCAAGTCACTGCTTGGGTAGCCCAGTTTTCTTCCAACAAATTGGAGGCAAATTATCATGTATTATCAGCCGCCGTCTGCACTGGATGGCTCAATGGGGAGGCGCACAAGTCGCCACCACTGCGGTTTGGTTAACTTCAAACAACCAGTTGGAAGGAACCATTGGTCGAGTTGCTGACACGGTTCATATGGGATCATTTATAACCCGTCGCAGTCACCTCAACCTTCTATGGATTCACATGGCGTTATCAACGCCAATGATATACACCTTCTGTTATGGTCAAATATGGAGAATCTCAAGCCAACTCTTCGTGTCATCTTGAGACTCGGGGGCTACAATGGTATGGCTCGGCAAAATTAGCCGGTTTCAAAGAATTCAAGAACTCTGGGTCATTGAAGGGAAGATAACCCGGCCCTGAAGGCTACTGCTTTATTGGTGAATATTTTAAAGCCGTCAGAAAAATTTCCGGTTCAAAATGAAGATTCCGGTTTAAAATACAGCTCAAGAGACACCTCTCTCCCGCAAAGCTTTGAATCTCTCAAAACCGGTTCAACATCCGGATCAAGGTAAATTTGTCCCTTACAAAGCTTTAAGGATCTCAATATCTGGTTTAAGAATTTCCGGTTCAAAAAGAATTAATCTCTCGCAAGTTCGAGATCTGAGACAAATTAATGGTTACCAAAGAGAACATGCTGCCATGATGCATGGTTCAAAACATAGGTATCCTGCCTTACGGCTTATCTTATTATGGTCACTAGGGGGCTTCCTGCTCATCGGGCATAGCTATCAGTACCCTCTTGACCGACGCAATGCCAAAACTTATATGGTCACTTGGGGGCTTCCTGTTCAAACATAGGCCGTATTCGAACCAAAGAGAACATAGTTGTCGATACCCTTTTGATTAGCAAACTGCTGAACCTACTTGGGGGCTTCTTGATCGTATCCAAATCATATCTCAACCCCTTTGGGAATCGACGTGGATCGTATTCGAATCAGCATCGTTAAACAATTTTTAAGGTCATTTGGGGGCTTCCTGTTCAAACATAGGTCGTATTCGAACCAAAGAGAACATAGCTGTCGATACCCACTTTGATCGGCAACGCCAACGCCACTGGGGGCTATATGATCGTATTCGAATCTTGGCTTAACCCCTTTGGAACGGTTTACTGATCGTATTCGAATTGGAAGCCTAAAAATTTTTATCTGTTTCTATACAATTGCAAGTATTTGAGTTGTCACAAATATCATATGTGACGGCTTTTACAGAATCAACTTCACTGTCCGGGTCACATAAACCGGCGGTATCATTCAAAGGATCATAGGGATCTTGTAATCTACTTGTGTGCGGGATAAGACTACATTTGGGTGGTTACCCGCCCTGGCTTTTGACGTTAAGTCGCCAGGGCATATGTTGTTTAAACTCTGTGCAGGATTTGCAGAACTATGACTTATATAAATGCTTAAGTCCAAACTCATCATTAAAATGGATGCTTCAAAATGATTATCCGTTTTGAATTTTCTCAAAGGCTATAAGCCGCCGGGTTATAAAAATTCTGGCTTACAATGGAGGCATATTAAATCGCCATCGGTCAAGAGCCGCCGGGTATTTAAGCTCCGGATTTACTTGTCAATAGATAAGGTATTCAAAGTCGCTTTGGCGCAATGGCTATTATTTTCTCAACAGATATGGTTTATTCTACAATGGAAAGAATAGTCCCGAGTCGCTGCAGGCTTACGACCCGGCACTTGGGGGCTACATTATTCATATTGGGATTATATCAAATATGCAAGGCCCATGTCACTGCCAGCATGCACCATGGCACTTGGGGGCTAATGCAAAGTCATTTTTTGCTCAACTTATTGAAGACCCGACTCATCACATTCTAAATGAGTTGGCCCTTGGGGGCTACCAATTGCTCCTATCAAAAATTCAAGGTACACAAGCAATAGTCCATTATATTGAACGGTCCACTATTTAGTTGGTGGAGTACAAAGCTCTTAACCTTGTGGACGTGGGTTCAAGCCCCATGGTGGAGACTATATTATATGATGTTATTAACAATTATATACAAAGGCCCAGCTCAGTATTATCTTACTAAGTCGGCCCTTGGGGGCTACACTGGTTGAAGTTTTCATGAGCATAAAGCAATTACAAGTCCCAGGTTGCTGCAAGCATGACAACCCGGCACTTGGGGGCTACATGTGTGGAATATTCAGTTTATATGATTGAGATGAATAAACCAGATTTCTTCAAGGTTGCAACATTTATTGGAGCAAGTATTAAACCATCACTTTGTTCTTCTCAAGACATGGGGGCTAAGGGAGAAAAATCTTCAAATTATCAGTTTTGAGAAAATCAGGAGGATCAATTGCATAAACCGGTGTCAACAACAATTATGACCCGACATCGTCTGTTTTATAATCCGGCATTTTTTGGTAATGATAAACCGACAAGTTTTACATCTTCAAGCCGGATGAATATCAGATGAGTATTTGAAGACCAAAATTATTTAACCCGGCGCCTTGGAAGCCGACACAAGTGGATTATTCTTCACAATATTTCTCTGTGAGAAACCAACATCAGCAAATTGAGAATGAAGCTAGCTTATTGACCCGGATTTTCTAGATGAAGGAAATGACAATTGGACTTAAGGATAATTAGGTCCCGACTCAAGAGAATATTTAGCCCGGAGCACAAGGAATTAAGGATGATCAGGTGCCGGCTTACAAGAATTTTTAACCCGGAACACAATCTGTCAAATTTGTTCTTGTGTTTATTTTACAGGATCAGTTTAACATGGATAAATCCAAATTAAACTGGGGGCTAATGTCGGGGATATACCCCGCGGTATGACCCGAACGCAATTGGCGACTCACTGGTCACCCGCCCGGAGCTTGGCGATTCACAGATAACCTGCCCGATCTTGGCGACTCATTAGTAACCCCGCGGGCGGGTCAGATGGACAACAAGGCCCAAAGCCCAGAAGGCCGGCTCACGTTATGATGGGCCGGATTAAGAGGAAAGGGATGACGAATATTTCCTTTACAAGGAAGCAAGACCCGGACTTATAATCAACTTGTAAGAGAAGATAGACTAGTCCTAGTCCTACTAGGGTTCCACATGTAACCCGCCCCTCTAACTTATATAAGGAGGGGCATGGCTCCCCAAGGAGGGACAAGAAACAAGAAACAATATCTAGGGCTAGACACAAAGGGGGAGTCGGCTTATGCGGCGACTCTCTCATGAGCATAATGAGATCTAGCCACAAACAGCATGTAGGGTTATTACCGGATGATGTTTCCCGGGGCCCGAAGCTGTCTAAATCCTTGTCTTATGTTGTGTCTCTCGATTCTGCCCAACCCCTCTCAAGCTACCACATAGATGCGTTGGCCTCGCGACTAAGTCCTCATACTAAGGACATCTGCCGTGACAAATCCATGACAACTTCCTTTAATTGGCGTCCGAAAGGGGTGTCGTCATCTGGCTGAGTGAACTTGTTCCTGGGATCCGCCATCTATAGAGTAGAAAGAGAGGAGAATTAGAAATGAGTAGAGAGGAGAAATCCCGTGGCTTATTCTAGTGGTCGCGTCCTACAGTCAGCGTGTGCTCTGATACCATCTTGTAGCGACCAGACCTCATACGGTCAAGTCTCTGTGCATCAGTGTCATCACTGGATCGGTAATGCTGGCACGCACAATACTCGAGGAATTATAACAGAGATTCAATCACACACTTATTACATCGAGTCCTCATAAAGAGTATGATTACACAAAAATATCATGGCTGAAGGCCATCTAAATTAAATAACTGTGGAAGCTTCGAAGGTAAATGAGTCCATCAACTCCAACGGCATAGCTGAGTGCAAAACAATGACCTATCGCACCTTAATCGTCGTCTGAGTAGTCTACAACATGAGATGTTGCAGCCATGTAGGTCAGCACATTAAATATGCTAGCAGAGTTACACTGTAAAGCATTGAAATTCAAGAACTATATCTACATGCAATATTTGGCTGGCGGAGGCTGTAAGTTTATGATTTTGCATAAAGCTAGTTTTCCCCTACAACAAAGGAATAAATTTATTTAACTACTCCCAAGTTGCCCAATATTTCAGAAGGCAACCCCAACTCAAATCCCAATTAAAAATATCATCATTAACCCAACAAGTTAATTAAAGTAACATGATGAGATCACATCAATAGATTCAAGTACTAGATACTCAAGATGTTCATAACCGGGGACACGGCTAACCATGATTAGTTATACACTCTGCAGAGGTTTGTGCACTTTTCCCCACAAGACTCAACAGCATCCATGATCGGATGATCGATACATAGTCTTTCTGAAGCACTTACTCTCTACTCCGGGCAGACCGGTACACCTACTTTCCCCTACATCTGCTAGTCCACCTCTTCAAGAGCTCACGCAGATAACTCAACTATGCCAGAGCCCATAATGGCTTGTGGCTGCACACGGAAGTTTGTAGCATGAATAATCTTATGATCCCTTTGAGCCTGGGTGGCGAACCGAAGGAAAAATCACAGGGTACTCTGGGATTTCCTTAAATAGGCAACACTAGGTTCCCCAGGTGCCTCAACCAATCCACCCATATGTATATTAAAGTTGCCACCTTAATGTTATCCATGATTAAAATAACTCTCAAACTTCCATGTGTGAATCATGATCCAATCCCCGTCTACGAGCATGGCTAAGCAATAATAAGCATAACGTATATTCCCGGGGTGATCAAAAGGTATTAGGGTCCTACCTCAAGTACTACAACCAAACCACATGTTCCTAAATCCTACTCATGCAAATATTTGAGGGGCAATACTAATGCATAGTAAAAGCTGGGTATAAAAGAGTATGATCAGAGTGTAACTTGCCTTGCTGACGATCTGCAAACTTTAGAGATTCGTAGTAACAAGCTTCGCACTCCGGGTAATCTAGCGTAGACAAACAATAGCATACATAAGCAATCAGTCAAACGAAACACGAAAAGAACTGAGAAAAGATCCAAATCGAACACCAAACAAGCAAACGACTTAAACTGACAAAAGTCAAACCTAGAAGCAATATTATCATGTGGGTTAGATCTTAATAGTAGGTACATGTTATTAGCTATGATTTGCAAAAAAGATTCAACTCAAACGAAGCAACGAAACTCAAAATACGAACGAAACAAGATCGTTTACTAATCTGGACTAAACTCAAATTTTACAGTACCAAAATCATGTTCAAGTTGGTTAACTAGAAAGAATAGAACAATACGAAGATTTGGCCGCTGGTTTCATCAAATTTGGATAAACGATTAAAAAGTTCTGCTAGTTTAAAGATCAGGGGCTAAATCATGATAAAACTATTCATGGATAGGTCCCTGTCCGAAAATAAACTAAAAAGAAAAAAACTACTGCGCGAACGTTCGCTAACAGAACAAACCTAACGAAATTCGTTCGTTAAAACGAATGAAGGAATGGACGTTCGTTAAATAAGAAAACCTTAACGAAAAACCGATCTAATATAACGAACCGGGCTAAACCAGAAAAAAAACCGGGGCGGGTCGACGGTTTACCGGTTAACCGAAAAGAACCGGTCGGCGGCGGCGGCTTCGATCTACGGTAGCGGCGGCGACGATCGGTGGCGTCGGCGGCGACGTGCGGCGGCGCGGGGCGGCACTGGTGGCGGGGCAACGGCGGTGGCGACGCTGGCGGCGGGGGTGTGGGGCGAGGGGCGGCGAGAGGCGGCGGTGGACGGGATTCAGGAGGGGGCGGGGTGGCTTATAATGGGGGCGGGGCGGCTCGACCTCGGGAGGCGTGCCAGGATCGGAATCCGGCGGCGGCGCGGCGTACGGGCGCCGGTCTCCTGCGGGAGGTCGGTGGAGGCGCGGGGCGGCTGGGCTGGCGTCCTGCTGGGCCAGCTGGGCTTCGGCCCAGTCAGATCCGATCTATTTTTTTTAAAACAATTTCCGCTGCGAGGGAAAATCCTAAATAAATATTAAAAAATTCTAAAAACTCCAAAAACAATTTTCACCATCCAAACCTAATATTAGGACAAGATGAACATTTTTCTGGACTAAGATGCAATTTTCAAAAAAGCAATATTTTTCCAATTCAAATAAAATACCAATAAAATCATAATTTGATTTTAAAATTCTTTCTTGAATATTTCTCTCAGGTTGAAGAAGTCATATTATCTTCTCTCATATATTTTTAATATTGGAAATAATTGGAGAGAAAAATAATAAAAATCAAATTGATCCTTTCTTCAAATTTGAAATAAATTCAAATATGAATTTTGTGAAACCTCCAACTCTCTCCTTTGGTCCTTGAGTTGCTTAAGATTTCCAGGATCACAACAAAATGCAAGAATAAATATGATATGCATATGATGATCTATGTATAACATCCAAATTGAAAATTGGGATGTTACAGACAACCTCTCCTTCCCTCTACGAAGGGCCTATCTTTTACTTTTATCTTCTACACCTTTTCT
>LR880968.1:808054075-808065067 GCA_904067115.1 Aegilops sharonensis | reverse complement strand
AATTGTGAATATATAAATGATAGTTGAGTATGTGGAGTTTCCTGAATCAAAGCTCTTACATAGACCCTTCCCGAAAATAAGATGAATTGCAATTGTTTGATGACTAAGAGCACGGTTTGTTAGTTTTTAAGAAAGTTTATGATCTATACTTTAACATGTGAATATCTTGTTACTTGATCATTAGAAGTTTTGTGAGTTGAGCTACTGTTATGATATATAATGATGCTACAAAAGGTGATTGAAACTATCATTGGTCAAACTTAAGCACTTGCTAGCATTCACACTTCATAAATTATTTCTTTTATCATTTACCTACTCGAGGACGAGCAGGAATTAATTTATGAAGTATCTATAATTGGGGATGCTGATACGTCTCCAACGTATCTATAATTTATGAAGTATTCAAGCCATATTTACAATAGTTTTATATGATTTTGGTATGATTTCATTATAACTAACACGGACTGACACTATTTTAGCAGAACTACCGTGGTGTTGTTTTTGTGCAGAACTAAAAGTTCTCGAAATGCGCTAAAAATCAACAAAGATTTTTTCTGGAGAATATAAAAAATACTGGAACAAAGAGTTGCCGGAGGGGAGGCCCATGGGCCTCACAAGGGTGGAGGGTGCGCCCACCCCCTGGGGGCGCGCCCCTGTGCCTCGTGGACTTTTCGTGGGGCCCCCTGACTTGTTCTCGATGCCAACCTCTCTTATAAATGCCCAAACCTCCATAAAATAACCTAGGTCGGAAGTTCCGCTGCCGCAAGCCTCTGTAGCCATGAGAAATCAATCTAGGCCCTCTCTGGCACCCTGTTGGAGGGGGCCATCATCACCGGAGGCCATGGGGAAGGATCCCGGAGGGGCCATCATCGCCATGCAGGCCAAGATCCAGAGGGAGAACCTCTCCCCATCCAGGGGGAGGCCATGGAGGAAGAAGCACAAGGGGGAGAACCTCTCCTCCTCTCTCTCTCTCGGTGGCGCCAGAGTGCCATAGGGAGGGGAATCATCACCGCGATGATCGTCTTCATCAACATCACTATCATAATCACCATCCTCATCTCTTTTATGTGGTCCATTCTCCCGCACCCCGCTGTAATCCCTACTTGAACATGTGCTTTATGCCACACATATTATGATCCAATGATGTGTTGCCATCCTATGATGTTTTGAGTAGATATCCTTTGTCTTTGGGTTGATTGATGATCGAGATTGGTATGAGTTGTATTTTTATTTTGGTGTTGTCCTATTGTGTCCTCCGTGTCGCGCAAGAGAGAGGGATTCCCATTGTAGGGTGTTGCAATACGTTCATGATTCAATTATAGTGGGTTGCTTGAGTGACAGAAGCATAAACCCAAGTAAGGGGGTTGTTGCGTATGGTATAAAGGGGACTTGATATATTAATGCTATGGTTTGGTTTTACCTTAATGATCACTAGTAATTGCGGATACTTTCTAGAGTTCCAATCATAAGTGCATATGATCCAAGAAGAGAAAGTATGTTAGCTTATGCCTCTCCCTCATATGAAATTGCAATAGTGACTACTGGTCTTGTAAACAATTGCCTAGGATAATTCCGCACACCGACCCATCATTATTCCGACCTCACTATTTAAAATATTTAGTAATATTTTCTAACTTTATGATAACAACACCAACTTTTATATTTTAGCTCTCCGATGCCATGCAAAGTTATCCACTTCATACCCACAACATAGTTTTCTTTCTCTTTTCTAGTTGGAAGAAAACGTTCAGTGTACGTAGAGTCGTATCAGTGGCAGATAGGACTTGAGAGAATATTGATCTTACCTTTAGCTCCTTGTGGGTTCGACACTACATACTTATCACTTTCACCTTTGGGAATTACTACGATGATTTCCTGCACTTGGGGATTATCAATGTGATGGACAAAACCCATCCATTAGCTTAGCACTATGATCTTACAGTTTCATTGCTACTGCTTTCTTCATGACTTATACATGTTCCTTAGACTATGAGATTATGCAACTCCCGAATGCCGGAGGAACACCTTGTGTGCTATCAAACATCACAACGTAACTGGGTGATTATAAAGATGCTCTAGAGGTGTCTTCGAAGGTGTTTGTTGGGTTGGCATAGATCGACATTAGGATTTGTCACTCCATGTTTCGGGGAGGTATCTTTAGGCCCCCTAAGAAATGCTCATCACTATAAGCCTTGCAAGCAATGTGACTAATGAGTTAGTTGCAGGATGAAGAATTACAGAATGAGTAAAGATACTTGCCGGTAACGAGATTGAACTAGGTATGATGATACCGACGATCGAATCTCGGGCAAGTAACATACCGATGACAAAGGGAACAACGTATGTTGTTATGCAGTTTGACCGATAAAGATATTCGTAGGATATGTAGGATCCAATATGAGTATCCAGGTTCGCTATTGGTTATTGATCGGAGATGTGCCTGAATCATGTCTACATAGTTCTCAAACCCGTAGGGTCCGCACGCTTGACGTTCAATGATGATTTGTATTATGAGTTATGTGTTTGATGACCAAAGTTTGTTTGGAGTCCCGGATGAGATCACAGACGTGATGAGGAGTCTCGAAATGGTTGAGACATAAAGATTGATATATTGGAAGGCTATATTCGGACATCGGAATGGTTCCGGAGAAGTTCAGGTATTTTTCGGAGTACCGGGAGGTTACCGAAACCCCCTGGGGAGTTGTTGGGCCTTAGTGGGCCTTGGTGGGAAGAGGAGGCAGCGTCCAGGAGGTGGCGCCCCCCAAGCCCGGTCTGAATTGGACAAGGGGTTGGGGGCGGGACCCCCTCTGCCTTCCTTCCCCCTTCTCCTTTAGGTGGAAACCTACTAGGACTTGGAGTCCTAGTAGGATTCCCCTTCTCCCGGCGCGCCTAGATTGGCCGGCCGGCCTCCCCCTCCCTCCTTTATATACGGGGGCATGGGGGCACCCTAGAACACACCAAGTTTTGCCTTAGCCGTGTGTGTTTCCCCCCTCCACAGTTACGCACCTCAATCATATCGCTGTAGTGCTTAGGCGAAGCCCTGCGCCGGTAACATCATCATCACTATCGCCACGCCGTCGTGATAACGGAACTCACCCTCGTCCTCAACTGGATCAAGAGCTCGATGAGTCCTTCGATGTTGAAACGGTACGCAACGATGACAAGTGTTTTTTCGTAATTAAGCACGACTTCTGCTTCTTCAATGTGTAATTTCCGTATTTTACAATTCGACTAGCTTATCCCATGCCATGCAAGACGCTATGTCTTGGAGAAGTTGGATTTTGAAGATCATGAAAGCATGGATACCAACATAGTTCACCTAAGGATCCATCATGGTTATGATTTTGCTGTAAATCTATACAATTCTGAGAGCGTATCCCATTTTGGTTGCCCGAATTGGGAAGCACTTTGCAAGACGTATGATTTTCATCAGGGTATGCTTGTCACATTGGATCTTGGTGATGCTTACATCGATGAAGAGAATATGGACATTTGGGTCCTTGTTGATACGCTTCCAATTCTACCGCTATGTGAGTTTCTCAAACATATTTATTAAGTAATTTATTGTTTACTTCAAAGTAGTTGACAACTTATTTCCGTTGATAGCTTATTTTAATTCTTCAAAAAATGTACGGAAGATGGTAGACAGAACCTACTACACTGGTGGCGCAGAATTAACTTATCAGGAGAAATCATCTTATCTCATTTATTCTTGATGTTGAGAATTACAATATCAATTATCAAACTCCTGCACATTATGGTTAATGCGTGTCATTAGTGCACATGTTGAACTACGGTAACATCTAAGGAGATGGCATGATAAGATTTTTTTACTATTACGACATCGGTGCATCTTTTGCATAAATTCTTCTAAAGCTAAACTACATTGCTAACTACGACGTTATTACTATGTTTTCAACAGAAAATCATGAAGGATTGAGTGCCTCATCCGATGTTTCCGAAAGGTCACCTTGATGTTATTAGCTTACGGCCAGGTCATCCTAGGCTTCACTGTTGTCCATACCGAATTTCTAAAACCGATGAAGACATGACAATCAAAGCATGGAAAAATTGTATGGACAATCATAGGGAGCTACTTGGAACCAACATTGTGCGAAGCACAAGAATTGGAGACATGATAGTCTCCATTCTCCATAATGGAGAGTCAGAGCCTATCTTGATTTATGCCATTTTACCTTAGAGAGGGTAGTAGGTCCTATGAGAGAGGAGTATGTCCTAGGTACAATGTGTTATTATGTGCAACAATGTGTTATTATGTGCTACAATGTGTTAGAGTTGATGATGATGAGGAGGACGAGTTGTGATTATGACTAGTGACCAAGTTGTTATATGATGTCTCATGGAAAAAAAGATGATCATGAGGAGTTGTTATATGACAATGATGCATTATGATGATAAGTTGTTAATGATATGAGGATGATGATGATGATTTATTATATCATTGGGTGAAAGAACCACAGATTAGTTTCTAAGTTGTTAATGATATGATGATGATGATGAGTTATTATATCATTGGGTGAAAGAACCGCGGATTAGTTTCAAGTGGATGGATCCTAAGTGATCAAGTCACGATAATCCATGACTTGGTCACTTGGGATCCATCCACTTGAAACTAATCCACGGTTCTTTCACCCAGTGAATTAATAACTCATTATAATGTAAAAACAATTTCTAAATTGCTACTGTATGAAAACTTGTATAATGGTGTATGAATACGACATAAAATAAAAAATAAATAGACTAATGAATAATAGTAGTAGCGCGGGCAGAGAGGCGCGCTACTAGTAATTACCAGTAGTGCTTTCTGCAAGAAGCGCTACTACTAAGTAGCTATAGAAGTAGCTGTTGGAGAACGTAGTAATTTCAAAATTTTCCTACGATCACACAAGATCTATCTACGAGATGCATAGAAACGAGAGGGGAGAGTGTGTCCATGTACCTTCGTGGACAGAAAGCGGAAGCGTTTAGTAACGCGGTTGATGTAGTCGAACATATTACGGCATCTCCGCATTCAGCACACGTTCAGCTTGATGACGTCCCTCGTGCTCTTGATCCTGTTGAGGACGAGGTTGAGTTCCGTCAGCAAGACAGCATGGCGACGGTGATGATGATGTTACCGGAGCAGGGCTTCGCCTAAGCATTATGGCGATATGATCGAGGTGTGTAACTGTGGAGGGGGGGCACCACACACGGCTAAGGAAAAACTTGGTGTGTTCTAGGGTGCCCCCTGCCCCTATATATAAAGGAGGGAGGGGGAGGCCGGCTGGCCAAGCTAGGCGCGCCGGGAGAAGGGGAATCCTACTAGGAGTCCAAGTCCTAGTAGGTTTCCACCTAAAGGAGAAGGGGAAAGGAAGGAAACCCCTTGTCCAATTCGGACTGGGCTTGTGGGGCACGCGCCACCTCCTGGCCGCTGCCTCTCCTTCCCACTAAGGCCCATCAACTCCCTGGGGGGTTCCTGTAACCTCTCGGTACTCCGGAAAATACCCGAACTTCTCCGGAACCATTCTGATGTCCGAATATAGCTTTCCAATATATAAATCTTTATTTCTCGACAATTTCGAGACTCCTCTTCACGTCTTGATCTCCTACGGGACTCCGAACAAACTTCGGTCATCAAAATACGTAATTCATAATACAAATCGTCATCGAACATTAAGCGTGCGAACCCTATGGTTTCGAGAACTATGTAGACATGACCGAGACACATCTCTGGTCAATAACCAATAGCGGAACTTGGATGCTCATATTGGCTCCTACATATTCTACGAAGATCTTTATCGGTCAAACCCCATAACAACATACGTTGTTCCCTTTGTCATCGGTATGTTACTTGCCCGAGATTCGATCATCGGTATTGTCATACCTAGTTCAATCTATTTACCGGCAAGTATCTTTACTTGTTCCTTAAAGCTTCATCCCGTAACTAACTCATTAGTCACATTTCTTGCAAGGCTTATAGTGATGAGCATTACCGAGAGGGCGCAGAGATACCTCTGCGATATACAGAGTGACAAATCCTAATCTTGATCTATGCCAACCCAACAAACATCTTCGAAGACACCTATAGAGCATCTTTATAATCACCCATTTACGTTGTAACGTTTGATAGCACACAAGGTGTTCCTCCGGTATTTGGGATTTGCATAATCTCATAGTCTGAGGAACATGTATAAGTCATGAAGAAAGCAGTAGCAATGAAACTGTAACGATCATAATGCTAATCTAACAGATGGGTCGTGTCCATCACATCATTCTCCTAATGATGTGATCTCGTTCATAAAATGACAACACATGTCTATGGTTAGGAAACATATCCATCTTTGATTAACGAGCTAGTCAAGTAGAGGCATACTAGGGACACTATGTTTTGTCTATGTATTCACACATGTACTAAGTTTCCGGTTAATACAATTCTACCATGAATAATAAACATTTATCATGAAATAAGGAAATAAATAACAACTTTATGGTTGCATCTAGGGCATTTTTCCTTCAGTCTCCCACTTGCACTAGAGTTAATAATCTAGTGCACATCGCCATGTGATTAACACCAATAGTTCACATCTGTATGTGATTAACACCCATAGTTCACATTGCCATGTGACCAACACCCAAAGGGTTTACCAGAGTCAATAATCCAGTTCACATTGCTTCACATTGCTATGTCATTAACACCCAAAGAGTACTAAGGTTCTATCATGTTTTTCTCGTGAGAGAAGTTTAGTCAACAGGTCTGTCACATTCAGATCCGTATGTATTTTGCAAATATTCTATGTATACAATGCTCTGCATGGAGCTACTCTAGCTAATTGCTCCCACTTTGAATATGTATCCAGATTCAGACTTAGAGTCATCTGGATCGGTGTAACAGGTTGCATCAACATAACTCTTTACGACGAACTCTTTATCACCTCCATAACCGAGAAATACTTCCTTAGTCCTCTTAGGTAACTAAGGATAACTTTGAACGCTATAAAGTGATCTACTCCTGGATCACTATCGTACCCCCTTGGCAAACTCATAGCAAGGCACACAACTGGTCTGGTATATAGCTTGGCATACTTTATAGAACCTATGACTGAGGCATAGGGAATGACTTTCATTCTCTTTCTATCTTTTGCCGTGGTCGGTCTTTGAGTGTTACTCAACTTTACACCTTGTAATACCGGCAAGAACTCCTTCTTTTGCCGTGAACTCTTTCAAAAACTTGTCAAGGTATATACTCATTGAAAAAACTTATAAAGCGTCTTGATCTATCTCTATAGATCTTGATGCCCAATATGTAAGTAGCTTCATGCTACCTCTTGAGCACTGCGTTGGTTTTCCCTTGAAGAGGAAAGGGTGATGCAGCAAAGTGGCATAAGTATTTCCCTCAGTTTTTGAGAACCAAGGTATCAATCCAGTAGGAGGCTCCTCAAAAGTCCCACGCACCTACACAAACAAACAAGAACCTCGCAACCAACGCGATAAAGGGGTTGTCAATCCCTTCACGGTAACTTGCGAAAGTGAGAGATGATAGAGATAATAAGATAAGATAAATATTTTTGGTATTTTTATGATATAGATTGGAAAGTAAAGATGCAAATAATAGTAGATGGGAAACTTATATGATAAATATAGACCCGGGGGCCATAGGTTTCGCTAGTGGCTTCTCTAAAGATAGCATAAGTATTACGATGGGTGAACAAATTACTGTCGAGCAATTGGTAGAAAAGTGCATAGTTATGAGAATATCTAGGCATGATCATGTATATAGGCATCACGTCTGTGATAACTAGATCGAAACGATTCTGCATCTACTACTATTACTCCACACATCGACCGACTCCTGCCTGCATCTAGAGTATTAAGTTCGTGAAGAACAGAGTAACGCATTAAGAAAGATGACATGATGTAGAGGGATAAACTCAAGAAATATGATATAAACCCCATATTTTTATCCTCGATAGCAACAATACAATACGTGCCTTTCTGCCCCTGCTGTCACTGGGAAAGGACACCGCAAGATTGAACCCAAAGCTAAGCACTTCTCCCATTGCAAGAAAGATCAATCTAGTAGGCCAAACCAAACTGATAATTCGAAGAGACTTGCAAAGATAAAGAATCATACATAAAAGAATTCAGAGGAGATTCAAATATTTCTCATAGGTAAACTTGATCATAAACCCACAATTCATCGGATCTCGACAAACACACCACAAAAAGAGTTACATCGAATATATCTCCAAGAAGATCGAGGAGAACTTTGTATTGAGATTCAAAGAGAGAGAAGAAGCCATCTAGCTAATAACTATGGACCCGAAGGTCTGTGGTAAACTACTCAAAATTCATCGGAGATGCCTTGGAGATGATGTAGAGGCCCTCTGTGGTCGATTCCCCCTCCGGCGGAGCACCGGCGAAGGCTCCAAGATGGGATCTCGCGGATACAAAAGGTTGCGGCGGTGGAAATAGTTTTTTGTGGTGCTCCTGGATGTTTTAGGGTACGTGGATATATATAGGAGAACGAAGTATGTCGGTTGAGCCACAAGGGGCCCACGAGGGTGGGGGACACGCCCACCCCCTTAGGGCGCACCGGGCACCCTCGTGTCTGCCTCGTTCGCTGCTTGACGTCCACTCCAAGTCTCCTGGATTGCGTTTGTTCCAAAAAGATCGCCCCCGAAGGTTTCATTCCGTTTGGACTCCGTTTGATATTCCTTTTCTTCGAAACACTAAAATAGGCCAAAAAACAGCTATTCGGGCTGGGCCTCCGGTTAGTAGGTTAGTCCCAAAAATGATATAAAATTGTAAAGTAAAGCCCATAAACATCCAAAACGGGTAATATAATAGCATGGAACAATCAAAAATTATAGATATGTTGGAGACGTATCAAGCATCCCCAAGCTTAATTCCTGCTCGTCCTCGAGTAGGTAAATGATAAAAACAGAATTTTTGATGTGGAATGCTACCTAGCATAATTCTCAATGTAATTTTCTTTATTGTGGCATGATTGTTCAGATCCAAATGATTCAAGATAAAAGATTATAAAACATAAACATAGTAATACTTCAAGCATACTAACAAGTAATCATGTCTTATCAAAATAGCATAGCCAAAGAAAGCTCATCCCTACAAAATCATATAGTTAGGCCATGCTTCATTTTCATCACACAAAATACTCCCATCATGCACAACCCCGGTTTCAGCCAAGCAATTGGTTCATACTTTTTAATGTACTTCACCTTTTTCAACTCTTACGCAATACATGAGAGAAAGCCATGGACATAGCACTATATGTGTAATATGGTGGTGGTTGTGAAAACAAAAAGGGAGAAGATAGTCTCACATCAACTAGGCGTATCAACGGGATATGGAGATGTCCATAATAGATATCTATGTGAGTGAGTAGGGATTGCCATGCAACGGATGCACTAGAGCTATAAATATATGAAATCTCAACAAAAGAAACTAAGTAGGTGTGCATCCAACATGCTTGCTCACGAAGACCTAGGTCATTTTTAGGAAGCCCATCATTGGAATATGCAAGCCAAGTTCTATAATTACAAATTCCCACTAGTATATGAAAGTGACAACATAGGAGACTTCTCTATCATGAAGATCATGGTGCTACTTTGAAGCACAAGTGTGAAAAAAGATGGTAGCATTGTCCCTTCTCTCTTTTCTCTCATTTCTCTTCTTTTTTTTCTTTTTTTCTTTTTTTCTTTTCTCTTTTTTTATTTGGTGGGCTTCTTTGGCCTCTTTTTTTTGTATGGGCTTCTTTGGCCTCTTTTATTTGTATAAAGTCTGAAGTCTTATCCCGACTTGTGGGGGAATCATAGTATTCATAATCCTTTCCTCACTTGGGACAATGCTCTAATAATGGAGATCATCAAACTTTTATTGATTTACAACTCAATACTTAGAACAAAATATGAATCTACGTGAATGCCTCCGGCGGTGTACCAGGATATGCAATGAACCAAGAGTGACATGTATGAAAAATTATTGAGGTGGCCTTGCCACAAATACGATGTCAACTACATGATCATGCAACGAGAAATATGACAATGATGGGGCGTGTCATAAACTCATAATAAACGGAAGGTGGAAAGTTGCATGGCAATATATCCCATAATAAGTAGGTATGGTGGCTGTTTTGAGGAAGGTAAATAATGGGTGCATGATACCGGCGAAAGTTGCGCGGTATAATAAAGGCTGGCAATGTGGAAGGGTGAGCGTGCGTATAATCCATGGACTCACATTAGTCATAAAGAACTCATATACTTATTGCAAAAGTCTACTTGCCCTCGAAGCAAAGTACTACTACGCATGCTCCTAGGGGAAGGGTTGGTAGGAGTTAACCATCACACGATCCCGACCTCCATACATAAGGAAGACAATTAAAAGAGCACCCCATGCAACAAATTTGTAACAAACTTTTACCATACGTGCATGCTGCGGACTTGCCAAACTTCAACACAAGTATTTATTAATTTCATAATTACCCAACTAGCATGACTCTAACATTACCACCTTTATATCTCAAAACAATCATCAAGCATCAAATTGATCATAGTGTTTAATGCACTTTCTATGATAGTTTTTATTATACCCAGCTTGGATGCTAATCGTTATAGGACCAATTTCGTAACCATAGAAAATACCATGCTGTTATAAAAGACTCTCAAGATAATATAAGCGAAGCATGAGAGATCAACAATTTCTACAAAATCAAGCCACCGCCGTGCTCTAAAAAGTACAAGTGAAGCACATAGAGCAAAACTATCTAACTCAAAAGATATAAGTGAAGCACATAGAGTATTCTAATAAATTCCAAATTATGTGTCTCTTTCTCAAAAGGTGTGTACAGAAAGGATGATTGTGGTAAACTAAAAATCAAAGACTCATATCATACAAGGCACTCCAAGCAAAACACATATCATGTGGTAAATAAAAATATAGCTCCAAGTAAAGTTACTGATAAACGAAGACGAA
>LR880968.1:807976700-808006254 GCA_904067115.1 Aegilops sharonensis | reverse complement strand
TTTTCTGTTTTAACAGAATAGTTTCAGATTTGAAAAATTCATATCTTTTATTCTACTTAATATTTTTAAGTGAATCTTTTTTTGTTGGTTTGAAAATTTCTTATAGTTTCTGTAGAAAATATAATTAGCTATGTTAAAATTATTTAGAATTGCTTTATTTTAGATTTAGTCAGAATAGTAAATCTGCTATAAATGAGTTAGGAAAATTATTTTTGGATGATTCTTTTTGTCCCAACTTTATTTTGACATTGCCTAACCGTAGGAATTAATTTGGGTATTTTAGGATTAATAAAAAAATAGTTTTAATCAGAATCTTGTTATTCTTAATTAATTAACTAGCTACGGTTTTCCTATTATTTTAATTAGCAAATAAATTTACTTTTCACATGTGATTGATTATTCTAGGATAGTTTCTGTCACTTTATAGGATGAACTTTTATTCATAATAAATAAAACTTTTATTTTATTTTTCTTAATAGAAATTGAATTAGGCCTAATAGGAGTTTTATAATAGCTTTTAAGTTAATTCTTTTTGCTCCTAGTTGCTTAATGCATTCTTTTCTGTTAAGTTAACATAAACCCATGACTAGGTTATGTTACGAAATTTTTTGTTATGTAAAACTATTTTTAGTTGTTGCTTGAAGTAGGAAAAACTTTGAGTTGGATTTTCTTTGAGTTTCTCTTTCGGTTTTGATTTGTTTGTTTTGGTGTGTTATGTTGATATGCTATTGTGTTAAGTGATCATATGCTATATGCTTATTGTGATTATTGTTTGTCTCGATAGAGTTTCCGGAGTGCGAAGCTTGCTACTACGAATCCTTAGCTCACGAAGATCATCAGCAAGGCAAGTTGTTGATCATATTTTCAATACCTATGATTTTATTGCATTAGAATTATACCACCCCACCATGCATGCAGTAGTGGAAATTTTGAAGTTATGTTCTTGAGTAGTATCATGTGGTAGGTTGAACCAATCCCCTTGTTACCATGACCCCGGGACGAAGTAGTTTATTTTGCTATGCTCGTAGACGGGTTTTGGTTGAGTGAAATTCATAAGCAAGATGTGAGAGTCAATGATGATGACAACCCCATGAACTACAATGATCAAGATGGACTTCGAAATTCACTACTGGGTGGAGGACGGTTGACGGGCACCCTGGAGAACCCAGTCGTTGGCCGGGATGCATGGAGAAGTGCCATGAAATCTTGCGGAAAGCTTCACCCAGCCACGAAGAGACGAATGGATGCCCCTTTGATCGGAAGCTTATCTGTGCAGCCGCAAGCCATTATGGGCTCTGGCTGGGTCAACCCTAGTAGTGACGCTGGCTGGACGGTACTACGAGATGTAGAAGAACGGTAGGATTGGATGGGTACCGGCAGTGGCCAGAAGAACTCTTTGGAAGACCCTGTTTCACTCATCCCGTCTTCAAACACCATGAAGTGAGAAGACTTAAAAAGGAGGGAATGATTCTTGCGGGTAAAGTGCGCAAACCTCTGCAGAGTTAAAGATCTAATCGATTAGCCGTGTCCCCGGTTACGGATAATTTGAGCCTCTGGAACTTGGAAGTATTCGGAAATCTCAACACTAAAATTAATAAATTAATTTGAGGGGTTATGACTTAATAATTTGGGAATGAGACATTGGTTGGCGGAACCATCTCAATAACTACCAACAATTTTGTAGTATTTTGCAAGCAAATCCACTTTAGTAGGGAAAAATTGGCTTTTTGCAAAATGATGAAACTTAGAGGCCCACAGCCAAAATGCATATAGTGTTGGTAAATTTTATTATTGTTATTCTCTATTCATGACTTGCCGGCTTATTCAAATAGCTGACCTACACGGCTGCAACGTCTTATGTTGCAGAGGTTTATTCCGATCAGGAGTGAGGCTACGCTCCGCGCTTGGCGATTGCCCTTTGGAGTCGGATGGACTCGCTATTTCTTCTACGCTTCCGCAGCTTTAGTAGTTTATTTCTCATGAGTTGGCCTTTGGCCGAATTTATTCTATTGTAATAAAGACTCTATATGAGAATCGTGTAATAAATTCAGGTGTGATTGAACTTTGATTATTTCATCGATGTACTGTGAGTACCAGCATGATCTTGGGATGGTACAGACACAGAGATTTGACCGATTTTGGGTCAGGTCGCTACAATAAGTCATGAAGAAAGCAGTAGCAATAAAACTGTAACGATCATAATGCTAAGCTAACAGATGGGTCATGTCCATCACATTGTTCTCCTAATGATGTGATCCATTCATCAAATGAAAACACATGTCTATGGTTAGGAAACATAACCATCTTTGATTAACGAGCTAGTCAAGTAGAGGCATACTAGGGACACTATGTTTTGTCTATGTATTTACACATGTACTAAGTTTCTGGTTAATACAATTCTAGCATAAATAATAAACATTTATCATGAAATAAGGAAATAAATAATAACTTTATTATTGCCTCTAGGGCATATTTCCTTCAGTAGCGCTGGTAAATCAATGCTACTGCTAACTTTTAGCTGTAGCGCCGTAGCAGTAGCGCGGCCCCCTGCGCTACTTCTAGGCCAAAAACCAGTGCTACTGCTAGGCTTTCCCTAGTAGTGAATTGGTATCATAGCCTCTCAGTTCTTGGTTGCGTGATGGTTCTTGAGGCATGAGGGCATCTCCAACCGGACTTACCTAATCTGACCTCCTATATGTGTGCAGATACACTCGAACAGTATACGGATGTGTCTTCTTGGAACCCTCATTTACCCATGCACCCAGTCGCACCCCTCAAATTATCCGAATGCATGCATATGATTGGTATGGATGGAGGGAGAGAAAAAGGGAAAAACAGAGAAATTGTGGACCAAGGTGGCCTGGGATCCGACATGGCGGGCTATCCGAACACGTCCACACATGGGCTGGATTTGAGTGTTCGTGGATAACCTGAACTATGAGGGGTTCGGTTGGCTAGACTTTTTTCCTTCCCTCCCCTGCGTGGGCCCATTCAGATTGTCCGTGCAAACATAATGGGGAGGATTTGAGGCCCCGAGTCGAAGATTCTTTTAAGGGGTTGGAAATTTACGCCTAAACAAGTCTAATGTTCACACTAGTGCTTCTGCCAGGGAAGGTTCCAATTTGATGACATTTTGGACCCACCATGAAATTTTGGATGGTCTTTGTGAAATTCGAGATCATCCAAAGTAGAAGTATAAATGTAAATAAACCTCTCTTCTTTCGAACATTTGGAGATTTTTAAATCTTCCTTTGAATTAATGAATTTTTTTAATACTTTTTAGAACAACTCACAATGTAAAATTTAAAGTTTTTTCCAGAGAGAAATAAAATGATTTTTTTCGACAATCTTATGAAGCCCATTAATCCACCACAATGTTTACAAGAACGGAATGGATTTGTCCCACATGGTCTAACCTAAAATGGCGGCCAACCCTGAGAGAGTGCATGCTTCGCTAAATTGCGAGCTTCAAAATTTGAGCTCCTAAATTCATGAAATATCTTGCAATAATTAAAAGACGAAGAATGGTCTAATATTTCATGTCTCGCTGCTCCATAGATAGCATAATTCCCCTTCTTGATGTCGTCGACCACCACCTTACAGTCAGAGGAAACATGAATACGCTGAATATATAGATCATCCAAGAGTGCCAAAGCTTCTCTTGTCGCCAACACTTCCAATGTTTGAGGTTCTGTGATGTACCTGAAGAGGATCACCGAGGCGCCAAGATACACGTCATCACGATCCCTGCAAATCGCACCTACTGATCCATATCAGCCCTGAGTTGGTACCGCTCATCCACGTTAATTTTTGCACATCCTTCATCATGAGTCAGCCACTGTGAGGGCCTCGGTGCACCCGGTGCTGGAATTTAGTCTATATTGGGGCAGCCCAATAACTATTTCAGAAATTCCTAATAAATCCTAGAGGCCCACTTAGCCCATTTGTGCAAGGCAAGGGATACTACTAAAGTTTGGTCCCACATTGCTAGTTGAGTGGGAATTGAACCTCCTTATAAGGGAGGTTCTTTCCCCACTTGTATGAGCATGAGAACAAGAGGGACATCCACGCGCGCTCCTCCTTCGCCGCCCGCCTCGCCACGCCACGCCTCATCACGACGCGCCGCGCCGCGGGTTGCGGGAATAAGCCGAGCCGATGTCTACGAAAGGTCACACGGGAGCTGAAAAGATTTTTTTTGCGAAAGTGGAGTTCGAATGCCAACGGTGTAGCTCTTAGGCTGTTGGATGTTTGCTTCATCTCCGTCTCTTCGTTTCGCCTCCCGTCGCTGCCCTCTCGCCTCCTTCTCTTGCGCCTATAAAACGGAGGTCGATCCTCCTAGAGAGACGTACCAGAACTTCTCCTTCCTCTCGCCAGCGGTTCCAATCTCTGAGCTGCTGTTGTCTTCGTCATCCCGGCTTGCGGCGTGCACCGTGAGTCGGGATAGTAGGCCTCCGAAACCGCACCTTTTGAGTCATGTACGGGAGAAGGGTGATAAGGTTTTTGGGGAGCGCTCTGCGCGACTACTGACTTCTTCGTCACGGACGCCCCGGACTCCGACGACTACTTCCCCGACGACGACTACTTCCCCGACGTCGACAACCTCCTCGACGACATGGAGGACACCGACCCCAAGTCCAGTGCCTCTGCTCCTACTGCTGTCACGTACGTGTTTCTCCTCTTTCTATTGGAGGTTCTGCTACAGTTCCTTGCTCTAGTATTTTCCCTAGATATGTTAGACTCTATTTCATATATGCAACTTGCTATACTGTCTGCTCAAGATATGTTTAGTTACGGTTCATATATGAAGATGTTGTTTACCTTCTCTTTGTCAAATCGCATGACTTCTTTTATCACTGATATACTAGTCATGCTTTATCTAGTATTTCTGTTAATAAAATCATTCCGTAAATTGCTCATATTTCCAACAATCCAAAAACCTTATTATAGGCAATTTACCCCGAGTGGTTTTGCTGCTTCCATGAGACCTCCAATGTTTGAGGGTATCCACTATAAGAGGTGGCGCGTGAGAGCAGTCTTATGGTTTCAGACCATGAGCTGTTATGACGCCACTCTTGGCAAACCTGAAAGGAGAGCAAGATGCCCAACAGGCACAAGCTTTTCAGAAAATGGATACTTTGTTTAAGGCTTCTCTCTTGAGTGTTCTTGGTGAGAACATAGTTGATGCTTATGCGTCAATTGACAATGGAAACGATATGTGGGACGCACTCAAGGCCAAGTTTGGGGTCTCGGATGCGGGCACTAGGCTGTACATCATGGAGCAATTCTATGAGTACAGGATGACTGAAGAGCGCTCTGCGGTTGAGCAGGCTCATGAGATACAGTCATTTGCTAGAGAACTTGAGCACTTCAATTGCATACTACCGGAAAAGTTTGTTGCCGGGGGTATCATTACTAAGCTTCCTCCTTCATGGAGGAACTTTGCTACCTTACTGAAGCATAAGAGACAGGAGTTTTCCGTTCCAGATCTCATTGGTACTCTTGATGTGGAAGAAAAGGCGAGAGCAAAGGACACACGTGCTTGAGGTATTGAGGGAGGATCTAGTGCCAATGTGGTACAGAAGCAGAACTTCCAGCCCCACAAGTTCAAGAACAAGGGCAAGTTTGATGGTAAAGCAAAGTTTGATGGAAAGAGCAAGGTTATGCAACACACGAACTTCAAGAATAAGAATGGCAAGAAGAAAGGTGCTTGCCATATGTGTGGAGATCCTGATCATTGGGCTCCTAGTTGCCCTAATCGCTATGACAAGCGTCATCCTGGGAAAGGCGGCAAGACCGCTAATGTTGTAATTGGAGACACTGACATGAAGGATGCTGGGTATGGTATATTTCCGACTATTCTTTCAGTATGTCATTCTCCTGATTGGTTGATTGACACGGGTGGTAATGTGCATGTATGCGGTGATATTTCCATGTTTTCGTCTTATCAGACCGCAGGGACTTCAACCGTGCTGATGGGCAACGATTCAAGTGCTTCTGTTCGTGGTGTTGGCACGGTCGATCTGAAGTTTACTTCAGGGAAGATCGTGCGGCTGAAGAACATGCATTACGTCCCCTCCGTGAATAAAAATCTTGTTAGCGGGTCTCTTCTGTGTAGAGATGGCTACAAGCTTGTCTTTGAGTCGAATAAATTTCTAATATCCAAGTATGGAACCTTTGTCGGTAAAGGCTATGACTCAGGAGGCCTGTTTCGTTTATCCTTGTCAGACTTTTGCAATAAAGTTGTTAATCATATTTGCAACAATAGTGAATCAAATGTGTGGCATTCACGTCTTTGTCATGTTAACTTTGGTTGCATGTCGTGACTAGCGAAGTTGAACTTAATCCCTAGTTTCACCACTGTCAAGGGATCTAAGTGTCAAGTGTGCGTGCAAGCTAAGCAACCTCGTAAGTCTCACGTGACTGCAGAGACGAGAAATCTTGCACCACTAGAACTTATACATTCGGATCTATGTGAAATGAATGGTGTTTTGACAAAAGGTGGAAACAAATATTTCATGACGTTAATTGACGACTCCACTAGATACTGTCGTGTGTATCTTCTGAAATCTAAGGATGAGGCTTTGAACTTTTTCAAGATCTATAAAGCTGAAGTGGAAAACCAACTTGATCGAAAAATCAAGAGGCTTAGGCCCGACCGTGGTGGAGAGTATTTTTCCAATGAATTTGATGCTTTTTGTGCGGAACATGGTATAATCCATGAGAGGACGCCTCCCTACTCACCTCAGTCAAATGGGGTGGCCGAAAGAAAGAACCGTACTCTAACTGATTTGGTTAACGCCATGTTAGACACATCGGGTCTCTCCAAGGCATGGTGGGGGGAGGCGATATTGACAGCATGTCATGTCCTAAATCGAGTCCCCACAAAGAATAAAGAGATAACTCCATTCGAGGAATGGGAGAAGAAAAGGTTAAAACTCTCTTATCTGCAAACATGGGGTTGTTTGGCGAAAGTCAATGTTCCAATTCCAAAGAAGGGAAGCTTGGACCAAAGAATGTGGATTGTGTTTTCTTGAGATATGCTTTTCATAGCATTGGCTATAGATTCTTGGTTTTAAAATCTGAGGTACCTGACATGCATGTCGGTACGATCATGGAGTCGAATGATGTGACTTTCTTTGAAGATATATTTCCCATGAAGGATATGGCTACCTCATCTAATCAGGAGATGCCTAGTTCATCGAATCAGGAACCAGTTGCAATTACCGAACCTGGCATTTCGATGGAACACTTTGAAAGTCCTGTGGAGGAAAACAATGAAGTTCCTACTAGGAGCAAGAGACAGAGGACTGCAAATCCTTTGGTGATGATTTTCTTGTGTATCTCATAGATGACACTCCCAGTTCTATTTCAGAGGCCTATGCATCTGAAGATGCTGACTACTAGAAGGAAGCAGTTCGTAGCGAGATGGATTCCATCTTGGCGAATGAAACTTGGGAGATAACTGATCGTCCTTATGGGTGCAAACCTATAGGATGCAAATGGGTATTCAAGAAGAGGCTTAGGCCTGATGGTACTATCGAAAAGTACAAGGCTCGGCTCTTGGCTAAGGGTTATACCCAAAAGGAAGGTGAAGACTTCTTTGATACTTACTCACCTGTGGCTCGACTGACCACTATTCGAATTCTACTTTCCTAGCTGCCTCACATGGTCTTCTCGTTCATCAGATGGATGTTAAGACTGCTTTCCTAAATGGAGAGTTGGATGAGGAAATTTATATGGAACAACCAGATGGGTTTGTAATAGATGGTCAGGAAGGGAAAGTGTGCAAGTTGCTGAAGTCTTTGTATGGACTCAATCAAGCACCCAGACAGTGGCATGAGAAGTTTGAAAGAACTTTAACAGCTACAGGCTTTGTTGTGAACGAAGCTGACAAATGTGTGTACTATCGCCATGGTGGGGGCGAGGGAGTTATGCTTTGCTTGTATGTTGATGACATACTGATTTTCGGAACAAATCTGAATGTTATTAAGGAGGTCAAGGATTTTCTATCTCGCTGTTTTGAAATGTCATTCTGAACATCAAGTTGTTGAGAGATGATGATGGTGGGCTTACATTGCTTCAATCTCACTATGTGGAAAAGATCTTGAGTCGCTTTGGCTATAGTGACTGCAAGCCCTCTCCAACACGATATATGCTAGCGTGCTGCTTCGAAAGAATCAAAGAATTGCTAGAGATCAATTGAAGTATTCTCAGATCATTGGCTCGCTTATGTACTTAGCCAGTGCTACAAGACCTGACATCTCTTTTGCTGTTAGCAAACTGAGTCGGTTTTTCTCAAAACCACGAGATGTGCATTGGAAAGCTCTAGAGAGAGTTTTGCGTTATTTGAAAGGCACTGCAAATTATGGAATTCACTACACCGGGCACCCAAATGTGCTTGAAGGGTATAGTGACTCAAACTAGATCTCAGATGCTGATGAGATAAAGGCCATGAGCAGATATGTATTCACTCATGGGGGTGGCGCTGTTTCTTGGAAGTCTTGCAAGCAGACCATCTTAACGAGGTCAACAATGGAAGCAGAACTCACAACACTAGATACAACTACGGTTGAAGCAGATTGGCTTCGACAGCTCTTGAATGACTTGCCGGTTGTTGAGAAACCTGTACCGGGTATCCTTATGAACTGCGACAATCAAATTGTGATCACGAAAGTGAGCAGCTCAAAGGATAACATGAAGTCATCAAGACACGTTCAGAGAAGGTTAAAGTCTGTCAGGAAAATGAAAAACTCCGGAGTTATTGCGTCAGATTATATCCAAACGTCTAAAAATCTGGCAGATCCTTTTACTAAGGGTCTATCGCGTAATGTGATAGATAATGCATCGAGGGAGATGGGTATGAGACCCACAATATGAGTTGTTCACAGTGGTAACCTATTCTTTGTGATCGGAGATCCCGTGAATTAGATGTGGAAGACAAGCTGTTGGTCAACTGAGAGGAGAGTATCCCTACTATTCACAGTACCACTCCATGAAGATGCAATACTCTCCTAATCTGCATGGCAGGTTGATGTATATCTTAATGTGTTCTAAGTGGCTTATTTAAGCAGAGATGTTATCCTGCAGAACATCTTTTGAAGAACACGCCTATATGAGTCTGATTGTCAAACGTCGCAATCTATGAGAGTAGGGTTCTCTCTAGTAAACTCATGAAAGGTCACAGAGTATGACGCATAAGATCCACCCGCGGGGAAGACCCACGGTAGCCACGTATCAGTCAAGGCTTTATGTGAAGCTAGATTCGCAGAAAACTTGCAGTTCAAGGCCCAGTCCAATGTTCAAGTTGCTTACTAGTGTAGCATAGAGTTCTAGGTGGAAGTTCAACTTAAGAGTCTCCACTGCAGTACCGGTATATAAAACAGTGTTTTGGAACCAAAGGAAAATTTATGTGTGCCTTTGGGATCAGGTGGGGGATTGCTGGAATTTTGTCTATATTGGGGCAGCCCAATAACTATTTCAGAAATTCCTAATAAATCCTAGAGGCCCACTTAGCGCATTTGTGCAAGGCAAGGGATACTACTAAAGTCTAGTCCCACATTGCTAGTTGAGTGGGAATTGGACCTCCTTATAAGGGAGGTTCTTTCCCCACTTGTATGAGCATAAGAACAAGAGGGACATCCACGCGTGCTCCTCCTCTGCCGCCCGCCACTTGTATGAGCATAAGAACAAGAGGGTTGCGGGAATGAGCCGAGCTGATGTCTAAATTTTTGCCACGCACTACGGGTATACGAAAGGTCACACGGAAGCTGAAAAGATTTTTGTTGCGAAAGTGGAGTTCGAATGCGAACGGTGCAGCTCTTCGGCTGCTGGTTGTTCGCTTCATCTCCGTCTCTTCGTTTCGCCTCCCGTCACTGCCCTCTCGCCTCCTTCTCTTGCGCCTATAAAACGGAGGTCGCTCCTCCCAGAGAGACGCACCAGAACTTCTCCTTCCTCTCGCCAGCGGTTTCAATCTCTGAGTTGTTGCTGTCTTCCTCATCCCGGCTTGCGGCGTGCACCGCGAGTCGGGACAGTAGGCCTCCGAAACCACACCTTTTGAGTCCTGTACAGGAGAAGGGTGATAAGGTTTTTGGGGAGCGCTCTGCGCGACTACTGACTTCTTCATCACGGAGGCCCCGGACTCCGATGACTACTTCCCCGACGTCGACAACCTCCTCGACGACATGGAGGACACCGACCCCAAGTCCAGTGCCTCTGCTCCTACTGCTGTCATGTACGTGTTTCTCCTCTTTCTATTGGAGGTTCTGCTACAGTTCTTTGCTCTAGTATTTGCCCTAGATATGTTAGACTCTATTTCATATATGCAACTTGCTATACTGTCTGCTCAAGATATGTTTAGTTATGGTTCATATATGAAGATGTTGTTTACCTTCTCTTTGTCAAATCGCATGACTTGTTTTATCACTGATATACTAGTCATGTTTTATCTAGTATTTATGTTAATAAAGTCATTCCGTAAATTGATGTATTTCCAACAGCCGGTACCACCGGTCTAGGAGTACGATTGTTGAGAATCTGAAGTTCAGACAGGAAGTTCATGATGAAGCCATGGGTCACATGGGGTGACTGAATTATTTCCACGTGAATGGCCTTCCTCCTTGGTCCCATGCGGCCACGACCAAACGAGCAAAGTCATCAGCCTCTAGTATTTCAAGTAGAACAAAGAGCCACTCTCCGTTGGATTCTCTTCCCACTGATCAATGATCTTCTCGACTAACTCCTCGGGCGCAAGGGCCCAAACGCTCCTTGACAAAGGACAAGTGAGGAGAGCATGCCTCTATGCATACCATGCACCATATAAACAACATGTATCCTCATCGGCCATATTACGGTGATTGAGTACTTCTCCAGTAGGCATCGATTGCCTTGCTACGCGCCACACAAACATACACATTTTCGAGGGCTCCCAAATATGCCATATAGCACTCCATTGCTTGCTCTCCTGGACAGTGGAACTGTCTTCGTTCTCCTGTAGCCAATATTCTCTACTAAGATTTTTTCTGCATAATCATGTGGTAAGCTGCCCAGATGGAGAAAATACCTCGATTCTCTTCATGCCATGCCCATAAGTCAGAGACTCTCCGTGTACACAAGGGTATCTTCAACACTGATTCAAGCACGTGATTCTTTTAGCAAGTCAAGTAATCCTTGACTTGCTAAAAGAATGGGGAACAACCACCGTCCCATGTGCAAAAACCGCTGCCAAAGCTCACTCTGTACTAGCATGTGTTTGCAACAAGAAGGTGCCCGCCCGCTATCATGATCTGACAAAGGTTATGTGGAAGCATAAATATTGTAATGTCCTTGCCCACACTTATGAGAATACAAATAAGTACACTTCACAAGGCTCATATGTTGAGAATACAAATAGGTACTGCTGCACGTCTTACAATATTAATGTAAACAAGTATACAATCGAAGTAACATACATATAGGAGAGGAGATCAATACAAACAATGATAAAGGCTGTGCACATCGCAATGATGCATAGTCCGGGGGCAGTCCTCCTTTTCAAAAAAGGAAAAAAAAATGATACATGCATGGCGTAGATAGAGATGTAGCTGCAGTCTGCATGACCATGGCAACTACTTGGTGAACTCAAGAGCCCAGAAGTTACCGAAGATGTAGGTGGAATGGAAGGCACCATCGAACCCGGAGCTCCTGGCCATCTTTAGGAAATCCTGCTCAGTCCTCTCCTTTCCACCCTGAAGGTTATTGAACATGATGACGTCTAGAAGGAACATATCCTGCGCCTCACGAGTTGCCTCTGTGGTGGTCGGCAGGACAATTTCCACGACGATCACCTTGCCGTTGGCTGGAAGAGCTCGGTGGCAGTTCTTGAGGATCCTAATGCAGTCATCATCATTCTGTAGATGGAGTATCCACTGCACATATAGGTCCATTCAGTTCATAGAATGATCACTAATCATTATGTGAATATATGATGGTTTTGTTTTTCTCACAATTGTATCATGTCCATTCTATATCATTCAAAATTTGAATGATCTATTTGATCCCAGATTTTTTGTTGTCTAGACTGAATTTGATCTTGACTTGTAATAAAAAAAAATTCATGAAACTAGAAGTTACGCCCTCTGTACATAAAAATTCTATAGTAGTAATCTAAAAGGTCTTATATTTCTTTACGGAGGGAGTAAATACTAAATAACAAGAACCGTCTTCCAAAGGACACGATGGGACTGCTTGTTCGTATGTCTATGTATCCCATGGTAAAGTTCAGGCAAGTCAAAGCTAGACAAATCTAATTTGTTGCCAAATTAGAGAAACCCTCTAGCATGTCTCTTGCTAATTTATTGCATAACTTTCGCAAGTCAAACATGTCATGCCACCCACCTCCGTATGTGTGATTTTAACAAAATATGTTGTTGCTATTATTATTATTATTATTATTATTATTATTATTATTATTATTATTATTAATTACATAGTTTTGCTTACTTGCCTGTTGAACAAAAACACACATTCCAATATTATACACTAATATACAATTATTTTTAGTGAAATGGAGATGAAGTCAATAAAATAATAAAAAGTAATAAATTATTACTTTTTAAATGAATATTAGTCAGCATATATACCTTTAAAAATATTGCATCTCCCGTGGGTACATTCTCAAACATATTTCCAGCAATATTTTCCACACCTGCGGTCAAAATTCGACAAAGTACTAGCTAAATCTCTTTAGAATACAGGAAGAGAATAATAATAAATAACACTACCAAATAGTAATAATAATGTAGTTACAAACATGAACAAGTGGACACAAGGATTGTAATTAATGGATGTTTTTCTCTGAAACATAGAAAAACACCTCTAACATATATACATATGGTTGCATGCACGACATCATCTAGTCAGTTGTCCGAAAATGGTAAACCTACGAAGTTCAGTCAATGGATTTACCCGGGAGAGACGGCGCCTGAGTGATGACGTAAGGCAGGTCAAAGTTGATGCCCTTTATATGCTTGTGGCGGGCGGTGATCATCTCCAGGGCGGCACCAGTCCCCCCGCCGACGTCGACGAGAACTTCAACGCCATCGAAGCCGTCGAAGCGCTCGACCATCTTGCTGATGACCGTGACTGACATGTGGAACATAGCTTGGTTGAACACCCCGCTTAGCCGAGGGTTCTTCCCCATGTACTCAAACAGCGGCACCCCGTGCGCCCTCTCGAACGGCGGTGGAACACCGCACACCACCGCCGCCCCCAGTTGATTCCTACATGGATGATAATGCTTAGGCTCGTGACATTTGATCATCATGGCAGTCGATGGGTGACATATAGTATAGAGCGCACATACTTACCAGGTCGGCAAGTAATCCTGGTCGACGGCGAACTTGGCCAAGGGGGCCAGCGACCCATCGCTGCGGTTGCTGGTGAGCCACCGGCACACCGGCGCCGGAGTGTACTTCCGGACTGCCTCACAGTCCGGACCCGTCTCCGTCGAACACCGCACAACGTCGAAGGCGGCAAGGAGCCGGAGAAGCCGGTCCACCGAGGCAGCCGACCCGGCCTTGTCCGGTGCCGGGAGCTGCGCGGCCAGCTCGTCCACCGTCAGCGCACGGCCGGCGGCGTTGGTCAGTGCGTCGATGATGCCGAGCTCGATTGCTGTTTTGAGGGTGATGGAGACGGCGAAGCCCGAGATGAGCCCCCATGCATGCGACCACGTCGCTTCCTCGTCATCGCTCGCGTCACGAGAAGTTGGATTCCTACAAGCCACGATGTTAGTTTTTTCCATGACTAAACAAACCGCGTTGGACTTTGTACTGTTAGCGACTGTGGGTTTGCTTTCTGTGCTTGTGGAGTTTGAGTGCATGGAAGGCGGTATATGTAGTGGCCTGTCGGATCACCATTTCACCACCAAACTCCCTACCGGTCGGTGGTTCATCATCGTCTCGCTTGCTGCACCATTTTGTGACAGTGAGGATCCCTAAATTGGTTGTTGGCGCACATCAAAACTTTAGAGAAAAAAACTAAAGGAGAATACTTAATAATACGGCGAAACATTTATACAAAACACCTATCCCGAGCACACGCAAGGGAACCGTAGACTGGCAAGTGAAATCCAATCCACGAAATAATTTGATCCATGGACGGCACCGTTGTGGTAAAGGTCGTAATTCCAGAGGAATCATTACCGCGTACTTCGCAGGCAAAATACTACAATCTCTGTATGGAAATGTAAGACCTTTTTGTTTTGTTTTGTGTAAGGCATAAAAAACGTCTTACATTTTATTGCGGAGATCGTGAGTTTTGGCATCAGCGGGAGGTTTAGAGTGGGATGCCAGGGCGGCGGGCTTGGGTGGCGGTCTACTCAGTGGGCTCTTCAGCGGTTCTCCGGGTAGCGGTGGTGGCCGCGCCTCTTGGTCATGTGTGAGCGGCGAGAGATGTTGCGGTGGGTGGCCCTGGCGTCTTCCTTATTGTGGCAGGGAAGGGTCCAGAGCTGGTTTTGGAGGCCCTACCTTCGTCGCAGCGGTCGATTGTGGTCCCGTCATGGCACGGGGAAGCAATGGGTGAAAGCTCTACGCCTTGGCGTCGAAGGTGACGGTGCCCACGGGTGCCGTTTTCCTTTTGAGGATGTTGTCGCGGTTTTGCCTCGCATGTCAGGTTCCAGGTGAAAATCTTTGTCCACTCCGTCAGATGCGGCGACGAATATGCTTTTCGCAGTTTCCCTCTTGAGGAGGTAGTGGTGGAAATCAGGTGGTGTTAGTCCTGTTGTGGTGTAGTCTTTGGGTCCTCTTGTATTCTTGCTCGGCGCGGTGTTGCGGTTTGGATGTTATTGTTTTTTTCTAGGTTCTGCTTCTTTAAAGGCTTCCTCATCGCCATGTATATTTCGGCCTTTTACTTATGTTTCGTACTTTATCTATAGAGCGAAACGGAAGTCTTTTTCCTGATAGCTAAATTGTGTTTTCTGAAAATTTAATGTATTCTCATGAATAGAGGAAACCTTTCATCATTAAAACATTTTCCTTTCCTTCAAGAAACAAAAAAAGAACGTTATGTTACATGCATGTCTATTAATCTCAATTTGTGGATGACTCAGACCGCTATATATTTTCGAAATTGTCAATAACTTCTAAATACATGTGTAGAAGAAGGCATCACATATATATGGCCGCTTCCCGGCTGCCGGACTTATTCTAGAATAAAATTCTAGGGGCTCATTTCACTGAATAAAATTCTAGGGGCTCATGTCACCCACGAAATGATTTCAGTATTGCATTGATTTGGCTTTGTATTTACTTAAAATGTGCACTGAATACCTCCTAGGAACTAATTTTCTTCCAAAGAAAGGCTTAATTGTGCAATGGTTGGATCGGTGTGTATGTCTCATTACGGCCAAGACCAGAAAAGGGTTGTTGGATGTCTGGTGGGTCAACTTGCAAATATATATTCAGGTCTTAACCCCCCACCCCCTCCCCCACCCCCACAAAAAAAGTAGATGTATAGAGTTAAAAATGAAAGTATTAAAAATAGCATGTGCTGAACCTAGTTGGCATTAAATTCGAACTATGTTCTAAATATGCATCTAAAACGTCACCTTAGCTAGTACAACTTTGAAAGAATAGTTGGGCCCATGAACAAGTCATCAATGCACCTACTGCATTTCTAATGATCCACATGCTATTTTCGCAAAAAAAATGATCCACATGCTAGTCAAGGATACGTATACTAACTCCATTCAACAATGTAGAACAAATTATGCACAATTTAATGAGTTCATTGGTGTCACCCAAACTTAGTATAATTTCCATCAACTTGGAGTAATGTNCTGCCGGACTTATTCTAGAATAAAATTCTAGGGGCTCATTTCACTGAATAAAATTCTAGGGGCTCATGTCACCCACGAAATGATTTCAGTATTGCATTGATTTGGCTTTGTATTTACTTAAAATGTGCACTGAATACCTCCTAGGAACTAATTTTCTTCCAAAGAAAGGCTTAATTGTGCAATGGTTGGATCGGTGTGTATGTCTCATTACGGCCAAGACCAGAAAAGGGTTGTTGGATGTCTGGTGGGTCAACTTGCAAATATATATTCAGGTCTTAACCCCCCACCCCCTCCCCCACCCCCACAAAACAAGTAGATGTATAGAGTTAAAAATGAAAGTATTAAAAATAGCATGTGCTGAACCTAGTTGGCATTAAATTCGAACTATGTTCTGAATATGCATCTAAAACGTCACCTTAGCTGCTACAACTTTGAAAGAATAGTTGGGCCCATGAACAAGTCATCAATGCACCTACTGCATTTCTAATGATCCACATGCTATTTTCGCAAAAAAAAAATATCCACATGCTAGTCAAGGATACGTATACTAACTCCATTCAACAATGTAGAACAAATTATGCACAATTTAATGAGTTCATTGGTGTCACCCAAACTTAGTATAATTTCCATCAACTTGGAGTAATGTTGGACAAAAATGACATCTCTATATCTTCTTTCACCATTGAGTCAGTCAACGTTTATTTCACATGGAACTTTGGCTCTATCGGAAATGTTCCAAGGCAAAATGATGTTCAGGAAAAAGCCTTGATAACTCGTTTCTTAAATTTTCTAAGATAATTCTGAGATGATAGTTGAAACAATACAAATAGTTTTTATTTAAAACACCTGTGTGACCTAACTGTTAAGCTATTGTGTCAAGTGGCCTGCTCGTCATCCTTAGCCAGGAGAGGGTATCATGCCAGACTTGCCTCGAGAAAGTGCAGGAAACTAGCAGGTGGTGCATTGTCTCTGGTTCTTGGTCGCAAAGGATGTAGCGAGGGTGGTGTTGAAGGCCATGGTGTTGCAATCTCTCGGCAATCCAACATCTGTCTAGGTTGGCTAGCCAATGAAAGAATTTTACTTTTGGAGGTGCCCATATCTATTTCAGTTTCATGTTGGAAATATTTGGTAGTTTTTAGTGAACATATGCCACGCTGAGACTGTGAGGTGGTGGCAGACGATGTTGTCGAGGCTACCCTGCCACCGGAGGTGCCAGTTCCTGGGTGGCTCCCTGTTGAGATATGGACGGCCAAATCTGACGGGGTTGTAGCTCCTGCTCCCTCCGGTGGTGCTCCCAGTAGTGGCTAGTGGCATGAGCCTGAGTGTGGGGGCAGTACGACACTCACCTTGCCCATGACAGGATTTCCTCCTCACGCGGTCCAGTGGCTGCTAGGCAACCGTGGCGGTGGTGCTGCCCGACTCTGGCCCCTTCCGGTCAGCAGAGTGATGGGACCTGAGAGTTGGTGGGGAGGTAGTATCTGAGTCCCCTCCGGGTTGTGCCATTCACGTCTTTTGGTGTCAGCGAAATGTTTGGAGTGGGATGCCGAGGCAACGGCCTCGGGTGGCGGTCAACTCGGTGGGCTCTCCGGTGGGTCTCCATGTAGCAGTGGTGACCGTGCTTCTTGGTCGTGTAGAAGAGGAAGGAGTTGTGGTGCGTGGTGATGAAGTCATGTACCTAGGGTAGGGTCATGGACCTATCCAACATACCCTCCCCAAGGACATCCTTAGAATAAACTGCCTTCCAGTCAACCTGGTAGGTTTCCACTTGACAGATTCAAAGACACTCGACCATGAAGACCTGCTCGACCACCAGGAGTTCAAGGGCCACCCGGTGTCCAAACGGTCTGTAATTAAGTAGTCTTTATGGTCATGATGACTCTTTATGTAAGGCGTTACCAGTAATGCCTGGCCTTAACATACCTTTAACCCTCCGCTACGTGGGCTGGCTAGGGTCCTGGCGCACTCTATATAAGCCAAGGGTTCGCACCCCTGTAATTCATACGCATATAATCCAGTCGACCGCCTCCGGGCTCCGAGACGTAGGGCTGTTACTTCTTCCGAGAAGGGCCTGAACTCGTAAACTCGTGCGTACCAACTACTCCATAGCTAGTACCTTGCCTCTCCATACCTACCCCCCATTCTACTTTCAGACTTAGAACCACGATAGTTGGCGCCCACCGTGGGGCAGGTGTTCTAGCGATTTGTTGGAGAAGTTGGGATTCTTTCGATCTCCTACATCATGGTTTCAGGTGGAGTTTTGGTCGAGGGCCGCGAGATCCGTCTCGGTGCGCTCACGTTCATCGCCGACGACTCCACTTGGCTTCAGGAGGCTCTTCTCGACGTCGACGCGCTCCCCGTCCGCGGGGCAACGCACTTTCACGCGTGCGTCCGCAGCGTCCTCCTGCGGCAACCATCGACCCAGTATGGGTCGGTTCTTGTGCCGTCCTCACTCCTAGTCTCCCGCCGGCGCAAGCGCTCCGGTCGGTCGAGGCTTCAGCGGTGGGTGAGGCATGCGGTGGCTCGCCAGTCGGCCACTTACCAAGTTGCGGCAATCGAGCCCGACGAATCTCTCTACGGCCTGTTCGATCTATCGACTAGCTCCGCAGAGACTGCATCCGAGTGCGATAGCAGCGATCCGGCAGCAGAGGTTCTGATGGTCGACGGACCACGCAGTCCTCCTGGATACCCCCGCACCGACGGATGCGACGGTGGAGGTGATCCGGCGCAAGACACCCGAGCCCCTCACTTCGCTGCAGAGGGAGGAACTTCGCCGCCGAAACATGGATGCGATTCACACTCATATCGCTGGAGAAACCCCCGAGGCTCGTGCCTTGGAGGATGCGCGCTTGGCCAACCTGGCTGAGCGCACTCGACTGGAGAACCTCCAGCAAGATCTCGACGAGCGCACGTGACCACGGGTTCCAGAATCCAGTCGACGTCAGCTCTTTCCACAACCAACTCAGGTATATCGAACTCCGACTCAGAATTTAGCAGCTGCAGCCCGTATAGCAGAATCAATTCAGCCTTCCCAGTCAGAGGCGGGTAGAGGTTTGCAACAGATCAGAGATTTACTCCGGGCAGCAGGAGATCAAAACTCAGTCGTATCGCAGTCACGGAACAGGATTCACAGCAGATCCGTTGCTGCGAATTCAGTCCAGTCGGCCCATAGTCCAAGATCGCCCTCGAGGGGTGAGGAACGTGGAAGCCGACATGATGATCAGTACAAGAATCGCAAGCCGTATGAGCACCGATTCGATCGCAATGATCGACGTCGAGTGCCCACCCCTCCCCCAAGGAGTGGATCATACGCTCCTTGGCAACAAGATGAAAGACGCCAGCACAGTGATGGGCGAAGGGTTCCAGTCGACCCCAGAGAGCCAGGCTTTGATGCGAGATCCATCATCGTTCAAGGCTTGGTCGACAGGAACAGAGCTCACCGAGAAGGTCATGACAGAGATGTTCCCTCCAGCAGCAGAGTTCATGTCTCAGGGCCAGAGTGTTTTAGCAGGGCCATCAGAGCCGCAGTGATTCCTCCCAACTTCAGGTTGGCGACTGGAGTCAGTAAGTTCACCGGTGAGTCCAAGCCTAACACTTGGCTTGAGTACTACCGAGTGGCTGTTCAGATTGGCGGCGGCAACGATGAGGTAGCTATGAAGCATTTGCCCCTTATGTTGGAGGGTTCGGCCAGAGCATGGTTGAATCAGTTAGCACCCAGCAGTATTTACACTTGGGAAGATCTGGCCCGAGTTTTTGTCAGGACATTTGAAGGGACTTGCAAGCGACCAGCAGGGTTGACAGAGCTGCAGTCGTGTATACAGAAGTCGAATGAAACTTTGAGAGATTACATTCAGAGATGGATAACCTTGCACCACACAATTGAGAATGTGTCTGATCACCAGGCAGTCTGTGCTTTCAAGGAAGGTGTCAAGAACAGAGAGTTGAGTTTGAAATTCGGTCGGACAGGAGATATGACCCTGAGTCGGATGATGGAGATTGCCACCAAGTATGCTAATGGTGAAGAAGAGGATTGGCTCCGGAGTGGTAAGTACAAGTCAGCCGCTAATGAAGCCGACAGAGGAAATTCCAGTCGGAAGCAGAAGCGCAAAGCCGAGCCAGCCGCTCCCGGAGAAGCCTTGGTTGTGACCCCAGGAAAGTTCAAGGGAAAACCCAAGGGTCCGTGGAACCCCAAGAAGGTGAAAGACCAAGATGGGAATGATGTGTTGGACTTGCCATGTCACATTCACACGAAGAAAGATGTAGAGGGTAAACTCATTTACCCAAAGCATACCACTCGACAGTGTCGGCTCTTGATTCAGCAGTTCCAAGGGAAGCAACCCAAGGATAAGGAAAAGGGGTCGGATAAAGTTGAGGACAAGGAAGATAGTGATGGTGGATACCCCCAGGTCAATTCAACCCTGATGATTTTTGCTGACTTTGAAAGCAAAAGTCGATTGAAAGTTATCAACCGAGAAGTGAACATGGTCGCTCCGGCGACGCCAAATTATCTAAAATGGTCCCAGACCGCCATCACATTCGACCAGTCCGATCACCCGACACACATTGCCACCCCTGGGAGGCAAGCGTTGGTGGTCGATCCAGTGGTCGAAGGCACTCGACTGACCAAAGTTTTGATGGATGGTGGCAGTGGTTTGAACATTTTGTATGCAGAGACGTTGAAAGGGATGGGCATTCCGATGTCTAGACTCAGCACCAGCAACATGAGCTTCCATGGAGTCATTCCTGGAAAGAAAGCTGAGTCACTCGGCAAAATTGCTCTCGATGTGGTTTTTGGAGACTACAAGAATTTTCGTAAGGAAAAGTTGACCTTTGAGGTCGTGGATTTCCAGAGTGCTTATTATGCTATTCTGGGAAGACCGGGGTATGCCCGTTTCATGGCTCGACCATGTTATGTGTACCTTAAGCTGAAGATGCCCGGCCCCAAGGGTGTGATCACTGTCACTGGCAATCGGAAGAAAGCGGAAGAGCCAGAAAGGCTCTAAGATTGCTGATGCTTAGATGGCAGTGGTAGAATTGCAAGAATATCAGAAGACTGCAGATCCGGGTGGTTTGTTGCGAGCCAAGAAGCCCGCTACGGAGTCGGCATTTCAGTCGTCCGGTGAGACGAAGCAGGTTCACATTCATCCGACTGATCCCAATTCTGCTCCGACTCACATCTCAACAACACTCGACTCCAAATAGGAAGAAGCGCTCATCCAGTTCCTCCGTGAGAACTGGGACATCTTTGCATGGAAGCCTGCTGACATGCCAGGTGTTCCCAGGGAGCTGGCTGAGCATCGTCTGCGAGTCGACTCAAAAGTCAAACCTGTCAAAGAACATCTTCGACGGTCCGCCATCCAGAAGAGAAAGGCCATAGGGGAGGAGGTGGCTCGGCTCTTAGCAGCAGAGTTTATCCGAGAGATTTACCACTCCGAGTGGCTCGCCAATGTTGTCATGGTCCCTAAAAAGGACAATTCACTGCACATGTGCATCGACTTCAAACATATCAATCGGGCCTGCCCGAAAGATCATTTCCCCTCCCCCGCATCGACCAAATAGTCGACTCGACTGCGGGATGTGAGCGGTTGTCTTTTTTGGACGCATATTCCGAGTACCATCAGATCCGTCTGTATGGACCCGACGAGATCAAAACAGCTTTCGTCGCTCCATTAGGGTGCTTCTGTTATGTCACCATGCCATTTGGCCTCAAGAATGCCGGAGCCACGTTCATGAGGATGATTCAGAAGTGTTTACTCACTCAAATCAGTCGGAATGTGGAAGCATACATGGATGACATTGTGGTCAAGTCACGGAAAGGTTTTGACCTGTGGACTGACCTTGCTGAAACATTTGCCAATCTCAGGAGGTATGATATCAAGCTTAATCCATCAAAGTGTACATTCGGAGTTCCTGGCGGAAAGTTACTCGGTTTTATCGTTTCTGAACGAGGAATCGATGCTAACCCAGAAAAAGTTGGCACTATACTCCGAATGAAACGCCCTGTGCGTGTGCACGATGTCCAGAAGCTTACTGGATGCTTGGCCGCTTTAAGTCGATTCATCTCTCGCCTCGGTGAAAAGGCATTGCCTCTTTACCGACTGATGAAGAAGTCAGACAAGTTCGAGTGGACTCCTGAAGCTGATGCAGCGTTTGCAGAGCTCAAAGCTCTGCTCTCCACCCAGTCGGTGCTTCCTGCTCCAATCAGCAAGGAGCCGTTGCCGCTTTACATTGCAGCCACAGGACAAGTCGTCAGTACAGTACTTACGGTCGAGCGGGAAGAGGAAGGAAAGGCCTTCAAAGTTCAGCGCCCAGTATACTATCTTTCTGAAGTATTAACCCCGTCAAAGCAAAGATATCCTCATTATCAGAAGCTTGTGTATGGGATTTATATGACCGTGAAGAAGGTTGCTCATTACTTCTCTGATCATTCCATTACAATCGTCAGCGACGCCCCATTATCAGAGATTCTGCACAACAGAGACGCAACTGGTCGAGTGGCGAAATGGGCGATTGAACTTCTTCCCCTTGATATCAAGTTTGAGGCAAAGAAAGCCATCAAGTCCCAAGCAATAGCAGATTTCATCGCCGAATGGATCGAACAACAACTACCGACTCAAGTTCACTCGGAGCACTGGACTGTGTTCTTTGATGGTTCCAAGATGCTGAATGGTTCTGGTGCTGGGGTAGTGTTGGTTTCCCCCCGAGGAGATAAGCTCAGATATGTGCTCCAGATTCACTTTGATTCTTCCAACAATGAAGCAGAATACGGAGCACTGTTGTATGGGTTGCGTATGGCCATTTTACTCGGCATTCGTCGCCTCATGGTCTATGGCGACTCAGATCTGGTGGTTAATCAGGTGATGAAGGAGTGGTACGTCAGAAGTCCAGCCATGACTGGCTACTGTAATGCAGTGATGAAGCTAGAAAAGAAGTTTGAGGGGTTAGAGCTCCATCATATACCCCGACTGAAAAATCAAGCTGCTGATGATTTGGCGAAAATAGGGTCCGAGAGGGAAGCCATTCCCAGTGATATGTTTTTGGAGCACATCCGCACACCGTCGATTCAAGAGGATCCTTTCACTTAAGAAGCCCCACAACCAAAAAGTGCCACTGATCCGACGGAAGTGGAGATCCCAGCGGTGGTCGACCTGATCATGGAAGTTGTGGTCATCACTCCCGACTGGACAGTACCGTACATCGCGTATATTCTGAGGAAAGAGCTCCCGGAGAATGAAAGAAGAGGCTAGACAGATCGTCCGCCAATCCAAGGCCTTTACTGTGATCAAGGGACAGTTATTCAGAGAAAGCGTGACTGGAGTCAGCCAGAAGTGCATAACGCCAGAAGAAGGTCAGATAATTCTTGATGATATCCACTCGGTGACCTGTGGTCACCATGCGTCCTCTCCGACCATCGTGGCTAAAGCATACCGAGCGGGATTTTACTGGCTAAAGGCAAATGAAATGGCAAAGGAAATAGTCGACAAGTGTGAAGGATGTCAGTTCTACTCCAATATGTCACACAAGCCCGCCTCAGCATTGAAGACCATTCCACTCGTCTAGCCTTTCGCTGTTTGGGGGTTGGATATGCTTGGACCGCTGAGAACTGGCAGGAGTGGTTTCACTCATTTGCTTGTGGCAGTCGACAAGTTTACGAAGTGGATTAAAGCTAAACCTATCAAGAACCTTGATGCGTGCACTGCTGTCAGTTTCGTCAGAGAGTTGGTATTCAGATATGGAGTTCCGCACAGCATCATCACGGACAATGGGTCAAATTTCGATTCCGACAAGTTCAAAGGCATCTGCGCCTCTCAGGGCACGTGAGTCGACTATGCTTCAGTCGCTCACCCCCAGTCGAATGGACAAGCAGAACGAGCAAATGGTCTAATTCTCAAAGGACTGAAACCTCGACTGATGCGTGATCTCAAGCATGCAGCAGGAGCGTGGGTTGATGAACTTCCGTCGGTTCTTTGGGGATTGAGGACCACTCCTAATCGGTCGACTGGGAGAACTCCATTCTTTATGGTCTATGGAGCTGAAGCAGTTCTGCCGAGTGACTTGCTTCACAATGCGCCCCGAGTCGAACTCTACTCTGAAGCTGAAGCGGACCAAGCCCGACAAGATGCAGTCGACCTCCTTGAAGAGGAGAGAGAAATGGCCCTGATCCGCTCGACCATCTATCAGCAGGACTTGCGTCGATTCCATGCTAGAAATGTGAAGAGCCGAGCCTTTCA
Source organism: Aegilops sharonensis (assembly GCA_904067115.1). Lineage (NCBI taxonomy): Eukaryota > Viridiplantae > Streptophyta > Magnoliopsida > Poales > Poaceae > Aegilops > Aegilops sharonensis. The sequence continues at coordinate 807,982,215 of LR880968.1, read as the reverse complement.
AGAAGGGGATCTGGTCCTCCGAGTGGATCAACAGAAACCACACAAGCTCGCTCCCACTTGGGAAGGTCCCTTCATCATCACCAGAGTTCTTCAGAATGGAGCTTACCATCTTTACAACATCGAACACCAGATCGATGAGCCTCGAGCCTGGAATGCGGAGCTGCTCCGCCCCTTTTACACTTAAGAGCTCACTCGGGTGAGATGTAATAAAAGTACCTCTGTAGTTTGTTTATCTAAATCAAGAAGATTATAATTTTCCCAGTGATTGTTATTACTTCTTGTTAAAATCCCCCACCCCCCAGTGGGTGGCTTAGCTGCGAATCCGTTTCGCCTAAGTTTGTAAAAAAAAACCTTACCGAGTGACGAGCCAGCCTCTCACTCGGGGGTTTAGCTGTGAATCCATTTCGCCTAAATGTTTAAAATCCTACCGAGTGGCGAGCCAGCCTCCCACTCGGGGGCTTAGCTGCAGACCAGTACTCGCCTAAGTTTTAAAAATCCTACCGAGTGGCGAGCCAGCCTCCCACTCGGGGGCTTAGCTGCAGTCCAAGTACTCGCCTAAGTATTTAATACGATGGGCACTTTGCAAGGATGACGAGGTACAGGTCGACTGTTGCCTTCCCCTTCAAAGCTATGACACAAAAATCCTCCTTGGAGGCTTAGCTGCAGTCCAGTACTCGCCTAAGTTTGAAAGATCCTACCGAGTGGAGAGCAAACCTCACACTCGGGGGCTTAGCTGCAGTCCAGTACTCGCCTAAGTTTTGAAAATCCTACCGAGTGGAGAGCAAACCGCCCACTCGGGGGCTTAGCTGCAGTCCAGTACTCGCCTAAGTTTTAAAAATCATACCGAGTGGAGAGCAAACCTCCCACTCGGGGGCTTAGCTGCAGTCCAGTACTAGCCTAAGTTTTAAAAATCCTACCGAGTGGAGAGCAAACCTCCCGCTCGGGGGCTTAGCTGCAGTCCAGTACTTGCCTAAGTTTGAAAAATCCTACCGAGTGGAGAGCAAACCGCCCACTCGGGGGCTTAGCTGCAGTCCAGTACTCGCCTAAGTTGTAAAAATCCTACCGAGTGGAGAGCAAACCTCCCGCTCGGGGGCTTAGCTGCAGTCCAGTACTTGCCTAAGTTTGAAAAATCCTACCGAGTGGAGAGCAAACCGCCCACTCGGGGGCTTAGCTGCAGTCCAGTACTCGCCTAAGTTGTAAAAATCCTACCGAGTGGAGAGCAAACCTCCCGCTCGGGGGCTTAGCTGCAGTCCAGTACTTGCCTAAGTTTGAAAAATCCTACCGAGTGGAGAGCAAACCGCCCACTCGGGGGCTTAGCTGCAGTCCAGTACTCGCCTAAGTTGTAAAAATCCTACCGAGTGGAGAGCAAACCTCCCGCTCGGGGGCTTAGCTGCAGTCCAGTACTTGCCTAAGTTTGAAAAATCCTACCGAGTGGAGAGCAAACCGCCCACTCGGGGGCTTAGCTGCAGTCCAGTACTCGCCTAAGTTGTAAAAATCCTACCGAGTGGAGAGCAAACCTCCCGCTCGGGGGCTTAGCTGCAGTCCAGTACTTGCCTAAGTTTGAAAAATCCTACCGAGTGGAGAGCAAACCGCCCACTCGGGGGCTTAGCTGCAGTCCAGTACTCGCCTAAGTTGTAAAAATCCTACCGAGTGGAGAGCAAACCTCCCACTCGGGGGCTTAGCTGCAGTCCAGTACTAGCCTAAGTTTTAAAAATCCTACCGAGTGGAGAGCAAACCTCCCACTCGGGGGCTTAGCTGCAGTCCAGTACTTGCCTAAGTTTTAAAAATCCTACCGAGTGGAGAGCAAACCTCCCACTCGGGGGCTTAGCTGCAGTCCAGTACTCGCCTAAGTTTTAAAAATCCTACCGAGTGGACAGCAAACCTCCCACTCGAGGGCTTAGCTGCAGTCCATTACTCGCCTAAGTTTAAAAAATCCTACCGAGTGGCGAGCCAACCTCCCACTCGGGGGCTTAGCTGCAGTCCAAGTACTCGCCTAAGTATTTAATACGATGTAAAGTTTGCAAGGATGACGAGGTACAGGTCGACTGTTGCCTTCCCCTTCAAAGCTATGACACAAAAATCCTCCTTGGAGGCTTTGCTGCAGTCCAGTACTCGCCTAAGTTTGAAAAATCCTATCGAGTGGAGAGCAAACCGCCCACTCGGGGGCTTAGCTGCAGTCCAGTACTCGCCTAAGTTTTGAAAATCCTACCGAGTGGAGAGCAAACCTCCCACTCGGGGGCTTAGCTGCAGTCCAGTACTCGCCTAAGTTTTAAAAATCCTACCGAGTGGAGAGCAAACTTCCCACTCAGGGGCTTAGCTGCAGTCCAGTACTCGCCTAAGTTTTAAAAATCCTACCGAGTGGAGAGCAAACCTCCCACTCGGGGGCTTAGCTGCAGTCCAGTACTCGCCTAAGTGTTTAAAATCCTACCGAGTGGAGAGCAAACCTCCCCCTCGGCGGCTTAGCTGCAGTCCAGTACTCGCCTAAGTGTTTAAAATCCTACCGAGTGGAGAGCAAACCTCCCCCTCGGCGGCTTAGCTGCAGTCCAGTACTCGCCTAAGTTTTAAAAATCCTACCGAGTGGAGAGCAAACCTCCCACTCGGGGGCTTAGCTGCAGTCCAGTACTCGCCTAAGTTTTAAAAATCCTACCGAGTGGAGAGCAAACCTCCCACTCGGGGGCTTAGCTGCAGTCCAATACTCGCCTAAGTACTTAAAATCCTACCGAGTGGAGAGCAAACCTCCCCCTCGGAGGCTTAGCTGCAGTCCAGTACTCGCCTAAGTACGAAATCCATCCCGATCCTCAAGGACGATGAGGTACAGGTCGATTGTTGCCTTCTTCTTCGGAGCTGCGCCACAAGTACAACGTGCGCTCCATCCCGATCCGCAAGGACGACGAGGTGCAGGTCGACTGTTGCCTTCTTCTTGGGGCTGTGCCACAAGTGCAACGTGCGCTCCATCCCGATCCGCAAGAACGACGAGGTACAGGTCGACTGTTTCTTTCTCCTGGACCTGCAAGAGCAACAAAGTGTAGGTCGACTGGATCCACCTCAAAGCTGCATCTCAAGCATTGAAGCATAATCCGAGTGAAGAGAAAAGTTCACTCGAAGGCAAACAAAAGCATATTTTGACGATAAGTAAAGTTCGGATAACATCCTAAGGATGCAGAAGTACCCAGGCCTCAAGCCTTTTAAAGTTTATCGGTTACAAAACCACTCGACATTCCGAGGCAAATTTAAGGTAGAGCATAAAAGTTTTTTACTCCTCAGGTGGAGGACTGGAAGGAGCCACAAACCGGTCAAGGTCGATCCCATCAGCAATCCGTTTGGCAGCGGCGATGAAAGTCTCCATGAATGATTGGAAATCATAATTCTTAGTATTGGCAACTTTGATGGACGCCAGCTTTTCCTCCCGCGCCTCCTTGCAGTGGACACGAACCAGAGACAGAGCAACATCAGCACCGCTCCTGGAAGAAGACTTTTTCCATTCTTGCACTCGACTTGGAACCTCATTCAGTCGAGTCATTAAGGACTCAAGGTCATTCTGAAGCGTCTGGTCTGGCCAGAGGGTTGAGTCGATCCGTGACACCGCAGCTTTCAGTCGAGCGAGATAGTCCACCACACCAGCAATGCGAGACTCCAGTCGGAGCACGTTCATAGCGGCTTCATCCTTCACGAGAGAGTTGATGGGGTCCAGGATTGTCTCCACTCGACTGGTCTCCTCTTCGAAGTTCTGACAGAATTCTGCAAATACGACTCAAGTTCAAGCTAATGGTTCTATGATGAGTCGATGATGACAAGTCAGTCGGATAAGAGGAATTACCTTCAAGCATGAGGAATAGCTTCTTGGCGAGCCCTCCCGGATAAACCTCCAGATCATTCCTCCTCCCCGCCAGTTCGCCAACCTTGTCAGTCAGAGCAACTTTTTCATTCTTCAGTCGGCTAACCTCCTTGTTGGCTGCGTCGAGAGCACCCTTCAGTTTGGTATTCTCCTCTTCGAGTTTTCCGACTGAGACCAGTTTCTCTTCCGCGAGCCTTGTTTTCTCCAAAGCCGCCTTCTGTGCCTTTGCAAGCTCGTGGTCTTTCTTCTTCAGAGCCTCCTCCAGTTTGTCTGGAAAATAACAATAAGCCCAGAGTTGAGAATGGGTAGAAAGACAAATACAATCGTCAAAGTTCTCACCAGCCATACCTTTTGCTTCGTCTCTCGCCTTTTGCAAGTTCTCCTGAGCAAGCTTCAAGTCAAGGTTGAGATGGATCTGTTTGTTCTCCAATTCGGTATAGCGGGCCACGAGCTTGCAAGATTTCTGCGAAGAGTCAATCGACAAAACGTCAAAGACAGGTCACTTCCGACTGACTAAAGAAAAAACCATAGCATTTCTAAGACTACGGTCGAATCAAAACATTCGACAGTAGTCTCGGGGACTACACCTAGTGGGTGCACTCAGCGTGCCCCCACTGGTTTTACCAATTCGGTTCGACCAGTCGACCGAAAGAGGCAAAAAAAAAACGACAACCAGTTCCTAAGACTATAGTCGACTGCCAGTAGTCCACCATAGTCTCGGGGACTACAACCAGTGGGTGCACTAAGCGTGCCCCCACCGGTTCCAAAGATCCATTCGACATGGCCTGACCAGACCGAGTGAAGAAGTTCAAAGTATAAAGACTATAGTCGACTGCCCGCAGTCCACCACTAGTGCAGAACTGGGCAATAGCACCGGTTCGTAAGGCCCTTTAGTGCCGGTTACATAACCGGCACTAAATTGTGGTCACTAAAGCCCCCCCCCCTTTAGTACCGGTTCAGCACGAACCGGTGCTAAAGGCCAACCACATGGCACGAGCCAGCTCCGGGGGGCGGGAGCCCTTTAGTACCGGTTGGTAACACCAACCGGTACTAAATGTTTGTGGGTTTTTGTTTTATTTTTTATTTTTCAATTAAATTCTTGTTATCAATTTAATTCTTTTTCGTTTGCTGGTATTTTACAATACTACACAACCATCATATTAATTAATTCACACATACACACATGTATAGCTATATACAATTTCTCCTACATATGCATGTTGCCTTCGGAGCCAGTGGCATTAGCCTAATTGGTGCCTTCGGAGCTCGATGGGGGCAGCGGGTAATAGTATTCTCCCTTCGGATTTAGGACTTGGTCGAGCAAAAATCCCGCTATTTCCTCTTGAAGTGCTTCTACGCGCTCCGTTTCTAGGAGCTTCTCCCGCACCTCTGTGAACTGTTAAGAAGGAGATCAATATGCATGTGTATTAGTTGTGTGACTAGATATCGATAATGGTGTAAAAATTGTGAATAGTGTTTTGACAAGCATACCCATTCCTGTCTTTCAGATCTGCTCCTTTCGGACGCCATCATGCGAATGTTCTCGCAAACGCAGAATGCACACAGATCAGTCCCCTGCGCCTGCTTCAGGGCCTTTACGAGAATGGAATTTGATCGGATAATAATTAATCAAGCATGATAATTAAAGAGATGGCAGCTAGCTAGCTAGCTAGTACTATT
>LR880968.1:807938325-807961448 GCA_904067115.1 Aegilops sharonensis | reverse complement strand
ATATGAACCAATGCAAGAGCTAATCTAGCAATGAGAGATGAAAGGACAAAGTTGCTAACCTTTGTGATCACTTGAATGGATGGGGGCCTTCAAATCTTGACAAATTTTGGGCAAAATGTGTGATGAGCTCGAGGGGAGAAGAGGAAGAACAGAGAGGAGAGGAGAGGGGAAAGGGGGAAGAACAGAGCGAGCTGGACGAAGGGTTTATATGCAGGAGGACCTATAGTATCGGTTCGTGGCACGAACCGGTACTAAAGGTGCTGGAGGGGGCCCAGACTGACAACATCCTGCCACCACCCTCATTAGTACCGGTTCGTGGCACGAACCGGTGCTAAAGGTTAGCCACGAACCGGTGCTAAAGGCTAGCCGTTGGAACTGGCACTAATGTATACATTTGTGCCGGCTCTAATACAAACCGGCACTAATGTGCTTCACATTTGACCCTTTTTCTACTAGTGAACCATAGTCTCGGGGACTACACCCAGTGGGTGCACTCAGCGTGCCCCCACCAATACAAAAATTCAATCGACACACCCACCCAGTGAGTGTACAGATACAGATATGGAAATCTTCAGAAAGAAGAAATTTCAGGTAGCATATCCTAACAGAACAAGCAGCGATCAACTTACTTGGACATTGCTCTGAAGAGCTGAGCTTGCATCATAAGCCGCCTGGCTAGCCTCCCGGACTACCTTCACTTGCTCCATCATGATCCCCGCCTGGCGTATGGCCTCCTTAGCAGCACTCACTTGGTCTTCCGGGACGTGGTGTGTGGCAAAAAGGGAAGGCGGGTCAGCAGTCGACGACGAAGGCCGTACAGTTGTCAGCGGCACAGCAAAGGTCACAGAAGCCCGAGTGGTGTCGCCTCCCTCGTGAACCAGAGTCTCAGGCAGTGATACAACTTGAGTAGCCTTGCCAGCAGGCACCTTTTTGTCCTTCCTCTTCCTCAGCGGTGTTTCATCGTTGTCGTCAGGCAGATCAATGACATGAGGTGGAACTACAAGAAAGATTCAAAGGTAAAAACAGAAATCCAATCGAACATAAAGCGAAACTTCAGAGATCATACCAAGGTTGGAGGTGGCGGCATCTTCCATGTCCTGATCTTCATGCTTAGCTGAGGTCTCGGAGGTGGCAGCACTGCAGTTTTCAGAAATCAGTTGATCGGTCGAACGAGTCGAACGAAATCACACCCATGATAAACAGGAAAACACAAGTTCTGCTGATTACCCGAAAATGGTGGGAATGACCATCCTCATCTTGGGCAGGGCCTTCATCGGCTTTGATGACGTTGCTCGGGGTTGTTTTGGCGGTTTCTCGGTCGGCACTAGGGAAGTCGTCCGAGAGCGCTTCGTCGACCACCCAACGGGCGCGATAGCCTTACCTCGCCTGACCGCCGGATCATGCGTTAGCTTGGACCGCCCTTCTGAGTGGGGAGGATTCACATCTTCCTCCTCTTCCTCCTCCTCCTCCTCTTCATCAGAACTGTCGTTCCCCTCGCCCTCCTCACCGTCAGACTCCCATTCCTCCTGGCTTTCGCCTCCGCTTCCTTCTTCTTCTTCGACTTGCTCTTGCGCCCCGTTGGGCATCGAGTACATCTCAGTGGTGGCCTAGAAGATAACAAAACAAGACGAAAGTCAGTCGGCCGAGTCGCAACGGAACAGAGCGAATGCAACAGGATCACAGTCGGAGATAAGTGGTCATACCTGGTCTGGTTCGTAAGATTGGTCGAGTGGTGGGATCCTCCTAGCCCCGTGAGGGTTATCCTTGTTCCCTGTGATGGCAGTCATCCACCTCTCCAATGTGGCGTCGTCGACCTCTTCTGGGTGGACCCGGGTGGTGTCTTCGGTACCAGAGTACATCCACATCGGGTGACCTCGGTATTGGAGCGGCTGAATGTGCTGTCGAAGGAAAACCTCCAGAAGATCCATGCCGGTCACTCCGTCGCGAATGAGCTGGACTACACGCTCCATCAACAACTTAACCTGGGCCTTCTCCTCCGGAAGCACCTTTAGAGAGGACGGCTTGTTCACTCGATCCATGGAGAAAGGAGGGAGTCCAGTCGACTGCCATGGCGTCAACTGGTCTTGGCAGTAGAACAAGGTCGATTGCCACCCTCTGACTTAATCGGGAAGAATCATGGCTGGAAAGGCACTTTTACCCCTCATCTGGACCCCAAGACCCCCACACATCTGGATTACTTGGGTTCTTTAATCATTCGGACTAGCCTTTTTTACCGTCTGAGAGCGACAAGTGAATATGTGTTTGAAGAGGCCCCAGTGTGGTCGACAACCCAAGAAGTTTTCGCACAAAGACACGAAAGCGGCGAGATAGGCATGGAATTGGGTGTAAAGTGATGGAGTTGTGCTCCAAAGAAGTTCAGAAAACCCCGAAAAAAAAGATTCGGCGGTAGAGAAAATCCGCGATCAACATGGGTGGCTAAGAGGATGCACTCACCCTCCTGAGGCTGTGGCTGCCACTCTGTCCCCGGAAGCCTTGCTGACCCGTGGGGGATCAATTCCTCGTTGGCCAGGTCGTTGAGGTCTTTCTGGGTGATGGTCGAGCGGATCCAATCTCCCTGGAACCAACCTTGCGGCAGGCTGGACCGCGACGAGGATCCGCCCCGACTGGGCGCTCTCCCCTTCGCCTTCGCCGTCGCCTTCTTCGCCCGCTCCAAGGCCGTCGTCTTCTCCTTCACCATTGTCGCCAGCGGGGCAGGAACGGAGCAACAACGCTGAGCAGGTTACGGGCACGGCGGATGAATCTGAGGACGGAGGAGGGAAAAATGAGGGTGCACTGTTCAAAAGACCCTCGCCCGGTGCCTTATATGAAGTCGCTTCCGAGTGGCTGACTGGTAGGCCCGAGCAATCCTGTCAAATCCCGCAACAGTCGCGCACGCGATACGTGGTGAAAAAGGTGGCGCGGGGATCGAGGCGCCCTTGCTTTATCCCATCCGAGTACCGCGGCCTTCTCCGCTTCGCACGCTTCCCAAAATTCGGATCCCACTAAATCCGCTAACAACAGAGCAACTTGTCAGACGGCAGATTTCCTCCGATCCGTCGCTCGGAAATCTCCAAGTTCATAAAGTTCACTCGAGAGATGTAGAGAATGGATCAAGGCGACTGAGAAAAAAGTTGACACCATTACTAAAAGGTCACTGATCCAGAGTAAGACACAGTCACAGCACGAAAAACAGGTCGGAAAGATTATCAACTCCTTCCTCACTCAAACCTCGATCCATTCGGGGGCTAATGATGAAGTCATGTACCTAGGGTAGGGTCATGGACCTGTCCAAGATACCCTCCCCAAGGACATCCTTAGAATAAACTGCCTTCCAGTCGACCTGGTAGGTTTCCACTCGACAGATTCAAAGACACTCGACCATGAAGACCCACTCGACCACCAGGAGTTCAAGGGCCACTCGGTGTTTAAACGGTATGTAATTAAGTAGTATTTATGGTCATGATGACTCTTTATGTAAGGCGTTACCAGTAACGGCTGACCTTAACATACCTTTAACCCTCCGCTACGTGGGCTGACTGGGGTCCTGGCGCACTCTATATAAGCCATCCCCCTCCACAGGTAGAAGGGTACGCACCCCTGTAATTCATACGCATATAATCCAGTCGACCGCCTCCGGGCTCCGAGACGTAGGGCTGTTACTTCTTCCGAGAAGGGCCTGAACTCGTAAACTCGTGCGTACCAACTACTCCATAGCTAGTACCTTGCCTCTCCATACCTACCCCCCATTCTACTGTCAGACTTAGAACCACGACACGTGGCCCTGACGCCTTTCCTATTGTGTGGTAGGGGAGGGACTAGCCCCCAGGAGCCGCAGTTGTCGCCGTTGAACCATTGCATAAATCTGAAACACCTGACAACAAATCTCGCCACACGAAGAGAAACTCTAACCTCACCACCACAAGGAGATGGCAGGAATATGTGTCCTAGCTCCGTCGACTACTCCAGATAGATGAACTCGAAGAAGATCAAAGCCCAGAAGACAAACTCGAAGAAGCATCGCCATCTGCCCAAACACCGCGCCTACGAGGACTAAAAAAACCCTAACTTAACTACTAGGCGGAGCGGAGGCAGCAGGATTCCCCTCCCCACCACCGGCCACCGAAGCGGCAAGTAGAGAGGAGGCGAATCCACGGGCTCGCCGTTGAAGCCTGGAAGGCAGAGTTTGCCTTATACTCCAAGGGTAGGGGAAGAAACAAGAGGAAAAACACATACATGTCCATTGCTTCACATACGTGGATTGCTCAGTTCACTCTATATTTTTCGAAGTTGACGTGATAAGTTAGTAATCCCCGTTGACCGTAGTAAATTGTACTGTTAAATCCAAGGATTTACGTGACAATTCACAACTAACTTCAGATACTGACCCTGCAACAAACGAACTCTGTAGCAGAAAAAGAAAAAGAAAAACAAGGTGGACTTTGAATATATACCAACCACTTTTTATTTTAACAGTTATAGTGTAGGTATCGGATATGGAAAAGTCAGAAGAAGGAAGAAGAATCCAATAATTAGGAGATGAATATAAGAATCAGAGCTGACTGAGAGTGATTACGTATAGTAAAGTCAAATTTTGATTGTTGAAATATTCATGCGCACCTCGTCTGTTCACGCTACTGTTGGCGTAAGGGTATACGTAAGCACCGCTAAAACAGAATCTCGGTAATATGTAAGAACGGTATCTTTTCCGTCCACTTTCTTCTTCTTCTTTTTTTGAGAAATCGTCCATTTTCTTCTTTTCTCGTGAAACAAGTGGTCTCTCAGAAATTTATTGTTCTTGACAGTAAAACGCCTTCAAAAAAAAAAACATACTGTTAGAGTAGGGCATCTTGGTGCCCATGCTCATCTGCACCCACATTATTATGTTAATTTACGCCTTTTCCTATGACATCTCTAACGCTGACCCACAAATTTGCTTCGAAATCTGTCCATGGACAGGGGACCAGTCCACGGACAATTATGGCGGAGGCCATCCAACTTTGCCCGCATACATTTCAATCACTGTTGGAACAAATCGGATAAAGTCATGCAGAACGGCCGGATTTTCATATAAACCGGAAGAGGTTCATGCAAACTCGGCAGATTCCATATAAACATGACGAAATTCGTTACAGTTTGGACATACTTCAACTAAAAGTAGAGCTCGTCTGATTCTAGAGGTATAATTTCGGACATACTTCTATTCTAAACCTAATCTAAATGATTGCCGGTGCCAGTTCCCTGTGTCCAGTCATGAGCCCTGAGAACTAAATCTCCGGCACTTGCCTTCGCCTTCTCCAGTTCCGTCTCGGTGTGCTCCAACTCTGCCTCTGCAGCCTCCGCCACCGTAGTTTGAGTGACTAATCGGCTGTGGATTATCAGCCCGCCAAGCTTGGCTTTAGGTGGAGGGGAAGAGTGGTGGTCTTCCTGGGACCCGAGCGGCGGCGGCCTGCCATGCACTACTCTTCCTCGTTGTCGGCGGCGCCTGGGGACGTGTCGGCTTCGTGGTCGTGGCCGCGTGGCGCGGCCTCGGCGGAGCAGGCAATGTCGTCCTCGTCGGTCTTGCCCCACACCTCGCCTGTTGCCTCCTTGAACTCCTTGTAGTCGGCTCCCAGTTCCGCTTGACGCCGGCGGTACCGCCAACGGGCGAGGCGGATCTCGTAAGCGAAGCTGTAAGATTCGAGCAGTGCCTCATGCTCCGCCACGTCCGCGTCCAGCATGATCGCCTTGCCGGTGTCGAGCTCTCCTCCGTATGCTGGTGCTCCTAGAGGAGCTGGAGGTTGTAGACCGCGTCGGCCTGTGCCCCCTGCACCACGTCCATGTAATGGGCAGGGGCCCCGCCGATGGTCATGGTGCAATACACCGGCGAGCTTGGTGCCGGATGGCGCCGGCTCGTCCTCGGCCACGTCCTCCATTAATTGGGGCGTCGGAAGCCTTCGGCTGCCTGCCGGCCTGCCTGCTGGTAGCAATGGCGGCCATCTCCTTCTTATGCTCCAGCGCCAGTCCATCCCAGAGAGCTTTGGAGCGCAAGGAGGCCATGGTGAGAGTGGTGCAGAAAGGAGAAAGGGACCAGAGGAGGATGAATGCGGCTATGGCAGACGGGCGGACGCGTGGCGCCGGAGTAGTTTCCTCGACAATTGTGTGTCGTTGATGTGGGCGGCAGACGGATGACCTTTGTGTCGTTTGAACGTGGGAGGAGTAGCAAGCACTGGGATGCGGCGCGGTCTGATTTCTCTCAGTCGGCGCACTGCTTCAATGCTGACACCAGTGAGAGGACGTGCCCGCTCTGGCCGGGCATGAATGCGGTACTAACGCTCTAGAGCAGCGCTGACCATTTTGGGCGAGAAGCATGCGCGGGCGAGGGAGGGGGTCGGTGGGCCAGGGCGGTCAGGAGCGGGCGTGGCAGCGGCCTGGACGCCTGCAAACCCCCCCTAGTTTGTCCCTTGTTTGCAGCAGAAAGTGTATCCAGGCCGCTCGGCGGACCGATAAACGCCCGCATTGGATGGCACAACACGTCCGGACCATGCACTCCAAATGTATGTGGGAAGTTTGAGGGTCAGCGTTGGAGATGCCTTGCTATTATGTTACATGTTTGTTGCTTTCCCATTTGTGGTTAACTCATACCACTATATTTTTCAAAGTTGTGAATGATTTCAATACATGTACATGAAGGCTGGTCTGGTCAGTTTTTTTCTTTTTAAAGCGGGGGAAAGATTTGGCCCATCGATTAATTAAGAATTAAATTGCCCAATTAATTTACAACAAACCGAGTGAAAACCGATTGAAACAACCCATAAGTGAACTACTCATAGAGCACGACACATCACTACCGCATAGGTGGCCCTCCAAATGCTCCCAACACACAACCAAACATAACCATAGACAGTTGAACAACAAAACAGAACCCCTGAAAAAAAACACCTACAATGACAACTCAGACAACCAAAAGCCATGCTGAAAACCCAAAGAACTGAGCACCCTCCATCATGAAATCGTGAACGCCCCTTTGGCGCCACCCTTCTCGCTTTTGTTTCTTTCTGGTTTCTTCTTGATTGATTTATCCTTCGGGAGATAGCCACATGTCATGTTGTATCCAGGGATCAGCCACCCATTTGGGAAAGAAACAGTAAAAAGGCGCTGTAGTTCTTTGTGTACTTGTCGTCAACCAAGCGGCTCCCAAGAGCAGGTGCCAAACATCGGCCATGTCAACATCGTCAACCATAGGTACCACCGACACGATAGACTCATGCGCCTCAATATGCTCACGTGACACGCGAATCATTTCCCTCACACGAGGTTGTCAGCGAGACCACTTTCATGTGCTCTACTGACAGAGGCAAAACACGTCTTAGACATAGTTCCTGACACTCAGGCATGATCTGCAGCATCAAAACCATGACCACAGCGATGGACTCTCCCTTAGTGGTAGACAACACCATGGATATGAGCATCTACAGACGGACATGGCACATCTGACCCCTCAAACGATTGCAGACGTGCCCGGGTGCATCCGCGGACAGTGGCCAGTCATGCCTCAGATAATCCATTCCACAACCGGATATCTCAAATTATAAACCTCAAATCCATACTATTACATGTAACATAAACCTAATCTTAAGTAGAGCTCGTCCGGTGGCCGGCTGCGCTCCCCAAAGTGTTTGTCCGGTCGCCGGCAAGGTAGAGTAGGACATGGGACACGATCCGGCTCACGGGACTCAACGCGGCACCGTCTCCCATGCCCCAATCTTCCTCGTCGGAGCCCGGAACCTTGACGGTACCGGTGAACGTCAGATTGATGATGGATCCATCCTGGGACGTGCCGGTGACATCCAGCACGACGCGGTTGCGGAGCCCGGACAGGTGCACCATAGGGGCGCCGGAGAATGCGACTCCGCCTCGCCAACATCCACTGCCGTGAGGGTTGCCCTGCCTCCCGTGCCGGCTGCCTCGCATGGCGGGCACATGGCGCCATGTTTGCATCGAACAACATCGCACATGCATGGTGCGTCTTCCGCCTCGACACGCCAATAGAGGGGTTGCGCGTCCGACGCCGGTTCGGACGCTACACGAACCGCATTGCCTCCGGTGAGGCAGCGATGCCACACCTTGCGGCGGATCCATGCGTCATTTGGGCGGACACAATGGATTCCCGACGGAAGGAGTCCGAGCGCTACCGTTGGGCGGCCTCCTCCTGGGAGCTGCAGAGCGCAAGCCTGACAGTCATCTCCTCCTCGGGGTTGCCTGGGATGAGTTCGGGGTCGACAGATCTGGAGGTATAGGACTCGGATCCGCTGTCCGTCATGCCGGAGATGGCCGGAGATCGCCGGGCGGGAGGTTGGGTGGCAGAGGGGAGTGGAGTGGAGTGGCTAGGGTTTGGTCTGGGGAGCAGACAGTAAGAATGTATATGGGGTCGAGTGGGCCAGCGTGAGCCGGGTCCTATGTGGGCATGGTGGAATTGGGGATATATACCAACCACATTTTATTCTAACAGTTAGTGTAGGTATCAGCTAAGGAAAAGTCGATAGTAGGAAAAAAAATCAATGATTACGAGATTGACACAACAACTAACTTCCATATGTCGGCAGTATTTTGCACCCTGAAATCCCTCGAGAGTATAGGTCACAGCTCACAACTACGACTGAGCTATGTCACTGCAGCAAAAGAAAAACCATGGTGGACTTGGGTAGACATACCAACCACAATTGTTTTTAACAATTAGCGTAAGTATATACACCAACCACAATTATTTTTAACAATTAGTGTAGGTATCAGCGAGGAGAACTCAGAAGTAGAAAGAAAAGTCTAACATTTTGGAGATGTAAATAAGAATCAGTTCTAGGGTTTTCTTGTCATATGCACGGGCCACACACGCCCATGCATCAAAGCATGAAGTATTAGGAGGAGTAACAACGCCCTTATTGTTGGCGCTGCCTCCTCACGCAGCGCCCGCTGCCTCCTTGCAACGCCGCTTCTTCTTCTACCTCTTGCTGCCTCTCACAGCTCAACTCTCTTTGTCTCACACAAGAACACGTTATGGAGGAAAACTCACACGGACACACACTTCACCAAGGAGAAACTAGCTTTGCCTTGTCTCCCGGTGAATATCACATAGGCTACATTTTGCCTCAGCCCTCTCGGCCTCCCTCATCATTCATCTGATCAACACATATATATACACCGGGCTGGCTCACACACGCCCTAAACCAGCCTCCACTCGGGCCACTAAACCCACTAACCCATGCCCACGCACAAAGCTAGCTAACCAACTACTTGCATGCAGCCAGTTTGTTTCCTTGATTCACTCCAACGTCTCAAGACTAGGACTTGCATGCAGATCACAACCGGATCAACCCAGCCGGCTAAACATGCTCGTAGAGCCCCACATTCCAGCCTTCGTCGCACTTGCCGCATCACACGGCCACGCTGCTTCGTGCAGCACTGCAGCCTCACGCCGCCATCGGCATCACGCCATCATCATCGTATCGCACGACGCCTTGGCATCTCGCCTTCTCCGCACGCCTCTGCTGAAGTTTCGTCGGACAACTACTCCCTAGACAAACTAAGCTACATGCATAACAAAAAACAAACTATGTAGATACATGAATCAAGATTAAGTCTAACACTTATAAATAGACGTGATAAGCTCCATGGAGTTGAAGCCAACCAGTCTTGACTAGCTCGAAATTTTTGGTCTAATCTAGAAGATAGCATTCCGCTCAGGAAGCCAGAGTAGACATGGGGAGCCAGGGTCAGGTAGCTAGGGTACACGGGCAGAAGAAGGCCATGGGCACGGCGTCCATCATTATCAGCACATATTAATTGAACTACTGGATGATGGTCATGATCATTAGTAGGAAAATTCAAATCCGTTACTATATATAAACAACATGTGTATTTATTCCATTCCTGTAATGAATATTGCAGTTTATACAAACTATATATTTGATGTTGCTCATTTTGGATGCTTGGATCTCATCAAGTGGCTAATAATTAATAAGGTTGATTGTTGGGAAATATATGAGTTGTCACTTCAAATTTTTAACAAAATTAGTGGACAACTGTGGAGATGGTTCTTTCATATACCACATACATGAGAACATTATACCTCTCTATTATTTTAATATAGTTCACTAATAAAATAGATACCCAAAGCGAGCTCCATAAAAACTTCCATCTTAGTCTATGTACTTTATATTATTTTCTCATCAACTGCATTTTTTGTACGTAAAAACTCTATATTGGATGAACTAATGGCTCCCATGATATTTTTTGGTATAACTTGTATTGAGGTATCTTAGAATAATTAATTAAGTATATTGAGAATGATAAAGAGGTATAATAACTGTGTATACAAGGTATATATGGTAGTATGCACCTCAGGAGTACAAAAGATTAATGTTTGTGTCTATATAATATATACAAAATTGTGTCTATCATAGCATGCCCTGGCAGTATCTATCTTAGACACACGACTGTGCTTCGTGATCCATGTGGGGGTAGGAAAGGGTTTGTTGTTTGTACATCGTTAGTTGCATTTGCGACAATTTGATATAAGAAAATCAGTTGACACATTTACTGATATGTTGTTGTTCATGGATTATTTTTATGAGGTAAATATAGGTCTAATAAGTTGTATGCTACTAGATGATACCGCGTTTTTTAGTGCGGGAATTGCTTGAAATATACTCCTTATGTCCCTTAATTCATGGCGCCCTCATTTTATCATAAAATTTTGTTCATTAATTTCATCAATAATATATAACATATCATAAAAATTATACAGATGTAATCTAAAATCTTAGCATGAATTGAATGGTATTAACATTTTAAGCGTAACATACGTTATGTTGGTCAATTGGTTATCAAAGTTGGTCTTCGGAAAATATGTGTGTCATGTAAATAGGGGCTTAGGGAGTATTTCAGGAAGGTTTTGTTATATATGAATATGAATATTTGGAGTAATAATATAAGAACTAAAACTAAAAATACATATGATTATATTTTTTAATTGAATGTAGGTACCATAAATATTTATTTAANATACAAAATTGTGTCTATCATAGCATGCCCTGGCAGTATCTATCTTAGACACACGACTGTGCTTCGTGATCCATGTGGGGGTAGGAAAGGGTTTGTTGTTTGTACATCGTTAGTTGCATTTGCGACAATTTGATATAAGAAAATCAGTTGACACATTTACTGATATGTTGTTGTTCATGGATTATTTTTATGAGGTAAATATAGGTCTAATAAGTTGTATGCTACTAGATGATACCGCGTTTTTTAGTGCGGGAATTGCTTGAAATATACTCCTTATGTCCCTTAATTCATGGCGCCCTCATTTTATCATAAAATTTTGTTCATTAATTTCATCAATAATATATAACATATCATAAAAATTATACAGATATAATCTAAAATCTTAGCATGAATTGAATGGTATTAACATTTTAAGCGTAACATACGTTATGTTGGTCAATTGGTTATCAAAGTTGGTCTTCGGAAAATATGTGTGTCATGTAAATAGGGGCTTAGGGAGTATTTCAGGAAGGTTTGGTTATATATGAATATGAATATTTGGAGTAATAATATAAGAACTAAAACTAAAAATACATATGATTATGGTATGATTATATTTTTTAATTGAATGTAAGTACCATAAATATTTATTTAATGTAGGTAGCATAACATAGTGAAAACATTCAAGCTTTTTGCATGCATCGTCTTGAGGCGGGCCTATTGCCAAGCATATTTACTTCTTGAGCACATAGAGCATATTGAGATAAATATATTAGTGGGTATAACTACTAAGCTATATGATGGACGAAATTCCATAGGACCTCCATGGAGCTCCCCTACCTTTATCTAACCCGTTACTTCATTGGGGGATTCACACCCATCTATTTCTGACACATGTGATATACTCCCTCCGATTCCTTTATATAAGGTGTATTTGTTTTATCAAAAGCCGAATGCGTGCATGTTTGACCAAGTTTTAGAAAAATATATCAATATCAACAATATATACGAAACTTATATAATTTGATCCATCATTAAAAGTTAGTTTCATATTTTATCTACTAGGTATTGCAGATGTTTATATTCTATTCTATAATCTTGGTCAAACATTGAAATGTTTACTTGCACATAAATTGATACACCTTATATTCTGCAACGGTGGGAGTATAATTTAATTTTAATAATTTATGAATCACATTAAATGCAAGTTGACATATACAAGCAATATGAGAGCATGTAAAATGGGGTGACAAAGTGGACTATAAAATATTCCACATCAAATTTGTAATGAGTCGGAGAGAGGGGGGGGGGGGGAACAGGAGTGTGTTGTAAATTTATAGCATGCTATAGGATAGTCTCCAACTCACTTTGTGAGAGAAGAAGGTGTGCGACACACATATTAATGACACAATATGTAGAACCAACAACAATTGTACTAGTGCGTTATTAGACTGACTATAGATGATGTGTCATTGATATAGAGGCAACAATTGGGCTCTCTTATTATCCTTGCTCTGAGTAGTGTGGCAACTGAGCATGGTCCACCACACATGTGGATGACTTTCCCTTTGAAAGTTCCAAACAGACAACGATTGATATCGTGGTTGGAAAATTAACACGAAGTATTAATTTAAGTGAAGCTTGAGAATTATGAAAAATGTCATAATACTATATCGGGGAAGTTGTGTCTCTTCAATAAAAGCCAGGAATCTCATGATTGTAATTCTAAGAAAAAATATAAAAACAATTCAAAAAGATTGATGAAATTTTGCAGTTTAAATTCAAGTGCAATTCCATGGCACCAACCAAGTTAAACTACAATAGACTAAATCCAGAAAATTATATTTCTTATAAGAAAACAAAGAATTTATGATACCAATTCTAAGCACCACCGCCGCGCTCAAGGAGTGGGGAGGTCGGCTCGAGGACATCACCCACCTCGTCGTGGGCTCCACCAGCGGCGACAGCGACATGCCCGGCGCCGACTACCACATCATACAGCTCCTCGGGCTCTCCCCCTCCGTCCGCCGTGTCGCACTCTACCACCAGGGCTGCTTTGTCGGCGCGGCGGTGCTGCGCCTGGCGAAGGACCTCGCCGAGAACAACGGTGGGGCACGCGTGCTGGCCGTCTGCGTCGAGACCAACCTCATGTACTTCCGCGGCGTCGACGACGCCCACATGGACAACCTGGTCTGCCAGGCCCTCTTCGTAGACGGGGCTTCCGCCGTCGTCGTCGGGGCCGACGCTGACCCGGCCGCAGAGAAGCAGCTCTTTGACATCGTGCACGCGACGCAGCACCTCATCCCGGAGACCGGCGGCGCCATACAGGAACTCATACGGGAGGTGGGCCTGACCTTCGGCCTCATCAGCGAGGTCCCGGCGCTGATCGCCAAAAATATCGAGGCCGGCCTGCAGGATATGCTCGACGGCTCCGGCGTCGCAATCACCGATAGGAACTCCCTATTCTGGGCGGTGCATCCGGGGGGCCGCGCGATCCTCGACAAGGTGGAGGCGGCGATGGGACTTAAACCGGAGAAGATGCGGGCATCACGCAAGGTGCTGGCCGAGTACGGGAATATGGGCAGCGCGTGCGCGTGGTTTGTCCTCGACGAGTTGCGACGGTGGTCCGCCGCAGAGGGATGCAGCACCAACGGAGAGGGGTGCGAGTGGGGCGTGCTCTTTGGCTTCGGCCCGGGGCTCACCATGGACACCGTATTGCTACGTAGCGCACACATCTAGCATTCTTCCTCCGCATACCCGCGCTCGCGAAACCGTTCCGTAATTTGTTATGTATATTGCTGTTACAGTCGTTTCTGTGTTTGCTTATTAAAGTTCCACACGTACTATAGTACTCCCTCCGTTTCATAATGTAAAAATGTTAATGTCAAAAATGTTCTGATATTATAAGACCGAGGGAGTACATAATAAGCATAATAATAATATGCTAGGGTCCGCACTTTGCTTAGTCCATTGAGACCTACTCCTTTGATTGTACCACCTGTTTTGCCCGTTGTTTAATTGTTATAAATTTTTTAACATTGTTTAATTGTTATAATTGGTGTCTATTGATTTTATTTTTTGAGGTATTGGTTATCTGTTGATAATTAGCCGTTGCAAGTTTGTCTCGGATTTTGGTAGCCCATGGGCTCTGAGGAATCGATGTATCATGTTTGCATCGTGTTCCGACTCAACAGGATCCCCATTGACGATGTACCGAAAGTTCTCTAACTAGCTTGCCTTCTCATCCTCAATGATCATGTTATCCAAGATGAGGCAACATGTCTTTATTTCTCATAGGACCCATGGAGTCCAATACTCAGCAGGGCCACGAATAATGGTAAAACGCTTCTAAAGCACACCGCAATTTAGGATGCGGGTTTGTCTTCACAAATGTGGATGGAGGAAAGTTGCTATCTGCAAGGTAGTAATCCATCGTGTACCGACGGTCATTGACAACATAGTTGCAAGGAGGAGCATCTTCAGCAACAAGCCATCCGAATTGTGGTGATCTTGACAACACATTCAGATCATTATGAGAGTCCAGAAATCAAAAGAATGAATGCCAAAATCATAGATCCTCCGAGGCAATAGCCTAAAACATGATTGTTGGATCTTCGGAGTGCCATTTGTATTGATATTTTCACCTTGCAGAATAATCCTTTCATGTCCAGTGCATGCAATCAATTGATCCAAACATCCGAGGTCATTCTCGTTCCTCACTCAAAGCCAAGAGTCTCTTGGTGTCTTCATCATTCGGCCCCTCAAGTACTCCACATCATAGATCTCAATCACGGCTTGTGTGTATCTTCGAAAGCTCTCCAGAATTGAATCTTCCCCAATGCGGACATAGTCATAAATGGTGACAGCCAAATACCCATAGGCAAGTACTCAGACAGCCGCGACACACTTCATCATAGGACTAGCACTTATCTCCCCTGATGCACTCCCCTCGGTTTAGACCATTCATACGGCTTCTCCAAAAAAATACAATGGTGAGACTGAGACTTTGGTGCATCCGAAATCGTCAACGAAAATACTTCTCTGGATTGGGGTTGAACTAATCCTTCATCATCTTGGCATCACCCCTTGCGCTATCCCGATTGATGTACAAACGTTCAAACTATCATCCTAGCCATGATCGCCTCAATTTAAACCTTCATCATGCTTCTCCACAACTTTTGCAATTGTGAGGAATACTTTGGTGCATCTAAAACATTGACGAAAATATTTCTATGGATTGGGGTTGAAGTAACCCTTCATCAAATTAGCATGACCCTCTGGTCTATCTCGATTGATGCACAAAATGGTGTATGGCCATTTTGAAATCGTCATCGTATTCTTCTGCCTCGTCCAGTAAACATTCGTCGAAGAACATCTCCCTCAATTTCTTCATCTACACCATGCAATATTCTAGGTTGAATTTGATTGCAAAAACAACAAATACATAATGAAAATAGCTCAAAAAAGTACCTAAACAATTCATCAATCAATTTGACGGTGGAAGAGATGAGATCCTCGGTCGGCGGCGTTGAGCCGATGCTCAATCTAGGGGTGGATGGCGGGCTCGCGAGATGACCGGTAATAGAAAACAAGGCTCGGAAAAGGAAGATTCTCGTCAAACAGAACTCCTGGGTCGACGACAAAATTTGTCGATCACTGTCAAATCTCATAAATCTTGTTGTGATAACGACGCCGCCTAACTCCTCAGCAGGTGCTCTACGCCATCTTCGTCGACCGCCGACTTCATTTTCGAGAAAACTAAGCCCCTTGGGAGATTTTCTTGTCCACAAGATCGAGGCGGCGGTGGCAGAGATATCAGTCGTTTTTGGTGACTGGTGACATGATCATAGTGGGCAGGAGGGGTGGTGGAGGTTGCGGGTTGTCAGTGGGCTGGCGGCGAAGGATGCAGGTTGACACTGGAGGCAACGTCAACGTCAATGCAGTGTGAGCGGGGAAGACGGCCAAAATTTCCTAAGAAGTGGCACCAATCAAGTATATTTCAAGGCTAGCTGAGCTGGCGCTTAAGTTTTTTAGCAGTTAAGCCAAATAAGGGTTTGATTAGGTCCAATTTAACTCCTCGAGGGGCTTATTCCTTTAAGATCATCCATAGTACTCAAAAGACTTGTGATGCTTCTTCAAAGTTTTCACGAGTTCATCCTTTTCTTCATCTGAAAGGTTAGCGCTGATGATAACAGGATGTTTATTTCTATCATCTAAAAACTCATACTTCAATTCTTTCGACACAGGCTTGATCTCAAGAGGTGAAAGATCTTTCATCATAATATAATCTTGCACTGGCGCCGCATCTAAATTTTGATCAATTTCCATCTTAGATGGGTATTTTGGACCTTGTTCATATCAACTAGGCTTCTTTCTAGCTCATCAAATGATGTCCCGAAATAAATAGGGGCCAATTGTGCAATTGTCTTCTCTTTGTTATCATCATGTTATCTTGGTTGTGGAGGATTCTTAAACCTTGAGAAATGAAATTCCTTTACCTCTTCTACAAACCTGAGAGAGACCACCTCTCTTTTGCACTCAATCTTTGCACTTGCAGCGTAAGAAAATGTCCCAAAAATAATAGGAGAAAGATTATCTTCAGGTATTTCCATGACAACGAAATCCACAAGATAGGTGAAAGTTCCCAAGGTAACATAAACATCAGGCACAATACCATATGGTTTCCTAAGAGCCCCATCTGCTAGTTTTTTTTCCATCTCTGTGGACTGGAGATCGCAAGAATAGATTTCATCGTGAAGTTTATCATAAAAGGTATAGGGTATAACATGAATAGAAGTGAAGGAAATATGCCATAGAGGCAATAATAATGTTATTATTTATTTCCTTAATTCATGATAAATGTTTATTATTCATGATAGAATTGTATTAACCGGAAACTTAGTACATGTGTGAATACATAGACAAAACATATTGTCCCTAGTATACCTCTACTTGACTAGCTCGTTAATCAAAGATGGTTATGTTTCCTAACCATTGACATGTGTTGTCATCTGATGAACGGGATCACATCATTAGGAGAATGATGTGATGGACATGACCCATCCGTTAGCTTAGCATTATGATCGTTACAGTTTCATTGCTACTACTTTCTTCATGACTTATACAAGTTCCTCAGACTATGAGATGCAACTCCCGAATACCGGAGGAACACTTTGTGTTCTACCAAACATCACAACATAAATGGGTGATTATAAAGGTGCTCTACAGGTGTCTCCGAAGGTGTTTGTTGGGTTGGCATAGATCGAGATTAGGATTTGTCACTCTGTGTTTCGGAGAGGTATCTCTGGGCTCTCGGTAATACTCATCACTGTAAGCCATGCAAGCATTGTGACTAATGAGTTAGTTGCGGAATGAAGTATTACAGAATGAGTAAAGAGACTTGCCGATAACAAGATTGAACTTGGTATGATGATACCGACGATCGAATCTCGGGCAAGTAACATACCGATGACAAAGGGAACAACTTATATTGTTATGCGGTTTGACCGATAAAGATCTTTGTAGAATATGTAGGAGCCAATATGAGCATTAATGTTCCGCTATTGGTTATTGATCGAAGACATGTCTCGGTCATGTCTACATAGTTCTCGAACCCGTAGGGTCCGCACGCTTAACGTTCGATGGAGATTGGTATCATGAGTTTATGTGATTTGATGTATCGAAATTTGTTCGAAGTCCCGGATGAGATCATGGACATGACGAGGAGTCTCTAAATGGTCGAGACATAAATATTGATATATTGGACGACTATATTCGAACACCGGAAGTGTTCCGGAGAAGTTTTGGCTGAAACCGGAGTGCCGGAGGGTTATCGGAACCCCTGGGGGAACTAATGGGCCTCGATGGGCCTTAGTGGAGAGAGGGGGCGGCCAGGGCCGGCCGCGCGCCCCCTCCCCCTTAAGTCCGAATTGGACTAGGAAGGGGGGACGACGCCACCCCTTTCCTTCTCCCTCTCCCTGTCCTTTCTTCCCCATCTCTCCCTTTTGGTGGAAACATACTAGGACTTGGAGTCCTAGTAGGATTCCTCTCTTGGGGGCACGCCAAGGAGGGCCGGCCGGCCTCCCCTCTCCTCCTTTATATACGGGGGAGGGGGGCACCCCATAGACACACGAGTTGATCTTTAGTCGTGTGCGGTGCCCCCCTCCATAGTTTTCCACCTCGGTCATATCGTCGAAGTGCTTAGGCGAAGCCCTGCGCCGGTAACTTCATCATCACCGTCACCACGCCGTTGTGCTGACGGAACTATCCCTCGGCCTCAGCTGGATCTAGAGTTCGAGGGATGTCACCGAGATGAATGTGCGCAGATCGCGGAGGTGTCGTGCGTTCGGTACTAGATCAGTTGTATCGCGAAGACGTTCAACTACATCAACCGCGTTACATAACGCTTCCGCTTTCGTTCTACGAGGGTACGTGGACACACTCGCCCCCTCGTTGCTATGCATCACCTAGATAGACCTTGCGTGATCGTATTTTTTTTAAATTACTGCGTAACCCAACAGTGGCATCCGAGCCAGGTCTATGCGTAGATGTTATATGCACGAGTAGAACACAAAGAATTGTGGTTGATAATAGTCATACTGCTTACTGATACTTCTCCAACGTATCTATAATTTTTGATTGTTCCATGCTATTATATTATCTGTTTTGGATGTTTAATGGGCTTTATTATACACATTTATATTAGTTTTGGGACTAACCTATTAATCGGAGGGCTAGTCCAAATTGCTGTTTTTTTGCCTATTTCAGTATTTCGTAGAAAAGGAATATCAAACGGAGTCCAAACGGAATGAAACCTTCGGGAGAATCGTTTTTGGAAAAAACACAATCCAGAAGACTTGGAGTGGACGTCAAGGAAGCAACGAGGCGACCATGATGTAGGAGGGCCCCTCGTGGCTCCCCCGACTGACTTCTTTCACCTATATATACTCATATACCCTGAAAACATCCGAGAGCACGACGAAACCCTATTTCCACCGCCACAACCTTCTGTACCCGTGAGATCCCATCTTGGGGCCTTTTTTGGCGCTCCGCCGGAGGGGGAATCGATCACGGAGGGCTTCTACATCAACACCATACCCTCTCCGATGATGTGTGAGTAGTTTTCCTCAGACCTTCGGGTCCATAATTATTAGCTAGATGGCTTCTTCTCTCTCTTTGGATCTCAATAGAAAGTTCTCCTCGATCTTCTTGGAGATCTATTCGATGTAATTCTTTTTGCGGTGTGTTTGTCGAGATCCGATGAATTGTGGGTTTATGATCAAGATTATCTACGAACAATATTTGAATCTCCTCTGAATTCTTTTATGTATGATTTGTTATCTTTTCATGTCTCTTCGAATTATCAGTTTGGTTTGGCCTACTAGATTGATCTTTATTGCAATGGGAGAAGTGCTTAGCTTTGTGTTCAATCTTGCGGTGTCCTTTCCTAGTGACACTAGGGGCAGCAAGGCACGTATTGTATTGTTGCCATCGAGGATAAAAAGATGGGGTTTATATCATATTGCTTGAGTTTATCCCTCTACATCATGTCATCTTGCCTAATGCGTTACTCTGTTCTTATGAACTTAATACTCTAGATGCATGCTGGATAGTGATCGATGTGTGGAGTAATAGTAGTAGATGCAGAATCGTTTCGATCTACTTGTCGCGGACGTGATGCCTATATACATGATCATGCCTAGATATTCTCATAACTATGCACTTTTCTATCAATTGCTCGACAGTAATTTGTTCACCCACCATAATACTTATGCTATCATGAGAGAGGCCACTAGTGAAACCTATGGCCACCGTCTATTTTCCATCATATAAGTTTCCGGTCTATTTTATTTTGCAATCTTTACTTTCCAATCTATATCATAAAAATACCAAAAATATTTATCTTATTATCTCTATCATATCTCACTTTCGCAAGTGGCCTGAAGGGATTGACAACCCCTTTATCGCGTTGGTTGCAAGGTTCTTATTTGTTTGTGCAGGTACAAGGGATTTGAGTGTAGCCTCCTACTGGATTGATACCTTGGTTCTCAAAAACTGAGGGGAATACTTACGCTACTTTGCTGCATCACCCTTTCCTCTTCAAGGGAAAACCAACACATGCTCAAGAGGTAGCAAGAAGGATTTCTGGTGCCGTTGCCGGGGAGTCTACGCACAAGTCAAGACATACAAGTACCCATCACAAACTCTTATCCCTCGCATTACATTATTTGTCATTTTCCTCTCGTTTTCCTCTCCCCTACTTCACCCTTGCTGTTCTAGTCGCCCTCCTTTTCCTGTTCGCCTCTTTTTCGCTTGCTTCTTGTGTCGTTGTTCGTCGTCATGGCTAGTCCTTCTATCATTGTTAGTACTCCCGATCATGAAGTTCTTAATTTTAAACAAAGGGAGGGAGAAAATCTAAAAGATGCTTGGCATAGAATTTGCAATGCTCAGAATAGATCTACTAGGAAGCAATCTACTTCCGTTCTTCTTCGCAATTTTTATGTAGGCATTACTCCTTAGAACAGATATATTCTTGGTACCATTACCGGAGGGAATTTCTTGGGTAGCCATACTTTTGATTCTTATAATGCTATGATAGATTTGTTTGGTCCACCACCTCTTTATGTTAATGGAACTGTTTTAACTTTGGAACATGTGATGCAAAGGCTTGAAATTATTCAAAATAAAGTTGCCACTGTAGAGTTAATTGAAAATTTGGATAGAAAGATCCACAACCAAACTACCCAATATGGATCTAAGGTTGGAGTTACTCTGAACTTTTTTTAAAGAAAAGGAACCTATAGTTAAAGAAAGAATAGATCAAGATTCCACAAGAATCGGTAAACTTGAGGATATTATTACCAACTTAGGGTCTGCCTTTTCATCAGTGAAAAATACTCCAAATCCTCCTACTACCAAAATTGCCAAATTGATGTATGTTCCTAAAAATAAGGGTGAATCTTCTAGTAAGGAAAGTGCGGATCTCAAATCAATAAGTGTTCACCCCAGCTTTTTCTCTATCATTAAGGAACCTTTTGGTACAAACGAATTTCTTGATTTCTTGCCTAGGAGTTTAATCATTAATAAAAAGAAGGAAACTCCTAAGGGTTATAAGTGTTCTATTGAATAATTGAATACCAAAGATGGCAGTACTTAGATCTATTCTCGCTTTTATGCCTAGCTAGGGGCGTTAAACGATGGCGCTTGTTGGGAGGCAGCCCATATTATTTTTGTTCTTTGTTTTTTGTTACTATTTAGTAATAAATAATTCATCTAGCCTCTGGTTAGATGTGGTTTTATGTTTTAATTTGTGTCTGGGCCAAGTAAAACCTATAGGATCTTCTTGGGTGATAGTTAATTTGATCTTGCTGAAAAGCAGAAACTTTTGCGCGCACGAGAATAATTTTCATAAATAACAGAAACGTGCTTTTCAGTTGATTATTTCTGTATAAGATTAATAAACAAATTATCTAGGACTTCCTATTTTTGTAGAATTTTTGGGGTTCCATAAGTATTCTAAAGTTACAGATTTCTACAGATTGTTCTGTTTTTGACAGATTCTGTTTTTCGTCTGTTGTTTGCTTATTTTGATGAATCTATGGCCATTATCGAGGGGGTATGAACCATAGAGAAGTTGGAATACAGTAGGTTTAACACCAATATAAATAAATAATGAGTTCATTACAGTACCTTAAAGTGGTGGTTTGTTTTATTTCGCTAACGAAGCTCATGAGATTTTCTGTTGAGTTTTGTGTTGTGAAGTTTTCAAGTTTTTGGGTAAAGATTTGATGGATTATGGAATAAGGAGTGGAAATAGCCTAAGCTTGGGGATGCCCAAGGCACCCCAAGGTAAAATTCAAGGAAAACCAAAAGCCTACGCTTGGGGATGCCCCGGAAGGCATCCCCTCTTTCGTCTTCATCCATCGGTAACTTTACTTGATGCTATATTTTTATTCACCACAATATATGTGTTTTTCTTGGAGCGTCTTGTATGATTTGAGTCTTTGCTTTTTATTTTACCACAGTCATCCTTGCTGTACACACCTTTTGGAGAGACACACATGAATCGGAATTTATTAGAATACTCTATGTGCTTCACTTATATCTTTTGAGCTAGATAATTTTGCTCTAGTACTTCAATTGTATCTTTTTAGAGCACGGTGGTGGTTTTATTTTATAGAAATTATTGATATCTCTTGCTTCACTTATATTATTTTGAGAGTCCTTTAGAACAACATGGTAATTGCTTTGGTTAAAATTTTAGTCCAAATATGATGAACATCCAAGATAGGTATAATAAAAACTATCATATAAAGCGCATTGAATACTATGAGAAGTTTGATACTTGATGATTGTTTTGAGATATGTGGATGGTAATATTAGGGTCATGCTAGTTGAGTAGTTGTGAATTTGAGGAATACTTGTGTTAAAAGTTTGTGATTCCCGTAGCATGCACGTATGGTGAACCGTTATGTGATGAAGTTGGAGCATGATTTATTTATTTATTGTCTTCCTTATGTGTGGTGGTCGGGATCACGCGATGGTTAACTCCTACCAACCCTTCCCCTAGGAGCATGCGTGTAGTATGTTTTGATAACTTGTAGATTTTTGCAATAAGTATGTGAGTTCTTCATGACTAATGTTGAGTCCATGGATTATACGCACTCTCACCCTTTCACCATTGCTAGCCTCTCTTGTGCCGCGCAACTTTCGCCGGTATCATACACCCAACATATACCTTCCTGAAAAAAGCCACCATACCTACCTATTATGGCATTTCCATAGCCATTCCAAGATATATTGCCATGCAACTTTCCACCGTTATGTTTATTATGACACGCTCCACCATTGTCATATTGCTTTGCATGATCATGTAGTTGAGATTGTATTGGTGGCAAAGCCACCATTCATAATTCTTTCATACATGTCACTCTTGATTCATTATCCCAGTACACCGCCGGAGGCATCCACATAGAGTCATATTTTGTTCTAAGATTCTTGAGTTGTAAGTAGATAAAAGTGTGATGATCTTCATTGTTAGAGCATTGTCCCATGTGAGGAAAGGATGATGGAGACTATGATTCCCCCATAAGTAGGGATGAGACTCC
>LR880968.1:807910269-807928805 GCA_904067115.1 Aegilops sharonensis | reverse complement strand
CGGCTGGGCCGGTTTGGGCCTGCCCAGTTGGGCCGGTGGCCTGCTGGGCCGAAGCGGGTTTCTCC
Organism: Aegilops sharonensis; assembly: GCA_904067115.1. Classification (NCBI taxonomy): domain Eukaryota; kingdom Viridiplantae; phylum Streptophyta; class Magnoliopsida; order Poales; family Poaceae; genus Aegilops; species Aegilops sharonensis. The sequence continues at coordinate 807,928,740 of LR880968.1, read as the reverse complement.
TTTCACTTTTTGTTTGTTTGTTTGTTTGTTTTCTCTTTTGTATTTTCTTTCTATTTTTTATTTACTATCTTGTTTTATTTCATTTTAAATCATTTAGTCATTTTATAAAAATGTGTTCTCCTTACTAGAATTATCCTTGTAATATTCGGCACCCACCGAACATTTTTGTTTAATATTTTGAAAAGTTTTGTCGTTTAACTTATTTAGGATTTAAATTTGAAACGGTTTCGAATCATTGCGAGGTTAGCAACAGTAATCGCGGTGATGTGACATGATTAGCGTGGGATTAGTGTAGCTTAAATATCCGGGCGTCACAATTCTCCTCCACTACAAGAAATCTCGTCCCGAGATTTAAGAGGTAGTGTATGGGGGAAAGATTTGGTTACAAAATTCTAACGAATCTTCTCGGTCTTGGTTGCTCTTCTCGAAGAGATCGATCCATTACACTGATGTCTTCATTCCTCTGCTTCAGGTCATCTTGATGAAGTCGGCATCCTTTCTTCGGGATCGTCATCGTATTTATGAATAGGTAACGCGGCAGATCGGCAACGACAGAATGCTATAAGGGTAATAATCTGGGATTAACCCATGAATGAGCATATGGGTACCTCTCGAGTTGAACAAATAAAACACATCGAGAGTAAAGTTGGAAGGTACAATAAGAAGTTTCAAGCAGCCAGGCAATCGTTCAATGCCTAGTTAGAAGGTGAAAGGGGTTTCAAGCAACGGAATAATTATTGTGTCCGATGCCAGAATTGGCGATCTCATTGGAAGGTGGCTCATGAATTACATACGAGTCTACGCGGGAGGAATAACTTTGGAAACAGGGATGTACAGGAGAGTCAGGTTTCGATCATGTGGAACTGTGGGTTATGGGCCCACCATGTGGGGGTAAAAGTAGGAAGGGCGGTGACGCCTTGCACGATCATGTAAGTAAGGCATGTCAGAGGATAGCCTGTCATTTATGTCGTCAACAACATCGATACCAAGGGCGAGGGACGAAGAGAACCGTTTTCCTGCTCGTTGAACGAGGCAGACCAATAGGCAAAGTTCTCGTCCATCGGTGGCTACCGGAATGTCATCAACAATAGTAACAGGGTCTTGCTGACAGAATTGTACAATGAGGTGTTTACATAAGCAGGAGAATATTGCCGCTTAGATCATATAGATCACAAGAAAGGTTAAACCAAACAATGGAAAGGAAAATATGATTATCAGATTAAACAGAACAAAGAAAAGAAAAATGTGTTAAAACACATATTTCAAGGGCATATCCTTCCGAAGGACAAGCAGAGCATGATATCCATGACATGATATAGTGTAGAAAAATTTTCAGGTCGGGGAGAGAAATTTCATGACATTACCCATACAACGGTGTTTGGATAATTGAGCAAGAAACATCTAGCATTGGGCTTCAAATGTTCTTTGAAAATTGGAGTACCATAGACATGCTTCGAGATAGCATTGACATGGTCAACAAGTGAAGGTCAAACTTTGTAAACACAAAGGACCCATTAGGAAAAACTTGTAGAATAAGTCTTACAATTTCCTCATGGAAGAATGGATAACCTTGCTGAAAAGGAAACTATAACAATAGGTCCTCCGGTCAGGTGTGCTAGGCATGACATCACCTTACCGAGCCATATAAAGACCAATGTTATAACTCTTGGAAATATGTTCCAACCATCATATCTGACCGAGGTCAGATCCGATTGGTGTCAGGATACCACAGACTCATGATGCCTGAGAAGGAAGGGTGCAACTCAATTTGACATGATGGAGTTGCAAGATTCTCGGGAAATAAACTATGGAAGCAAGTTCCGAATCATGAGTTCATCATTAAACCAAGGAGAGGATGAGGAGGTGGCTGATGAACTCAGCGAAAATTCATTCGGATCTCCAAAAGATGGATTTGCACAATTATGTGAACAGGGAGATAGCATTTGTCAGATCAAATGATATAATGATGTAAGCTCGAGGAAAACATATTCAATTAAACATTGGTGGAAATGTGCGCCCGAAATATGCGTTGGGTTGCACGACCAATGTTATAATGGTGATTCGATAACCAATGGTCTAAGAATGAAATGTCGACCATTAACTTCAAAGCAATAGTGTTGCTAGAAGGAAATCATCCAAACGACACCGTCCACTTGTTGGAATCAACACAGGGACCAAGAAAAATGGTGATGGTGAGAAGTATCACAATACCAAGAATTCTCAAGAGGTGGTGAAATTCTCATGACATTCTTGACATAAAGGATGGTAATACTCCAAGGTAAAGAAGAGCAATTGCTGGATACCAAGGAACTCAAGGTATCACACAAAACACAAACAAGTTTGTGTTGGAGGGAAAGCAGTAGAGTGGTCGATGATAACACTAATCATCGAGGGCAAGGATGGTCTTTCTCAACATAAATTCAATTGATATCCTGGAAGAGCTCGGAATGGTGATGATGATCACGACATAGCAGTCGAGAGATTTCAAGATGTAATCGATCGGCGATGACATCAAGTCAAAGGAATGATGAAGCAAAAGGTTATTGGAACCACGGTATGGGACAAACATGGAATCAAGCTTGCTGTCCAAGGTGTAATGATATGACGAGGAATATCGACGTAAGCTTAGCTCATCGTCGAAAATTGTGCTCCGGGAAGGACCAGGTAGCACGGTTAAAATTTAGCACGATAATGATATAGCCAATCAGGCTAGGAATGACTTGAAGGATTATTAAACTCATAAGCAACGAAAATTAAGTAGAGTTATCTTATCGAAGGTCGGAGCGCGAAATCAATTGACTTTCGATGTTCTCGGTTGACGACAACCCAGAACTCGTGTAGTGACTCTGATTGGGAAAGGTATTACTCCAACACAAATTCATAAGATGTAGTGCAATGGCATGATATCCTCGAGATACCAGGGGGATAATACTACAAGGCATATCAAATGAAAGGTTGAAGTGGGTTGTACTGATATATAGAAGACAAGCGCTTTAACTTGTCTGAGAAATGGAATCAAAGGAAGAAACTATGGACGGAACCACAATCACAAATGATCGAACCACGGATACAAGATGAACTTCTAACAAGGGGGTAATTATTATTACGAGCATCTTCCATGATAAGTTCTACATCGTGTCCATGGGCATGAACACAAAGTTCAAGGTCGACTCCCACTTCCTCAATGCATAACCTTCCATTCACCTCTCGTATTTCGAAAATGACATTAGTTGTTGAAAGTTTTTACCTGGTGCAATACCAGATAAGTATGACACGTGAAATCTTTCAGGATCACACAGATTAAGAAAAGCATAGGTTCAACCCATCAGGGCATTTTAGAACGTACATCATGAAGTTTAGGATCAATTAACACATGCTCGAATCAGAGCACATGGTTGACACAAGCATAGGATATAACTTGCCAAAGGAAGAGGACACAATTTACCAAAGGCATTATGTATCAGGGGAGAAACTCTCAAGGTTATTGGATATGAAGGACACTATCGGATAATAACCAAGCAATTGGTCTCGCGGACCACCCGAAATCTGATGTGAGTATCGGTACTCAATTAGAAGGAAAAAGAATGCAGAAGGCATCGGTTTATAGAACATCTGAATAATTCATCATTTAAATAACAAAAGAATTATGATTTTCAAATCAAGGGATCAGGAGCAAACACTCTGATCAAGGATGGATAAGTTGAATAGACTTAGGGGTACAATTGATCGCAATCTGATTGGCCGAGAACCTGCTCATGTTCAAAATGACGTCTGAGCCGGAAGGATGAATTCTAGGATCTGATTGAGGATTGCGAGCATTCACAACATATCGAATCAAGTGGATCGAAATGATAGTGACAGAGGATGTCAACGGAGATTACTAGAAGTATGGAATTAACCATAGTGCCGGAAGGCAAGGAAATCAAGAGCAATGGGCTGCTGTGGATTTTTAGAAAATCGAATGGTATTTCGAGGACTTATGTAAAACACATGAACAGCTAGGGATGAGGGGATACTCGGCAAGTGCGAGGAATTATCCGTTTGGGTATTACGATGACAAAGAACAGCAAGGCAGTAAGCTTAAAGGATTATCGAAACAACGACTAGTGTTTTGGGGTATCTTGTAATAACAAGACCAAGTGGGGATGAATGTAAGAATAACAACTGCAAATAGTTATCCATAAGGGTTGATGGTGGAAGGGAATTGCAAACGCGATGAACACAAGTTCTCGGGTTAACAGCGGAGATTATCTTCAAGGTCTTCGCGTGCCGCAGCCGATCATCAGTAATAAGAGGCTCTCCGGGTGAAAGTGATAACGAGATCCTAATGTTAGATTTAGTAAAATTCATTTAACCCAAATAGAAGAGAGATCAGAGTCCCAGAGTATAGACAAGGAGTAAAAGATCCTAGTACCACCCAATGGCGGCGTGGGCCCGTAAGGCACACAGCCATGTTAGTAGAAGTTTTGTAATGTCTAGACTCGACTTCGGCCAAGGAGTGTGGAAGGGGGATTCCTACAGGCAGTTGGCTCTGATACCAACTTGTGATGCCCCCGATTCAATCGTACACTAATCATGCACGCAAACGTGTACGATCAAGATCAGGGACTCACGGGAAGATATCACAACACAACTCTAAAACATAAATAAGTCATACAAGCATCATAATACAAGCCAGGGGCCTCGAGGGCTCGAATACAAGTGCTCGATCATAGACGAGTCAGCGGAAGCAACAATATCTGAGTACAGACATAAGTTAAACAAGTTTGCCTTAAGAAGGCTAGCACAAACTGGGATACATATCGAAAGAGGCGCATGCCTCCTGCCTGGGATCCTCCTAAACTACTCCTGGTTGTCGTCAGCGGGCTGCACGTAGTAGTAGGCACCTCCGGTGTAGTAGGAGTCGTCGTTGACGGTGGTGTCTGGCTCCTGGGCTCCATCGTCTGGTCGCAGCAATCGGGTAAAGAAAGGAGGGAAAAGGGGGAACAAGGCAACCGTGAGTACTCATCCAAAGTACTCGCAAGCAAGGAGCTACATTACATATGCATGGGTATATGTGTAAAGGGCCATATAGGTGGACTGAACTGCAGAATGCCAGAATAAGAGGGGGATAGCTAATCCTGTCGAAGACTACGCTTCTGGCAGCCTCCGTTTTGCAGCATGTAGAAGAGAGTAGACTGAAGTCCTCCAAGTAGCATCGCATAGCATAATCCTACCCGGCAATCCTCTCCTCGTAGCCCTGTTAGAGAGCGACCACCGGGTTGTATCTGGCACTTGGAAGGGTGTGTTTTATTAATTATCCTGTTCTAGTTGTCATAAGGTCAAGGTACAACTCCAAGTCGTCCTGTTACCGAAGATCATGGTTATTCGAATAGATTAACTTCCCTGCAGGGGTGCACCACATTACCCGACACGCTCGATCCCATTTGGCCGGACACACTTTTCTGGGTCATGCCCGGCCGCGGAAGATCAACACGTCGCAGCCCCACCTAGGCACAACAGAGAGGTCATCATGCCGGTCTAAACCTAAGCGTACAGGGGTCTGGGCCCATCGCCCTTAGCACACCTGCACGTTGCGAGGCCGGCCGGAAGCAGACCTAGCCTAGCAGGCGTTCTAGTCCAATCCGGCGCGCGCCGCTCAGTCGCTGACGTCACGAAATGCTTTGGCTGATACCACGACGCCGGTTGCCCATATCTTGTCCCACGTGGCGGTTAGTGCGTATAAGGTCAACGACCCAACTCAGATCAAATACCAAGATCTCTTTAAGCGTGTTAAGTATCCGCGAACGCCGAACAGGGCCAGGCCCACCTCTCTCCTAGGCGGTCTCAACCTGCCCTGTCGCTCCGCCACAAAGATCCACACAGAGGGCCGTTGGGACAAAGGTCCTTTCAGCCCCCAATCCGTGAATCACTCGCGGGTGCTCCACGAGCCGACCCGACTTTAGTCACCACATGTATCATGTATAAAGTATATAGTATATACCCGTGACCACCTCCCAAGTGATCACAGCCTGATAGTATAGAACAGCAGACGGACAAGAATGTAGGGCCACTGATGGAATACTAGCATCCTATACTAAGTATGTAGGATTGCAGGTAAAGGTAACAATAGTAGTAGCAAGGACAGGCTATGCATCAGGATAGGAATAACGGAAAGCAGTAACATGCTACACTACTCTAATGCAAGCAGGATAGAGAAGAATAGGAGATATCCGGTGATCAAGGGGGGGGGGCTTGCCTGGAAGCTCAGCCGAGAAGGAGGGGTCGTCAACACCGTAGTCGTATTGGGTAGCAGCGACGTCGGTGTCGGTGTCTAGCGGAAGAAGAGGGGGAAGAAAAAATGAATACAATACAAACAGATGCATAACGATGCATGACAAAGCAATGTGTGATGCTAGGTGTGCCCTAACGCGGTATGAGGTGATACCGGTAAAGGGGGGAAACATCCGGGAAAGTATCCCCGGTGTTTCACGTTTTCTGGCAGAGGAGCCGGAGGGGGAAAGTTGCGAGTTTGATATGTTAGGGGTGTGTGGCAGTCGAATGGGCTGCGTATGCGGATTCGCCTCGTCGTTCTGAGCAACTTTCATGTGCAAAGTTTTTCGATCCGAGCTACGGTTTATTTTATATTAATTTTAAAAGGATTTAATCATTTTCTAGAATTAACAGAATTAATTTAATTAGAAAATGTAATTATGATGTCATCATGATGTCAGGGTGATGTCAGCAGTCAACAGGGGTTGACTGGTCAACCTGACCAGTGGGTCCCACTGGTCAGTGACACATTTTAATTAACCTAATTAGTATTAATTAGGGGGTGGGCCCCACTGTCATTGACTAACTAATTAATTACCTAACAGTTTAATTTGTTTAGTTATTTGATTAGTATAATAAATCAAAATTAATTAAGTTAATTAATTCCTTAATCAATTAGTTAATTATTATTATTATTATTATTAAAAAAAATTACGTTCTGTGGGGGCGCGGGCCCCGTTTGGCAGTGGCCCTGGGCCATCCAGGGCGGGTCGTTAGCGGGTGCGGGCGGTGTGGTGCTGCGGGCGCCTGAACCCGGCAGGGCGCCGTGGAGCAAGGCAACCGGGGCTGAGGTGGGGCGCCGGCCAGGGCGGTGGCCGGCAGGGGTGGCCGTGGGGCGGATGCAGGTCGCGTGTGGTGAAGCGGAGGCGACTCCAGGAGGGCACGGGGTGAAGGGGAAAGGCCATGGAAGAGGTGGACGCAGTGGCACTCGGGGCGACCTCAGGCGGTGTAGGCCACGACAGGCAGCGGCGGCCCGGCCGGCCGTGGTGGGGCGCGTGCACGGGCGTCGCTGGTTGAGGGGATGGGGCGGCCGAGCGAGAGCGCGGCGAGGTCGTCGAGTGGGGAAGAGGGCGGCGACGCGGCAGTGGCGGGGCAGAGCCGTGCCGGGGTTGCGGTGAGAAGGGGACGCGGCGGGGAGCGCGTGGGTCGGCGAGGCCAGAGCAGCGCCGGCGAGGCGGGACCTCGCACGTGGGCGAGCGATAAGCGGGCGCGGACGGTGCGGTCGACGGCGAGCGGAACGAGGGAATGGCGAGGGGGAAGGCCCGGGGCCTCACCAGAGGCTGTAGGGGTCTGGGCAGTGGGGCGCGGGGAGGATGCCGAGGACGATGTCGGCGTGGAGGAGGCAGGCCGGCGATGGAGCGCTCCGGGCGGCGGCGGCCAACGGCGACGGACGGCGCAGTCCTCACGGCGAGGGCGAGGCGACCTCCTCCTCTCGATCCCGATCCAGTCGGGGGTGAGAGGGGGGTGAGATATTTTGCGAGGGGAGTGGGGGTGTGTCGGTTAGGGTTACGGGGGGAGTGGGGATAAGGGAGTGGTGGGAGTGGCCGGCTGGGCTGGTTTGGGCCTGCCCAGTTGGGCCGGTGGCCAGCTGGGCCGAAGCCGAGGGGGTTTCTCCTTTCACTATTTTTTTGTTTGTTTGTTTTCTCTTTTGTATTTTCTTACTATTTTTTTATTTACTATCCTGTTTTATTTCATTTTAAACCATTTAGTCATTTTATAAAAATGTGTTCTCCTTACTATAATTATCCTTGTAATATTCGGCACCCACCGAACATTTTTGTTTAATATTTTGAAAACTTTTGTCGTTTGACTTATTTAGGATTTAAATTTGAAACAGTTTCGAATCATTGAGAGGTTAGCAACAGTAATCGCGGTGACGTGATATGATTAAAGTGGGATTACTATAGCTTAAATATCAGGGCGTCACAGAAACATTCGCGAGAATCGTTTTTGGAACAAACGCAATCCAGGAGACTTGGAGTGGACGTCAAGGAAGCAACGAGGCGACCACGAGGTAGAAGGGCGCGCTGCTACATCTTGAGCTTGCGTTGGTTTTCCTTGAAGAGGAAAGGGTGATGCAACAAAGTAGCGTAAGTATTTCTTTTTGAGAACCAAGGTATCAATCCAGTAGGAGGCTCCTCAAAAGTCCCACGCTCCTACACAAAAACAAACAAGAACCTCGCAACCAACACAATAAAGGGGTTGTCAATCCCTTCACGACCACTTGCGAAAGTGAGATGTGATAGAGATAATATGATAAGATAAATATTTTTGGTATTTTTATGATATAGATTGAAAAGTAAAGGATGCAAATAAAAGATAGATTTAAAACTTATATGATAATATGATAGACCCGGGGGCCATAGGTTTCACTAGTGGCTTCTCTCAAGATATCATAAGTATTACAGTGGGTGAACAAATTACTGTCGAGTAATTGATAGAAAAGCGAATAATTACGAGATTATCTAGGCAGGATCATGTATATAGGCATCACGTCTGTGACAAGTAGATCGAAACGATTCTGTATCTACTACTGTTACTCCACACATCGACCGACTCCTGCCTGCATCTATGGTATTAAGTTCATAAAGAACAGAGTAACACATTAAGAAAGATGACATGATGTAGAGGGATAAAATCATGCAATATGATATAAACCCCATCTTTTTATCCTCGATGGCAACAATACAATACGTGCCTTGATGCCCCTGCTGTCACTCGGAAAGGACACCGCAAGATTGAACCCAAAGCTAAGAACTTCTACCATTGCAAGAAAGATCAATCTAGTAGGCCAAACCAAACTAATAATTCGAAGAGACTTGCAAAGATAGCTTAATCATACATAAAAGAATTCAGAGGAGATTCAAATATTTCTCATAGATAAACTTGATCATGAACCCAAAATTCATCGGATCTCGACAAACACACCGCAAAAAGAGTTACATCGAATAGATCTCCTAGAAGATCGAGGAGAACTTTGTATTGAGAATCAAAGAGAGAGAAGAAGCCATCTAGCTAATAACTATGGACATGAAGGTCTATGGTAAACTAGTCACAACTCATAGGGGTGGCCTTGGAGATGATATAGAGGCCCTCCATGGTTGATTCCCCCTCCGGCGGAGCGCCGGCGAAGGCTCCAAGATGGGATCTTGCGGATACAGAAGGTTGCAGCGGTGGAATTAGGTTTTCGTGGTCCGTTATGATGGTTTCAGTGTATGGGAGTATATATAGGAGGAAGAAGTAGGTCGGTGGACGCTCGAGGGGCCCATGAGGGTGGGGATGCGCCGTGCACCCTCGTGGCCGCCTCGGTTGTTGCTTGACGTCCACTCCAAGTCTCCAGGTTTGCATTTGTTCCGAAAAGATCGCTCCTGAAGGTTTCATCCGTTTGGACTCCGTTTGACATGCCTTTTCTTCGAAACACTGAAATAGGCAAAAAAATAGCAATTCGGGTTGGGCCTCCGGTTAGTAGGTTAGTCAAAATGATATAAAAGTGTAAAGTAAAGCCCATAAATATCCAAAATGGATAATATAATAGCATGGAACAATCAAAAATTATAGATAAGTTGGAGACGTATCAAGCATCCGCAAGCTTAATTCCTGCTCGTCCTCGAGTAGGTAAATGATAAAAACAGAATTTTCATGTGGAGCGCTACCTAGCATAATTCTCAATGTAATTTTCTTTATTGTGGCATGAATGTTCAGATCGAAATGATTCAAAATAAAAGTTCATATTGACATAAGAAATAGTAACACTTCAAACATACTAACTAGGCAATCATGTCTTCTCAAAATAACATGGCTAAAGAAAGTTATCCCTACAAAATCATATAGTCTGACTGTTGCTCTATCTTCATCACACAAAGTATTTAATCATGCACAACCCCGATGACAAGCCAAGCAATTGTTTCATACTTTAGTAATCTCAAACTTTTTCAACTTTCACCCAATACATGAGCGTGAGCCATGGACATAGCACTATATGTGGACTAGAATGGTGGTTGTGGAGAAGACAAAAAAGGAGAAGATAGTCTCACATCAATTAGGCGTATCAACAGGCTATGGAGATGCCCATTAATAGATATCAATGTGAGTGAGTAGGGATTGCCATGCAACGGATGCACTAGAGCTATAAATGTATGAAAGTTGAACAAAAGAAACTAAGTGGGTGTGAATCCAACTCGCTTGCTCACAAAGACCTAGGGCATTTTGAGGAAGCCCATCATTGGAATATACAAGCCAAGTTCTATAATGAAAAATTCCCACTAGTATACGAAAGTGACAACATAAGAGACTCTCTATTATGAAGATCATGGTGCTACTTTGAAGCACAAGTGTGGTAAAAAGGATAGTAGCATTGTCCCTTTTCTCTTTTTCTCTCATTTTTTTATTGGCCTTTCTCTTTTTTTTGGCCTTTCTTTTTTTTTTCTTTTTTTGGTAAAGTCCAAAGTCTCATCCCGACTTGTGGGGGAATCATAGTCTCTATCATCCTTTCCTCACTTGGGAAAATGCTCTAATAATGAAGATCATCACACTTTTATTTACTTACAACTGAAGATTACAACTTGATACTTAGAACAAAATATGACTCTATATGAATGCCTCCGGCGGTGTACCGGGATATGCAATGAATCAAAAGTGACATGTATGAAATTATGAAGGTGGCTTTGCCACAAATACAATGTCAACTACATGATCATGCAAGAGCAATATGACAATGATGATGCGTGTCATAATAAATGGAACGGTGGAAAGTTGCATGGCAATATATCTCGGAATGGCTATGGAAATGCCATAATAGGTAGGTATGGTGGCTGTTTTGAGGAAGGTATATGGTGGGTGTATGGTACCAGCGAAAGTTGTGCGGCACAAGAGAGGCTAGCAATGGTGGAAGGGTGAGAGTGCGTATAATCCATGGACTCAACATTAGTCATAAAGAACTCATGTACTTATTGCAAAAATCTACAAGTCTTTGAAAACAAAGTACTACGCGCATGCTCCTAGGGGGATAGATTGGTAGGAAAAGACCATCGCTCGTCCCCGACCGCCACTCATAAGGAAGACAATCAATAAATAAAATTGTGCTCCAACTTCATCACAAAGCGGTTCACCATACGTGCATGCTACGGGAATCACAAACTTCAACACAAGTATTCTTTAAATTCACAATTACCCTACAAGCATGACTCTAACATTACCACCTCTATATCTCAAAACAATTATCAAGCATCAAATTGATCATAGCATACAATTCACTTTCTATGATAGTTTTTATTATACCCAACTTGGATGCTCATCCTAGGACCAATTTTATAACCATAGCAAATACCATGATGTTCTAAAAGACTCTAAAAATAATATAAGTGAAGCATGAGTGATTAACAATTTCTACAAAATCAAACCACCGCCGTGCTCTAAAAGTATAAGTGAAGCACTAGAGCAAAACTATCTAGCTCAAAAGATATAAGTGAAGCACATAGAGTATTGTAATAAATTCTAAATCATGTGGGTTTCTCCCAAAAGGTGTGTGCAGCAAGGATGATTGTGGTAAACTAAAAAAGCAAATACTAATATCATACAAGACGCTCCAAGCAAAACACATATCATCACTACAAGAAATACAGTCAATTATGACTCCCCATTTTGGTCGTTGATTCGTCATATTTATCGTTTATTGACCTTTGTTTGACCAAATTCAGAAGGTCAACAGATGGCCGTCAAGAACGAACGAACTTGACCTTTTTGGAATTTTGGTCGTAGCTAGACTAATGAACAAAATTTCAGAAAGGTCACTACCCACTTGCTTGAGCCACGTAGGATTTGACATGGCTGAGCTGACGTGGCATTGTTAATGACCAAATGGAATCATCATAAATTTCATAGCCCAGTCCACCAATCTAGCCTACATGGGCCTGGCCCAGTACCTATTTTTTTATTGAAATGGTCTGATTATTTGGGCTGATGCATTTTTTCAGAAGCATGCATATCTCACGTATGAAAACAAGTACAACCGAATACAATATTGCAGATAAATTGTATATTTCATTTCAGTAACACATCACATGAAATACAATACATCATCCATTAACTCCTCTACACATCAAGGTCCAAAGGTCCAACAAGTGCACAAGTGCACAGCAAAATAATGCTACAAGTGCAAGTGCACAGCAAAAAGACCCAACAAGTGCACAGGCGCACAACAACATAGTTCTACAAAGATTGGACGAGATGGGCAAATTTTAGTTGATCACACATGACATCAATGAGAAACAAAGCTTCTTGTGCCATTCACTTCTTTTGAGTGCTTCAGATCATCCTGGTAATTGGAACAATCAAACATAAGAAAGCACACAAAATATGAGCAAACAAAATACAAATGGAGTTTTTACATTCAGCAATTAACACAAGGCTAAGACATGCTCCCATAGAAATTTCAGGAATTGCAAGATTATTCTTGTGTTAGCTCAACACTTTGTGCAAAAAAAACTCACATTAATAACTTCCAACATGAAGAGATGTGAATCATATATCTTTAACACAGTAAAATAAACAGTACCAACATGAGCACCACAACACAACACAGCTCATATACCACCAAACCAAACTAATCATTGCAAACTATAAGTTGACCTCAACACAAACAACACATGCACACAAAGTATGCATGGCTGAAACAAAACCTCATATGTAGACTTAACTTAATTCATGAGTTTGAATCGAAGGAGTAACAATCAGAACCATTTCCTGTCGTGATGTCAACCTTTATTGTTGAACAGGAAAATGCTAACTGCTAGTTACAGAGATAAACATAATCCTCCCAGAAGAGTCTTGGCAATTTGCATTAAATATTAACATGGTTGCAAAACTTCAGTTTGAGGATAGCATATTTCTTTAGCCTTTACTTGACTGGAATTACAAAATGAAGCACATGGACAAATCATATGAACAAGCAACCCCATGAAGACCGCTCACTTGAATCTTGTTTATACTTTTCATGCAGATTAAGATGTGGGGGAAGAGCATTACCTTGATGGGATCTTAGTAGTAGCATACAACCTGGATAGTGTAGACTAACTCCGGAGGAAAAATATTACATTTTCTCGAAGGTGAGATTGAGCTAGACATTGCCCAAAAATCCTTGCACTCACTTGGTTCAGATCTTCCCTACGAGGTGATGAGCATTCCACTGCAGCAAACCAATAGATAAAAATCAAAATACAACCACTTCCATAGAGACAACTACAAACCAAGTTTAGATAATATGACTTCTATAGCATGCAAGATGTTTCTTAGATCAAAAAAAGTTGGATGACCATTCTAAAATCAATCTAATAACTAGACTAACATATAAATGCATATTCAACAAAAAAAGAACAAAAGCTACGACGGGGAACCCTTGAGCGACATATAAAGAGTAGAGTATTCAATGAAGGTCATGTTTTTCACAAGACTGATCAAAACAAGAAATATTCGAGTCTACTAATTTATTACTGAATCACATAACATCATAGGAGAAAACAATGATTTTCAAGTTTAACTAAGATATGCATATAGGCTAAGGAATAGTAAGTCACAGCCAAAAGCATTTCGACTTCCATTTATTTGCACCCACACAATCATCATGTGCTCACAGTTCAGATCAGGTTATTTAATTATGTAGCTCCGCATTGTTGCTGGCCTAACTAAACTCGTCCTCTAGCATATGGGGATACGACAATTTGATTAGGTAAGGATTATATGAATATAAAAGGACATTGCTACGAGGGAAAGCCTGCTGTGGTGTTTGCAGATTATTTGTAGCTAGCACTTATTAACATTATTGACATTGTTTATGACTTGGAAGTTAGTAAGACACTAGCTCAGCTGGTGCAGAGAAGTTGATTATACATGTTTGTGCTGCTACACTGACTGAGGGTTCCCATGGAACACTCTGAACTAAAGAAGCTTTTTCTCAGTGATGAGAGTATCTACTTGCTCTCTCTATAATCGGTCAGGATTTTGTTCTTACCATGCATGTTCAGGCATAATTACGCAAAAAGACTTTGTCCATCTCTGGTAAGATACACTCACATGCGTCGGTGCACTACTCATGCATGCCTATAATTTATTTGTTTGTACACTAGCTGAAAACGGGTGACACAGTTAAGAAAATGGCATGAACATATATCTTCTATGGCTGCAAATAACATAGCAGCAGATACTGTACTGAACCCACAATTGATAAATTCCCTCACTGACGCTAGCACCTTCAAAGCAGTATGTTTTAGTTCCTATACATAGCAGCAGATTTGGCACATTGAGACATTAATTTGAGCAGGCACACACACCTTCATCGATCGATAGTGCTCAGAAAGAAAAGAAAGAGACTGACCGATGCTGAACTCTAAGCCAAGGACGGTGGTGAGGATGGCCCAGACGGGCTGCGAGCGGCGTGGTCATCTTGGCCATGTAGACAGGATTCCTGGGTGGGGGGGGGGCTTGCGCGTGAACGCACGCATCTCCTTTGCCACTGCGAGCACCGCCGCCTGCCACACGGGCCGATCGTCTGGAGCCTCATCGCCGCCGACGCCGGGGCCATTGGAGTTGACCCAGTCAGGCGACGCTGCTCACCCAGCACCCGTTGGTCCAGCGACAAGCACACCGTTCGCTGCTCCGGTAGAGGCGCAGCGACCACATCGGTGGTGCGGTGATCCATCAAGCCCCGCCCTCCGTTGTGACACGCGCGGTTGGTGCAACAACGATTCTTGGTACTCGCCGCCGTCGAGGTCTGTTCCCACCGCCGTCCTGGTGACCTGCCGCTGCAGCCGCGGGATGGTTAGGCCAGATCAGTGTGTGGATTGGATGGATCTGGCCAGATCGAGGCTCGACGAGGTGGAGGTGGGTGGCGGCGAGGGGAGGAGTCTGGATCGAGGGTTTGCTGCGCGAGAGAGGTTGTGCGGCCCGCGGGGTTGAGAGAGGAGGGGATGAGGAGTGGTGTGCGGGGCTGCCGGATGTGGATGTGGATGGATGCATGGATGGATGGATGTGTGCCACGTCATCGATCCGTGGCACACACCTTTCCACCAATGAGAATTAAGTTCATTTTCTAGGTGTAAAAATAGTTTTTTTTAACATATGAAATCTTTGATGAAAAATTGGATCATATTTTGTGAAAATGATCCAATATTGTCCACATGTGTGTATATTGGGATGGGGGTTTTATTTCTTTGCACAAAAAATCATTTTTCAATTATCGGAGTGCCAATAATCGGGTTTTTTGTGAAGGATCATTTTTCAATTATTGTAGTGCCAATAATCATTTTCAAAAAATCATTTCTAGGTACATAAGTATCTATTTAATCAGAGAAACACCAAACAATTCCAAGATTCAACCACTAGATAGGAATGGTCATTCCCGCCGTTTTGATTGCATTTTGAAATGGGAATAAAAAATCAAAAAAATCAAAAAAATAATAAACTTGTAATACGGCAATTATTTTTAAAAAGTGTTATCAGAAACGAGCTATCACCACTACTAGGAAAAGGGCTAAAGATAGGATTGACACTAATGGCGCACCAGAGAAGTGGTGCGCCACTACTATATACTAATGGCGCACTTGGTGGAGATACGCCATTAGTGTGGAATACACTAATGGCGCACGAGGCAGAAGGTGCGCCACTAGTAAAACATTTTTTTTTCATTTTTTCAAACATTCTAATGGCGCATCCGGGCAAAGTGCGCCGTTAGTAGTTAGAACTACTAATGGCGCACTGGAGACAGAGTGCGCCAGTAATTTTTCTTTACTTTTTGGCAAAAAAACTTATTCCCTCCCTCCCTTCCTGCCCACTCAGTACGCCCCCCGCCCCAACCGTACGCCGCCGCCGTGCCCCCGCGCCCCCATGCCCCCTCCGTCCCATGGCGCCGCCGCCCCGACCCCTGCCCCCGCGCCCCCACGCCTCGCCGCTGCCACCGCTGCCGGCCCGCCGTCGCGGGTGCGCCCAGCCGGCCGAACCCTCCGCTGCCCGTGCCCGCGACCTCCCCCCTACCCCCTCTCCACCGCCCCGTCCCCTCAGCGCCGCCCGCCGTCTCCCCGAACCCTAGCTCCGTCGGCGTCGGGGACGACCACCTCGTCGGCCTCACCAGGCCGCAGGCCCTCAAGCCCCACGCCGTCCTCGGCCTCGCCCTCTCCCAAGCCCATGATACAGGTCCGTCTCATCTCTATCTTCTTTCACATCCTCGGCAATGCTAGTTCTTTCGCGTGAATTTGGGTTAGGATTTCTCGTCATGTTCAGAATGTAATTTAGAGAGTAGCTGCAAGCTGTTGGTGGAATTTTAGTAGGACTTTTGGACACTGTGCTCCACATGTTGCTTACTCGTGTGCGATCGTCAGATACGGATGCTTGTGTTGCTGTTAAGTTATTATTACCAACCGAAAGGACGAACTCGTGGCTGCTTATTCTGTTGCAGACGTATGTGTTCCCTGAAGAATCCTTTCTGGCTTGTTCAGATAATTTATTGAGTGTGCAAATTTTTTTAGAACCATGGTGCCCGGCTCCACCTCTAGATGCCATCGGTTTCAGAAACAATGGCCTGGAGTTGTGTGCCAATACATGTGATTTGCATGCTGTGTTTAGCTAGAATGGCTTAACGCATGGGACATATATTTTAAATTGTTGTTCTGCACAATGCTTCGGCTAACAACCTTCTGCCACAATAGTTGTACTGGGCCGAGAGGGAAACTACACCATAGATTAAGAAATTACTGTACTTGACTAGTGGTCCTTGATCAAATGACTTTGCACGGTGCAAATCTCGAGGTGCCATCTAACGGCAAAGAGACGTGGAGCCCCGGTCCCGTGGTTCTACTGAACTTTTGTACTGCACTTTGCTTTACACGGTGGTGAATCTAGTACCAACATGTTCTCAAGCATTGAGTTATATTTGTCGCTGATAAATGTGACTTTGAATTGGGAGGATGGGACTCCAAGTTAGCTTTTATATTCATAATGAAATGATGGATAGATAGTGCTTTAGTGCTAGGATTTGATGCTCGGTTAGCTGAGCAATCAGCAAAGCTAATAAATTACCTTACCATACCGATGTTGGTTCACTAATCTTAAGCCCATCATGTTTATTGGTTGTTTGCTGTCATGTTGTTATTACTTCCATTAGGGCATCTGTTGGTTCATTAACCTTTCGAACATCTGCATATTTCAGGTTTCCGAGGAGGTAAAGGAAGTGAAGTTCAGACAGTGCAGCAGTAGCAACACCTCCAAGGTGAGAAATATGTTCCTATTTATCTTTTTTTGCTCAAGTTCTTCAGTACATCATATAATATAGAGAAGTGGAGGTCAAGTGGTGCAATCATATACATCTGCCACTTAAGTCATCCTTTCCTTTAAGCAGAGTGATGCCTTTCAATGTCACACAATAATGTTTGTTGCAAGAACATTCTACTCTTAGTGTTCGTTTGTTTACTGCATAAAAATATATAGTTTTGCTGCTGTTATGCCTGTATTCACTGCTTCTGTTGTTGTACTTGTGATGATGTTGTAGGTACCCCGAGAGGCCCTTGAGTTTGCCGGAATGTCGATTAACTTCCGTTCCGGCAAATTCGGGTACTCCATATGTCCTATTTTCAGCAATGGTAATGCTGAAATTTTCCGTGAATTTTAGCATTACTTTGCTAAAAATAGGACATATGGGGTACTTGCGACTAATGCCTGTTATCATGCATGTTTTATGATCTGTTGTAAGGGTACTAATTGGTCTCTTCTGCTGCTTAATTATCAGAGATGGCGGGAAGAAGCCACCGCCGCTCTGCGACACCGCAGTACGAGTTGGATGCTTCCGAGTTCTTCACTATCATACTTGGGACTTCAGTATCATCCATGACGCAGGTATATAAAATGAGAGATCTCCCCTAGCTTCACCCATCTCATTATGATATCTGTTGTTTGCCTACATCACTCATTGTCCCAAACTGCAGAGGCTGCCTGACAGTTTTAAGAACATGCTGATGGGTGAAGATCCGCCAAATAATGTGAAGGTGCGACAGGCCGGCAGCGGGTTTCGCAGGCTGTGGGATGTGGAGTTGGTGATCAAGGAGGGCCACATGTACTTGTCTCGTGGGTGGGAGAAGTTCTACCGTGCCTACGACCTGCGGCTGGGGTACTTCCTTC
>LR880968.1:807895075-807908345 GCA_904067115.1 Aegilops sharonensis | reverse complement strand
GATATCTGTTGTTTGCCTACATCACTCATTGTCCCAAACTGCAGAGGCTGCCTGACAGTTTTAAGAACATGCTGATGGGTGAAGATCCGCCAAATAATGTGAAGGTGCGACAGGCCGGCAGCGGGTTTCGCAGGCTGTGGGATGTGGAGTTGGTGATCAAGGAGGGCCACATGTACTTGTCTCGTGGGTGGGAGAAGTTCTACCGTGCCTACGACCTGCGGCTGGGGTACTTCCTTCTCTTCACGTACGACGACGACGCCACCATGCTCATCATGAAGGTGTTCAACGCGACTATGTGTCGCATGCGCTACGCTGAAGATTATGATGCCGGTACGTTCTGCCTCTTCTTATTCCTCTACATTTGGCTTTGTCTCACATCGATTGTTAACGGTCATTGTTGCATTTGGATAGGTAATGGGAGCAGCGGCAGCGACAATGGCTACAGCCATAGCAGCAGCGACCATGGCTGTAGCGAAAGCAGCAGTGACCATGGCTGTAGCGAAAGCAGCAGTGATTCTGGCTGTAGCGAAAGCAGCAGCGATTCTGGCAGCAGCATAGACAACAAGAAGGATGATCCGGACTGGAATGCGGGAGAAGAGGAGCAGAGTGGGGATGAGGAGCTACAGGATGACGATGGGCATCAGGCTGAGGATGACCTAGCGCTGGTGGTGGCTGACCAAGGGCAAGAGTGGTGGTGGCTGACCATGGGCAAGAGATGGTGGTGGCTGACCATGGGCAACAGATGGAGGTGGCTGAGGGTGACCTAGTGATGGTCGTGCCTGAAGGTGGCCTCGCGATGGTGGTGGTACCTGACAATGACCACGCACCGGTGGTGGCGCCGGCGATCCCACAGCTGGGCGACATGACCACTCCAATTGAGGCAGAAGATTACATCCCACTGCCTCCACCGCCTCCACCGCCTCGCCGCTCTTGGCGCATCAGACTGAGGAACGAGAAGGAGAAGAACAATGCATGAGAACTGAACTATGTCAGGTATGTCAGATCTCCAAAATGATATATATATATATATATATATATATATATATATATATATACTTAGTTACCTATGTTATCTCTAATATGCTTAGTTTCCTATAGGTTAGCTTCATTTTACCTAAGTTGGCCCTAATATGCTAACTTAGAGCTTATATGCTTAGTTTCCTATAGGTTAGCTCCAAAATAACTTATGTTAACACAAAATGATCAAGTTTACATAATAAGCTTATAGTCTTTTTCTTATTCTTCTTCTTTTCCAAAATGACATAGGTTAGCTTCATTTTACCTAAGTTGGCTCTAATATACTAACTTAGAGCTTATATGCTTAGTTTCCTATAGGTTAGCTCCAAAATAACTTATGTTAGCACAAAATGATCAAGTTTACATAATAAGCTTATAGTCTTCTTCTTATTTCTTTTCCAAAATTCTTCTTATTCCTCTTCTAGTGTTCTTCTTCTTCTAGTATTCTTCTAGTCTTCTTCTTTTTCCTCTTCTAACTTCTTGTTTATCATTTTGCAGATTTGATTTAATTCACGGAAGCTTGCATGGATGGAGTGCTTCTTTTCCATTTGAGTTTTTATTTTGTATCAATGTGAAACTTTTGTGAATTGATGGATAATGGTGTTGGATGAACAATGTGAAAATTTTGTAATATGTAACGATGGAACTTGTGTGTTGGCTATGTACGTATATATGATGGAACTTGTGTGTTGGCTATCTATGTATATATGATGGAACTTGTGTGTTGGCTATGATTGTTATATGGATGCTTGTTGTATATATATGTGTTGGATATCTCATAGGTGAAATAGTGACCTGAGATTAAGAAAAAAATTAAAAAAATTGTTACTAATGGCGCATTACAGTGTGGTGCGCCATTAGTATAGCAGACACTAGTGGCGCACCATGGGCAAAACTAATGGCGCACTGCCTGGTGCGCCATTAGTACTAATGGCGCACCAGTGGTGCGCCATTAGAAAAAAATTCTAGTGGCGTGATACTAATGGCGCACCAGTGATGCGCCATTAGTAGGCAAAACTGGTGCGCCGTTAGTAGCCCTTTTCCTAGTAGTGCATGTGTGAAGATCAATGGCTTTCAAGCCAAATGATCAATCTTATGGCCACATTCATGGCACAGTTTGTTCAAATGATCTCATATTGTGCACAAGGGTGCATATTGGAATGGCAAACAATATTGCCTAAGGAAGTTTTCACTTTCTTTGGAAGAAAAAACCATTTTCCATTTTTCGAGTGCGCGAAAGGAGGTTTTTTTGTGAAGAACCTACCAAATAATTGTTACAAAATTGGACCAAATCATTTTTATAAAATACTAGGACATATTTGATGCACAATTGACCAAATGGTTGGGTGTAAAAAGTTTTGATCCACCTCTCGTGAAAAAGACAAATTTCCGACGATTCAGCTGGAAGCGGGTCAAATTTGAACTGTAGCTGCCTTGTAGTTTGGTCTTTATTTTTTCCAAAAATTATTTCTAAGTACATAAGTATCTATTTAATCAGAGAAACACCAAAAAAATTCCAAGATTCAATCACTAGCTAGGAACGGCCATTCCCGCCGTTTTGACCGCATTTTGAAACGGGCATAAAATATTCAAAAAAATCAAAAAATTGGGAAACCTTCGCATTGTGTCATTATATGTGGCCAAGTTCCCAGGAAAATAATAAACTTGTAATACAACAATTATTTTTAAAAAGTGTTCTCAGAAACGAGCTATCACGTGTGGAGATCAATGGCTTTCAAGCCAAATGATCAATCTTATGGCCACATTCATGGCATAGTTTCTTCAAATGATCTCATATTGTGCACAAGGGTGCATATTGGAATGGCAAATAATATTGACTAAGGAAGTTTTCACTTTCTTTGGAATAAAAAACAATTTTCCATTTTTCGAGTGCCCGAAAGGAGGTTTTTTTGTGAATAACCTACCAAATAATTGTTGCAAAATTGGACCAAATCATTTTTATAAAATACTAGGACATATTTAATGCACAATTGACCAAATGGTTGGGTGTAAAAATTTTTGATCCACCTCTCGTGAAAAAGACAAATTTCCGCCGATTCAGCTGGAAGCGGGTCAAATTTGAGCTGTAGCTGCCTTGTTGTTTGGTCTTTATTTTTTCCAAAAATCATTTCTAGGTACATAAGTATCTATTTAATCAGAGAAACACCAAAAAAATTCCAAGATTCAACCACTAGCTAGGAACGGCCATTCCCGCCGTTTTGACCGCATTTTGAAACGGGCATAAAATATTCAAAAAAAATCAAAAAATTGAGAAACCTTTGCATTGTGTCATTATATGTGGCCAAGTTCCCAGGAAAAATAATAAACTTGTAATACAGCAATTATTTCAAAAAAGTGTTCTCAAAAACGAGCTATCACGTGTGGAGATCAATGGCTTTCAAGCCAAATGATCAATCTTATGTCCACATTCATGGCATAGTTTGTTCAAATGATCTCATATTGTGCACAAGGGTGCAGATTGGAATGGCAAAGAATATTTCCTAAGGAACTTTTCATTTTCTTTGGATGAAAAAACCATTTTCCATTTTTCGTGTGCCGGAAAGGAGGTTATTTTGTGAAGAACCTACCAAATAATTGTTGCAAAATTGGACCAAATTATTTTTATAAAATACTAGGACATATTTAATGCACAACTGACCAAATGGTTGGGTGTAAAAAGTTTTGATCCACCTCTCTTAAAAAGACAAATTTTCACCGATTCAGCTAGAAGCGGGTCAAATTTGAACTGTAGCTGCCTTGTAGTTTGGTCTTTATTTTTTCCAAAAATCATTTCTAGGTAAATAAGTATCTATTTAATCAGAGAAACACCACTAAATTCCAAGATTCAACCACTAGCTAGGAACGGCCATTCCCGCTATTTTAACCGCATTTTGAAACATGCATAAAAAATTCAAAAAATATCAAAAAATTGGGAAACCTTCGCATTGTGTCATTATATGTGACCAAGTTACCAGCAAAAATTATAAACTTGTAATACGGCAATTATTTTAAAAAAGTGTTCTCAGAAACGAGCTATCAAGTGTGAAGATGCATGGCTTTCAACCCAAATGCTCAATCTTATGGCCACATTCATGACATAGTTTGTTCAAATGATCTTATATTGTGCACAAGGGTGCATATTGGAATGGCAAACAATGTTGCCAAAGAAAGTTTTTATTTTCTTTGGAAGAAAAATTCATTTTCCATTTTCTGAGTGCCCAAAATGAAATTTTTTTAAGGACCTCCCATATATTTTCTTGCAAAATTGAACCAAATCAATTTTCTAAAATAGTAGGACATATTTAATGCACAATTGACAAAAATGGTTGGGTCAAATGAATATTGTTGAATTTTGATCCACCTCCCGTGAAAAAGATAAATTTTCGCCGATTCAGCTGGAAGCGGGTCAAATGAATATTGTTGAATTATTTTTGAACTAGGCAAGGAAGAGTTTTTACATATTTCACGAAGATATGACCCAAAGAATTTATGAGATTTTTTTGGGATTGACAGAAATATAGGTTGCTTCACAACCTAGGGCAAAATTTGACACATGGACATGACACATATGCAAAACTGATGAGGTGGCGCCTAGTCGTAGCAAACCACCACAATTTACAAGGTTATGACCATTTATATTGGTCGTGATCAGCTAGAAATAAGGCAGCGGACCACTGCTGTCTGCTTTATGACCATTTCGTGTAAGGAAATTACGACCTTTCTGACCAAAATGGTCATTATTGTTCAGCGTTTGGAGCCCACCGAATAGCTTTTGACCAATTGGTCTCAAATGGTCATAGATTTATGACTAATTCACCCATGGTCACTACGAGAAGGTCATAAATGAGCATATTTCTTGTAGTGCATGTGGCGAATAAAAATATAGCTCCAAGTAAAGTTACCGGTAGACGAAGACGAAAGAGGGGATGCCTTCCGGGGCATCCCCAAGCTTAGGCTTTTGGTTATCCTTGAATATCTTGGGGTGCCATGGGCATCCCCAAGCTTAGGCTCTTGCCACTTGAGGGAGTCCTGGATTAGGGGGTGTCCGGATAGCCGAACTATCACCGTTGGCCGGACTGCTGGACTATGAAGATACAAGATTAAAGACTTCGTCCCGTGTCCGGATGGGACTTTCCTTGGCGTGGAAGGCAAGCTTGGCGATACGGATATGTAGATCTCCTACCATTGTAACCGACTCTGTGTAACCCTAACCCTATCCAATGTCTATATAAACCGGAGGGTTTTAGTCCGTAGGACGAATAACAATCATACCATAGGCTAGCTTCTAGGGTTTAGCCTCTCTGATCTCGTGGTAGATCTACTCTTGTACTACCCATATCATCAATATTAATCAAGTAGGAGTAGGGTTTTACCTCCATCGAGAGGGCCCGAACCTGGGTAAAAACATCGTGTCCCTTGTCTGCTGTTACCATCCGCCTAGACGCACAGTTCGGGACCCCCTACCCGAGATCCGCCGGTTTTGACACCGACATTGGTGCTTTCATTGAGAGTTCCTCTGTGTCGTCGTCCTTAGGCCCGATGGCTCCTTCGATCATCAACAACGACGCGGTCCAGGGTGAGACTTTCCTCCCCGTACAGATCTTCGTATTCGGTGGCTTTGCACTGCGGGCCAATTCACTTGGCCATCTGGAGTAGATCGAAAGCTACGCCCCTGGCCATCAGGTCAGATTTGGGAGTTTGAACTACACGGCCGACATCCGCGGAGACTTGATCTTTGACGGATTCGAGCCACAGCCAAGCGCGCCGCACTGTCTCGATGGGCATGATCTAGCTCTACCGCCGAACAGTGCCCTGGAGGCCGCACCAGCGTCCGCTCCGACCCTTAGCTCGGAGGCGACTCCGCCGATCGAGGACGAGTGGTTGGACACCGCCTCGGGGGCTATGATCTCTACGTCAATTGAGCCAAACTCCATCCCTGTCTTTTGCGAAGACCGTGACTCCAAGGTGCCGGACTCCTCTCCAGACTCCGAACCCTCCGCACCCCCGCCAATCGAATCCAATTGGGAGCCGGTTATGGAGTTCACTGCCGCGTACATCTTTCAGCACCCGCCCTTTGGCGACATCCTGAACTCACTAAAATCTCTCTCTTTATCAGGAGAGCCCTGGCCGGACTACGGCCAGGAAGGTTGGGATGCGGACGACGAAGAAATTCAACGCCCACCCACCACCCACTTTGTAGCCACTGTCGATGATTTAACCGACATGCTCGACTTCGACTCCGAAGACATCGACGGTATGGACGACGATGCTGGAGACGACCAAGATCCGGCGCCTACAGGGCACTGGAAGGCCACCTCGTCATACGACATATACATGGTGGACATCCCAAAAGATGGGAATGGCGTTGGAACAGCGGAGGATGACCCCTCCAAGAAACAGCTCAAGCGCCGGCGTCAGCGGCGCCGCTCTAAATCCCGCCACAGAAAAAACGGTGATTCCGTTACGGGAGATAATAACACCCCGGACAGTGCCGAAGACAACCTCCTCCAGCAGGATTCAGTACAGGAGGAGGGAGAAGCCAGCCCTCATGATAGAGCGGGAGACAGGGAGGTGGAGGATGATAATTATATGCCTCCCTCCGAAGATGAGGCAAGCCTCGACGACGACAAATTTGTCGTGCCTGAGGATCCCGCCGAACAGGAGCGATTTAAACGCAGGCTTATGGCCACGACAAGCAGCCTCAAGAAAAAACAGCAGCAACTTAGAGCTGACCAAGACTTGCTAGCTGACAGATGGACTGAAGTCCTTGCAGCCGAAGAGTACGAACTCGAACGCCCCTCCAAGAGATACCCAAAACGCAGGCTGCTAGCCCAATTAGAGGAAGCAGCACCCAAACCTACATCACCAGCGCATGATGCGGACAACCGGCCACCCCGTGGCCGCGATAGAGAGGCCTCTAGACCCTCCATTCAAGTCGCACCCCTGCGTCGCTCGACAAGTACCAAGGCACGGGGAAACGCGCCAGACCTGCGAGACATATTGGAGGACAAGGCAAGGCAAACAAGATCGATCTACGGATCGCATGGGCGCCCGACGACACGTGATGATAACCGTCACGCCGGACACAGCAACTCCGGCCGGGCCGAACACAGTAGACAAAGCTCATTTGAGCTGCGTCGTGATATAGCTCAATACAGAGGCGCCGCACACCCACTATGCTTCACAGACGAAGTGATGGATCATCAAATCCCCGAGGGTTTCAAACCCGTAAACATCGAATCATACGATGGCACAACAGATCCTGCGGTTTGGATCGAGGACTACCTCCTCCATATCCACATGGCCCGCGGCGATGATCTACACGCCATCAAATACCTCCCACTCAAGCTTAAAGGACCAGCTCGACATTGGCTTAACAGCTTGCCAGCAGAATCAATTGGTTGTTGGGAGGACCTGGAAGCCGCATTCCTTGATAACTTCCAGGGCACATATGTGCGACCACCAGACGCCGATGACCTCAGCCACATAATTCAGCAGCCAGAAGAATCGGCCAGACAATTCTGGACACGGTTCCTAACCAAGAAAAATCAAATCGTTGACTATCCGGATGTAGAGGCCCTTGCAGCCTTCAAACATAACATCCGCGACGAGTGGCTTGCTCGGCACCTAGGACAGGAAAAGCCGAAATCCATGGCAGCCCTCACAACACTCATGACCCGCTTTTGCGCGGGAGAGGACAGCTGGCTAGCTCGTAGTAACAACTTGACCAAAAGCCCTGGTAGTTCGGATACCAAGGACAACAATGGCAGGTCGCATCGCAACAAGCACAAGCGCCGCATTAACGGCGATAATGCTGAAGATACGGCAGTCAATGCCGGATTCAGAGGCTCTAAACCCGGTCAGGGGAAAAAGCCGTTCAAAAGAAATACTCAGGGCCCGTCCAATCTGGACCAAATACTCGATCGCTCGTGCCAAATACATGGCACCCCCGAAAAACCAGCCAACCACACCAATAGGGATTGCTGGGTCTTCAAACAGGCAGGCAAGTTAAATGCCGAACTCAATGACAAGGGGCTGCATAGCGATGACGAGGAGGAGCCCCGGCCGCCGAACAATAGAGGACAGAAGGGCTTCCCCCCACAAGTGCGGACGGTGAACATGATATATGGAACCCACATACCCAAAAGGGAGCGGAAGCGTGTACTAAGGGACGTATATGCGATGGAGCCAGTCGCCCCGAAGTTCAACCCATGGTCCTCCTGCCCGATCACCTTTGATCGAAGGGACCACCCCACTAGCATCCGCCACGGCGGATTCGCCACATTGGTTCTTGACCCAATCATCGACGGATTTCACCTCACTAGAGTCCTGATGGACGGCGGTAGCAGCCTGAACCTCCTCTATCAGGATACAGTGCGCAAAATGGGCATAGACCCCTCAAGGATTAAACCCACAGAGATGACGTTTAAAGGCGTCATACCAGGTGTAGAGGCCAATTGTACAGGCTCAGTTACACTCGAAGTGGTCTTCGGATCCCCGGATAACTTCCGAAGCGAAGAGATAATCTTCGACATAGTCCTGTTCCGCAGCGGCTATCACGCACTGCTTGGACGAACCGCATTTGCAAAGTTCAATGCGGTGCCGCACTACGCATACCTCAAGATCAAGATGTCAGGCCTTCGAGGAGTAATCACGGTCAATGGAAACACCGAACGCTCTCTCCGAACGGAGGAGCACATGGCGGCCCTCGCGGCGGAGGTGCAAAGCAGCCTCTCACAGCAATTCTCGAGTCCGGCTATTAAACGTCCGGACACCGTCAAGCGTGCCCGGAGTAACCTACAACAAGACCGCCTGGCACGATCCGAGCACGTGTAGCAATCCGGCCCCAACCCCAGCCCTCGTGAAATTGCGAAGCCAGTACTACGCGTACATAACTACGCTCTGGAGATACCATGGGCATAAGGGGAGGGGCATGACCACGGCACGCCCAGAATGTGGCTCAACCGCACCAGGGGCTCCCGATTGTGTCATTCTTTTTCTTTCTTCTTTTCTCTTACTTTCAGGACTCCGTTTTTCAGAAGCCCTGTCCGGCACTAGAATTGCCGAACTCGCGATGCAACAGCCAGGGAAGCAGAAAGCTACGTTGAGTGTCCAGGTGGTCTCTACTACGAGCATTATACCTGTTTTACATACCATCCCGCAGCTTACCCCTGGAGGGGGACATGTTAAATAGTCCCATCCCTTGCTTATCGCACTATTTGTATCGTTCTGCTTTCATTGCAGTACCTTTTTGAATAAACAATACATAGCTTTTTCCTATTATTGCACTGCTTTCTTTATCTATATATATGTTCATTCATGACATGTTGCACCCATACACTTTGGTACGGCCAATACACCAGGGGCTTAAGTACCCCCAAAATATGGTGTGATAAGTCTGAACACTTTCACAAGTGCGGCACCCCGAACTTATAGCATTATATGCATCGGCTCCGAATCATGTCTTGGGTCAATAGTTGGGTTTGCCCGGCTCCCATGTTTTGGTACCTTACGTTCCGTTATATCGGCTAAGGTAGCACTGGGAGAACCACTGCGATTGTGCCCCGGTTGAGCTGGGTTGAGCACCTCAGTGGAGAAAGCTAAAACTGACCGTCATGATAGGGCTATACCGTCGATGTCTTCAGAGTTTAAATCCAGTACGCCGGTTAAATCATCGACTGTGGCAATGAAGTGGGTGATGGGTGGGCAACGAATTCCTTCATCGCCCGCTTCCCACTCGAGCCGGACATTGTTCAGCCAAGAGCCTCCTGACAAAGAGAGAGACTTTAATGAGTCCAGCATGTCGCCGAAGGTCGAGTGCTGGAAGATATCCGCAGTGGTGAACTCCATTACCAGAGCCCAACCTGGCTTGACTGGCTCAGGAGTGCGCGGACTAGTACCAACATCCGGATACGAATCCGGGGGTCCGGAGTGACAGGCCACCACGGAGGTAAGGCCCATGTTCGGCTCCACCACCGATGAGTGTGTGACCTGTGGGGCGGGGTCCAGCCCCCCGTCCTTAGGCAAAGCAGCCTGCTCCGGATTTAGGTCCGAGGGTACTGCGGGGGTGATACCGCGAGCTTTGTCCGACAGCAGGTCTAAGCCGTGCTCTTCGTGACTGTCCGGTGCTCCTGGCATAGGCCCGAATCCGTCGAAGATCCAGTCTCTGCGGATGTCCGCCGTGTAGTTCAGGTTGCCGATCCTGATCTGGTGGCCAGGGGTATAGCTATCGATCCGCTCCAGATAGCCAAGCGAATTGGCCCGCAGGGCAAAGCCGCCGAACACGAAGATCTGTCGGGGGAGAAAGGTCTCGCCCGGGACCATGTTGTTAACGATGGTCGAAGGAGCCATTGAGCCCTGTAGCGACGACACAGAGGAACTCTCAATGAAAGCACCAATGTCGGTGTCAAAACCGGCGAATCTCGGGTAGGGGGTCCCGATCTGTGCGTCTTAGGCTGATGGTAACAGGAAGCAAGGGACACAATGTTTACCCAGGTTCGGGCCCTCTCGATGGAGGTAAAACCCTACTTCCTTCTTGATTAATATTGAAGATACGAGTAGTACAAGAGTAGATCTACCATGAGATCGTAGAGGCTAAACCCTAGAAGCTAGCCTATGATGGTATGATTGTAATTGTGATCGGCCTTCTAAGGACCAACCTCTCCGGTTTATATCGACACCGGAGAGGGCTAGGGTTTACACGGAGTTGGTTACAAGGAAGAAAATATAATATCCGGATCGCCAAGCTTGCCTTCCATGCCAAGGAGAATTCCATCCGGACACGGGATGGAGTCTTGAGTCTTCACGCTTCAATAGTCCGGACGCTGTATATAGTCCGGCTGTCCGGATACCCCTTAATCCAGGACTCCCTCAACGTGCGTGTTTTTTCATCGGTGCTAGCTCTAAGGACGAGGTTGTGGTCGTCTTCGTCTCCGACTAGTAGTTGAGCAACGACGGCAAAAAGGTGCTGCAAGAGATGCGTATGCACCGTTGCGTGCGAGCTTCGCCGTAGCACGACGAACTGGACGTCGCCGCGGATGGCGCATGCCTCCATGCAGCCGAGTGTGTGCGCATGCATGTGTTATTCACGTGCATTTTGCGACCGAGCGTGTGTGCATGCACGTGTTGTGTACGTGCGTTTGTGTGCTCCATGTTGTACGCGTATGTGCATGAGTTGGATCGGATGGAGTTAGTGCGTTGGCTTGTGTACATGCGTGGCTGCATGCCTCCTGTACATGTGTGGCTTGTTGCGTGGTTATCAATAATTCAATATAAACTACTCCCTCCGTTCCTAAATATAAGTCTTTCTAGCCATTTCAAATAGACTACAACTTACAGATGTATGCAGACATATTTTAGAGTGTAGATTCACTCATTTTGTTTCGTATGTAGTCCCTTATTGAAATCTCTAAAAAGACTTATATTTGGGAACGGAGGGAGTATAAAACATCTTCAACTTAGCATCCTGATGTACCGTTTCTAGTGGTTAGCGAAAATTTCATGTTCTTTTATTTGTTTATAGGTGGGCAGGCGGCAAAAACAGGGGAAAACGCGCAAGGTTCCTTGCAGACGCTCACCTCGAGGTTCCTTGCTCCTTCTCGGTCGTCGGGAATCTATGCTCTTCGACTCTTTTCTTTTACGTGAGCTTTGTTCATCCTTTACCCAACACACGAGACATCTAGCATCAAGGTGCACGTGTCATTCAAGAAAATGGAGATAATCAGATAAGCAGTGCATAAGTGAGTCCTGCACTTCGATGGCACCTACACAATATTTTTTTCTCCTCGATGGCTCGTTAATAGTGCACGTACTCAACGACGGAGCACGGGATGGTAGCAATGACATGGTCAGCCCTTTTTTGGACAGAGTACGTACTAAATAACTTTGATGTGTCCCTTCAACTCGCAGAACAATGAGAAGCTTGATTACGCCTTCTCCCTCGCCAACACGTGCGCGGTGGCTCGTAGCACGAGGAGAAACTTTTGCTTACAAGGGTGGATGTGCAGCAGTTCATTTGGTGTCAGACTGCCAGCAGTACTACTTTAGAACCATCGACTATCGGAAGAGGCGAAGAGCCAAGCGCAAGGTCACCTACTAACCTTAGGCTAGGTGTAGTGGGAGTCACATAAGTAGGGGTGAAAACACAAGTGCTCCCTAGGTGATTTTGGTAATTAATGACAACATATCTCTTGTTGGACTAACACTTTTATCTAGTATGTTTTAGATAAGTTCAACATTGGAGTGGCATGGACTAAAGGATGTGGGAACTCCTTCAAGATGCTAAGGACAAAGGATTGGCTCAAGCTTCAAGCTCAAGACTCTTCATTTTCCATTTTAGTGATCCAAGATCACATTGAGTCTATAGGAAAAGACAATACTATCAAGGAGGGATGAGGCGTTGCTTAATGAGCCTCTTGCTTCATGTGCTTAGTGTTATGCTCCAAATACCCTCAACTACTTTCCCACTTCCACACATATGTCCTAAACCTAAAGTCAAACTCGGCTCCACTGATTCTTTCTATCCGGCGCCATCGAGTTTGGATGTCTTAGCCACTGCCACAAACCCTAGGCAAATCGGTCTCACCGATAGGGATCTCGGTCTCACCGAGATGGGATTGTAATCTCTCTGTGTATGTCCATTATCAAAATCGGTCTCACCGAGTTTGAGCAATCGGTACTACCGAGATTACAATGCAAATTCTCTGGTTAACTAATTACCAAAATCGGTCTCACCGAGTTTGATAATCGGTCAAACCGAGTTTGCCTGACCAACTCTCTGGTTAGCTAATTACCAAAATCGGTCTCACCGAGTTTGTGTAATCGGTCTCACCGAGATTACGTTATACCCTAACCCTAACCATATCGGTCCTACCGAGTTGTATTTCGGTCCCACCAAAAACCCTAACGGTCACATTATTTGCTAAATCGGTCTGACCGAGTTTAACGATTCGGTCCCACCGAGTTTGGTAGATTGTGTGTAACGGTTAGATTTTGTGTGGAGGCTATATATACCCCTCCACCTCCTCTTCATTCGTGGAGAGAGCCATCAGACTGAACCTACACTTCCAGCATCCTATTTCTGAGAGAGAACTACCTACTCATGTGTTGAGGCCAAGATATTCCATTCCTACCATATGAATCTTGATCTCTAGCCTTCCCCAAGTTGCTTTCCACTCAAACCCTCTTTCCACCAGATCCAAATCCTATGAGAGAGAGTTGAGTGTTGGGGAGACTATCATTTGAAGCACAAGAG
>LR880968.1:807875997-807894438 GCA_904067115.1 Aegilops sharonensis | reverse complement strand
GAGCCATCAGACTGAACCTACACTTCCAGCATCCTATTTCTGAGAGAGAACTACCTACTCATGTGTTGAGGCCAAGATATTCCATTCCTACCATATGAATCTTGATCTCTAGCCTTCCCCAAGTTGCTTTCCACTCAAACCCTCTTTCCACCAGATCCAAATCCTATGAGAGAGAGTTGAGTGTTGGGGAGACTATCATTTGAAGCACAAGAGCAAGGAGTTATAATCAACACACCATTTGTTACTTCTTGGAGAGTGGTGTCTCCTAGATTGGCTAGGTGTCACTTGGGAGCCTCCGACAAGATTGTGGAGTTGAACCAAGGAGTTTGTAAGGGAAAGGAGATCGCCTACTTTGTGAAGATCTACCGCTAGTGAGGCAAGTCCTTCGTGGGCGACGGCCATGGTGGGATAGACAAGGTTGCTTCTTCGTGGACCCTTCGTGGGTGGAGCCCTCCGTGGACTCGTGCAACCGTTACCCTTCGTGGGTTGAAGTCTCCACCAACATGGAAGTACGATAGCACCACCTATCGGAACCACGCCAAAAACATCCGTGTCTCCAATTGCGTTTGAATCCTCTAATCCCTTCCCTTTACATTCTTGCAAGTTGCATGCTTTATTTTCCGCCGCTCATATACTCTTTGCATGCTTGCTTGCTATATGTTGTGAATGTTAAACTTGTGCCTAAACTCCACTCAAACTTTAAAGAAACTTAAAAACTGCAACTTTGGTACTTAGTGTCTAATCACCCCCTCTAGACACCTCTTCTCAAGGTCCTACAAGGGGTACCTCGTTTTTTTGATCTAGAAACAACCACACGCGAATATCGAGGTGCTGGTTACGTAGAACAAGTTTCTTGGAGTCCATGCTCAGCCCTCCTCTATCTCTCTTCCCAGCCAGCCAACGGACGTGCGGAGCCCATCGTCTGTTTGCTCACATGCGGTCCCACATGTCAGTGAAAACGCTAGAGGACCCACTGAACCTGCACAGCTTTCACCTCAACCTGCTGGTGATGAAAAACAAATCCAATAAAGATATTCAGTGGCTGCTTTTGGAGTTACTCAAGAGTAGTAAGATTCTATTTACAGTTTAACCCAAGATGCACATCACGTGGCTTCAACTACCACTCTATTTTCTTGCATGACACGACCTGGATGCTGGATGTCCCACGTGTCGGCAAAAGGAGGAAGAACCCGACCAAATCTTTGGTTGTGCTCTCGGATTGACTAGTTGTGCTAACTTAAAAATTTATTGTGTACTCCCTCCGTTTCAAAATACTTGACTTCCATTTGTCCAAAAATTGATGTACCTATATACTAAAACATGTCTAGTGTGACGCCCAGATAATCAAGCTACAGTAAACCTCTACTAAAGATACCACATCACCTCGGTTATTGTTGTTAATCTCGCGTTAGTTCAAAACCGATTCAAATTCAAATTTAAAATTACGTAAAATGATAAAGGTTTTCAAATGTTAAAACTAAAATGTTTGGAGTGAGCCAAATAATGCGTAGGTAATTATGCCGAAAAACCACACTTTTCTATAATGCTTTATAATAATCTAAATTGATTTAAACAGTAACAAAAACAATTAAGTAAATACCTTTTTCAATTAATAAAACTCTAAACTAATTTATTTTGGGGTAAAACTTTTATGACAATGGATGGTTTTGAAACATTATTTTAGGAGTTGTTATCATATTTTACTAAACTAAAAATAATGTGTATCTAAAATAAAATAGCAAATAAAAATAAGAAAAGAGAAAGACAAAACAAAATAAATTTAGAAAGAAAAGGACACCCCCTAGCCAACTGGGCCAACAGGCCCAGCAGGCTACCCACGCGGCCCAGCTGGCCCACCCCCGGGTGGATAACCCCACCCACAGCCTAACCCTGGCCCACGATCACCACTCGCCCCCCCCCCCCCCACTCCCCCAGACGATCCCCTCTCCTCCCTCACTCCCCCCTCGATCCGGAGCGGGCTCCGACCCCGGGGCCCCGCTGCCCGCCTCGCCGTCGGCGTTCCCCGACGCCGCCCCGCCCGTGGCGCCACGCCCCCCTCGGGCGCCGCCCCCCCCCCCCCCCCCCCCCCCCCGCCCCCCTCGCACGCGCCCCCCGCCCCCCCTCCCCCCCCCCCGCCCCCCCCCCCCCCCCCTCCCCCCGCCGACCCCCTCGCCGCCCGCCCGCCCCCCTCGCTCCGGAGCGGGCTCCGACCCCGGGGCCCCGCTGCCCGCCTCGCCGTCGGCGTTCCCCGACGCCGCCCCGCCCGTGGCGCCACGCCCCCCTCGGGCGCCGCCCCCCCCCCCCCCCCCCCCCCCCCGCCCCCCTCGCACGCGCCCCCCGCCCCCCCTCCCCCCCCCCCGCCCCCCCCCCCCCCCCCTCCCCCCGCCGACCCCCTCGCCGCCCGCCCGCCCCCCTCGCTCCGGAGCGGGCTCCGACCCCGGGGCCCCGCTGCCCGCCTCGCCGTCGGCGTTCCCCGACGCCGCCCCGCCCTTGCCGCCTCGACCCCGTCGCTCGCCTCCCCGCCCTCACCCCCTCCCCGATCCAGAACAGGATCAGGGCACGACATTGACGCCGCCACCTAGACCACGTCGGAGCTGCCTCGTTTGGAACGCTCCCTAGCCGGACTGCCTTCCCTGCGTGCGTCGTCCCCATCCCCCACCTCGAGCACCACTATCTTGTCCCCTACGACCTGCCGTGAGGGCCCCTCCTCTCCCCCCTTTCCCTCAGTTGCCGCCGCCGTTCGTGACGCCCCGGCCTTCTCTACCGCGCGCACGCATGCGCCGCGCCCGTTGCGGCCCTCTGCTCGTCGCGCCGCTCGGAGCCGTGCCCCGCGCCTCGCCCTCCTCCCATCTCCATCGCGCTCCAGCGCCCGCTCGTGGCCGCGCCGCCCCGCTCCGGCCATGGTTGCCGGCACTGGGCCACGCGCCGGCCCCTCCCCTCCTGGCCGTACGCTCCGGCGCCCGGCGCACGTGCCTGCACCATCGGGGCGAAGCCCCGATTAGCCCAGTACCCACACCCGCTAAGCAGCGCCCGTTTGGCCCCTAGGGCCTATGACAAACGGGGCCCAGCCCCAGAACTTTTCTTTAAAATAAAAGAAAATAAAATAAACATAAATTAATAAAAATAATAATTAATTGATTAATTATTTACTGACTCAATTAACTTAATTAATCATGTTTAATTAATCTAATTAACTAGTTAGTTTAATTAAATAGTAATTTGATTAGCTAAGTCCTAATTAACCTAAACAGAGTATGACAGGTGGGTCCCACGCGTCAGTTTGACCAGTCAACACCTCTGCTGACTGCTGACGTCATGCTGATGCAAAAATACAAATTTCAAATTAATTTAATAATAATAAATTAGAAATTGACGTAAAAATTTAAAAATTAGTAGAAAATAAACCGTAGCTTGGATAGAAAAACTTTGTACATGAAAGGTGCCCAGGACGACGAGACGAATTCGAATACGCAACCCGATCATCAGCAACACGTCCGTAGCATAATGAACCTGCAACATTTCACCTTCGATTCATCTGTTCAAAAACGCGAGACACCGGGGATACTTTCCCGGATGTTTCCCCCTTTCGCCGGTATCACCTACTACCGCCTTAGGGCGCACCTAGCTCCGCTCATTGTCATGTCTTGCTTCGTCATGCTTATGTTTGCATTATATTTATTGTTTCTTCCCCCTCTTATCTCCGGTAGACTACGAGACCGACGCCGCTGCTACCCAGTACGACTACGGTGTTGACGATCCCTCCTTGCCAGAGCAACCAGGCAAGCCCCCCCCCCTTTGATCACCAGATATCACCTATTCTTCCCTCTACTGCTTGCATTAGAGTAGTGTAGCATGTTACTGTTTTGATTAATCCTATTCTGTTGCATAGCCTGTCATTGTTGCTACATCTATTGATACCTTACCTGCAATCCTAAATGCTTAGTATAGGATGCTAGTTTACCATTATTGGTCCTACATTCTTATCAGTCTGCCATGCTATACTATCGGGCCATGATCACTCGGGAGGTGATCACGGGTATATGTTATACTTACATACTATTCAGGTGGTGACTAAAGTCGGGTCAGCTCATTGAGTACCCGCAAGTGATTTGGATGTGGGGGCTGGAAGGAGAGGTGGCTCCATCCCGGTAGAGGTGGGCCTGGGTTCCCGACGGCCCCCGACTGTTACTTTATGGCGGAGCGACAGGGCAGATTGAGACTACCTAGGCGAGGGGTGGGCCTAGTCCTGGTCAGCATCTGTGGTTACATCAATAACATGCTTAACAAGATCTTGGTATTTGATCTGAGTCTGGCCACTGGCCTATAAGCACTAACCAACTACGTGGAAATAGTTATGAGCACTCGGCATCGTGGTATCAGCCGAAGCCTTCGTGACGTTAGCGACTGAGCGGCGTGCGCCGGATTGGACCGTAAG
The DNA here is from genome assembly GCA_904067115.1 of Aegilops sharonensis. Classification (NCBI taxonomy): domain Eukaryota; kingdom Viridiplantae; phylum Streptophyta; class Magnoliopsida; order Poales; family Poaceae; genus Aegilops; species Aegilops sharonensis. Next base: position 807,890,003 of record LR880968.1, on the reverse strand, counting down.
CCTGCTCTTGTATTAAGGGGGCTAGGTCTGCTTCCGGCCGCGTGCGCAACGTGCAGGTGTGCAATGGGCGATGGGCCCAGACCCCTGCGCGCATAGGATTTAGACCGGCGTACTGACCTCTCTGTTGTGCTTAGGTGGGGCTGCGACGTGTTGATCTTCCGAGGCCGGGCATGACCCAGGAAAGTGTGTTCGGCCAAAGGGGATCGAGCGTGTTGGGTTATGTGGTGCACCCCTGCAGGGAAGTCGATCTATTCGAATAGCCGTGTCCCATGGTAAAAGGACGACCCGGAGTTGTACCTTGACCTTATGACAACTAGAACCGGATACTTAATAAAACACACCCAGACAAGTTCCACAGACAACCCGGTGATCGCTTTTCCACAGGGCGACGAGGGGAGGATCGCCGGGTAGGATTATGCTATACGATGCTACTTGGAGGACTCCAATCTACTCTCTTCTACATGCTGCAAGATGGAGGCTGCTAGAAGAGTAGTCTTTTATAGGACTAGCTATCCCTCTCTTATTCCAGCATTCTGCAGTTCAGTCCATCGATATTGCCTCTTTACACATATACCCATGCATCTGTAGTGTAGATCCTTACTTGCGAGTACTTTGGATGAGTACTCACGGTTGCTTTGCTCCCTCTTTCCCCCCTCTTTCCTTTTCTTCCCGGAAGCCGCAACCAGACGTTGGAGCCTAGGATCCAGACGCCACCGTCGACGACGACTCCTACTACACTGGAGGTGCCTACTACTATGTGCAGGCCGTTGATGACGACCAGGAGTAGTTTAGGAGGATCCCAGACAGGAGGCATGCGCCTCTTTCGATCTATATCCCAGTTTGTGCTAGCCTTCTTAAGGCAAACTTGTTCACTTAGGTTTGTACTCAGATATTGTTGCTTCCGCTAACTCGTCTCTGATCGAGCACTTGTATTCGAGCCCTCACGGCCCCTGGCTTGTATTATGATGCTTGTATGACTTATTTTTATTTTTAGAGTTGTGTTGTGATATCTTTCCGTGAGTCCCTGATCTTGATCATACACGTTTGCGTGTATGATTAGTTTATGATTGAATCGGGGGCGTCACAAGTTGGTATCAGAGCCGGCTGCCTGTAGGAATCCCCCTTCCACACTCCTTGGCCGAAGTCGAGTCTAGACATTGTAAAACTGTTTTACTAACATGGTTGTGCGGCCCATGGGCCCACGTCGCCATTGGGTGACATTAGGATATTTTATTCCTCGTCTATAATCTGGGACTCTAAGCTCTCTTCTATTCGGGTTAAATGATTTTGCTAAAAACAAAACTAACTTTAGGTTCTCAAAAATACTTTCTCCCAGAGAGCTCCTCATTTCAGATGATCGCCTGTTGCGCTAGAAGATTCCGAGGTTACTCTATATTGTTCTCTCGATCTTCGTGCCATCACATTTGTGATTTCCTTCCACCGTGAACCCCTATAAAAATTGCATACACTTGCCATTCATACAATCATTCCCCGTTGATCTTGTTATTACAAGATACCCCTGAAATTCTCTCTATAGTTTTGAGAATACTTTGTGCCTACTGCCTTGCAGTTCTTTGCCACTTGAATACCCCTACGGATAATATCTCGCACTTATCGAGTATCCGTTCTTTCCCAGTTGATTCATGTACTTCACAATTGTCTTCGAAATACCATTCGATCTTCCGAAAATCCTGAGCAACCTATTGCTCTTGAAATTCTTGCTTGCTTGCATTATGGTTAATCCCCTAAGTCTCGTAATCTTATTGGCATCCCTTGTCCTTATCATTTTGAGTCTGTTGATTCAATATGTTGTGAATGCTCGCAATCCACAGTCAGATCCAAGAATTCATCCTTCTGACTCAGACATCATTTGGATATGAGCTGGTTCTTTACCAATCAATTCCTTGATCGGTGGTGCTTCTAAGTCTATTGAACTTATTCATTTTTTATCATACCATTTGCTTCTGATCCCTTGATTTGGAAATCATAAATTCCTTTGCAATTGAGCCTTGAATTAGTCAGTTGTCTCTATACCCCAATGCCCTTGCATTCTTTCTTCTTCTGGTTGAGTACCGATGCTCACATCAGATCCCTTGTGGACCACCAGATCCTTTATTGGATTTTATACGACAACGTCCTTCGTATTCAATAACTTTGTGAGTCTTTTCGTAGATACATAATGCCTTTGGTAACTTGTATCCTCTGTCTTGTCGAACATGCTTTCGAGCTTGTGTTATTTACTCCTGAAGTTTGTGGTATATGTTCCTAAGAGGCCATGATTGGTTGAACCTATGCCTTTCCTAATCTGTGTGAACCCGGAAACTACTACGGGCCATACTCTATTGATGTTATCTCAGATAAAATTTCAACCATACAACTTCATCGAACGTGAGAAGTGAGTGAAAGGTTATACATTGAAGAAGTGGGAGTCAACCTTGAACCTCTTGTTCATGCCAGTGGACATGATGTAGATCCTATCATAGAAGCTTCCTGTAATAGTTAACATTTCCTTGGTATAATATCATCCGGTATCTGTTAATTGATCCTTTGTAATCGTGGTTCCGACCATATTTTCTCCTTGATTCCATTTCTCAGGCAAGTGAAAACACTTTCCTTCTACAGATCAATACGCCGTCCCAACCTCTATTTTGATCTACCCTTGAGTATTACCCCCTAGTATCTCGAGGATATCAACCCATTGCGCTACATCTTATAAATTTCTGATGAAGTACTACCTTTCCCTGTCATTGTCACTTCATGGGTGTTGGGTTGTCTGTCAACCGGGAACACCAATAAGTGAATCAATTCCGCACTCCAATTCAATTACTCTAATTAATTTTTTTTGCTTATGACTTTAATAATCCCTCAAGTCATTCCTAGCCTGTTTGGCTATATCATTATCTTACTAAATTTTAATTGTGCTACCTGGTTCTTCTTTCCTTAGCACAATTTTCGACGTTGAGCTAAACCTACGTCGATCTTCCTCGCCATATCATTATGCCTCGAACAGCAAGCTTGATTCCAATCTTTTGCTTCATCAGTCCTTTTGTTTGATGCAGTCGATGTTCGATTGCTTCTTTGTGGAGCCTCTCGACAAAATTTGTGATGATCATCATCAACATTTTGACTCCTTCCAGGATATCAATCTAATTCATGATGATAAGTGTCATCCTCGTCCCTTGGTAATTTGAGTTACCATCGACAACACCCTTACCTTCCTTTCATCACAAACTTGTTCTTGTTAGGGATGCAACTTGCTATCCAGTTTTTATTATGTTCTACCTTTGGTTGCTACCGTCTTTTATGTCAAGAAGGTGGCGAGAATTTCACCACCCCTTAAGAATTCTTGGTACAAGTGATACTTATTACCATCACCATTCTAATCTTGGTCCCAGTGTCCATTCTAATCGGGACACCTACAAGTGAACGGTACTGTTTGGAATCTGCCCTTCTGGCAACCCTATTGCTTGGAAGTTAATGGTCAACATTTCATTCTTAGACCATTGGTTATCGAATCACCATTATAACAGCGGTCATGCTACCTAAGCCCATATTTCGGGTGCACCTTTCAACCAATGTTTAATTGGGTATGTTTTCCTCGAGCATATCTCCTTATATCATTTGAACTGACAAATGCTATCTCCTTGTTCACTTAATTGTGGAAATCCATCTTTTGGAAATCTTGATGATTTATCGTCGAGTTCATCAACTACCTCCTCATCCTCTACTTGGTTTAACGACGAACTCTTGTTTCGGAACTCACTTCCATAGTTCCTTTCCCGAGAATCTTGCATTGTCATCTCGTCGATTTGTGTTACCCGTCTTCTTCTCAGGCATCCCGAGTCTGAGGTATCCTGACCCCAATCAGAACTGAATCTCGGTCATATATGATGGTTGTAACAAATTCCCAAGAGTTATAACATTAGTATTTGACCCAATAAGGTGAGGTCATGCCTAGCTCACCCGGCTAGAGACTCTATTGTTATAGTTTCCTTTTCACAAGGTTATCCATTCTTCCATGAGGAAATGGTAAGACTTATTCTACAAGTTGCTCCTGATGGATCATTTGTGTATCCAAAGTCTGGCCCTTGATTGAAACACCATATCATTGGTACCTCGAAGCATGACTATGATACCCCGCTCATCAACAAGAACATTGGAGGCGCGATGCTAAATGTTTCTTGGTCAGTTATCCAAACACCGTTGTATGGGTAGGATCTTGATTAATCCTTGTCTCTTATCTGAATGGTTGGGTACTTGCTCTTCTACCCTATATGCCATGTTCTGCTCGTACATGGGAAGGATATACTCCTAATAATTGTGTGTAAACACAATTTTCCTTTCCATTGTTCTGTTTAATCTGATAATTGCGTTTTCCTTTCCATTCTTTTGTTCAACCTTTCCTGAGTCTGACTTAACTGAGCAGAGATAATTCCCTGCTTAGGTAACCACCTTGTTGTACCACTCTGTCTGTAAGACCCTGTTACTATTGTTGATGACATTCCGATGACCACTGATGGGTGAGAATTTTGCCAATTGGTTCGCCTCATTCGACGAGCATGAAAATTGCTCTCTTTGTTCCCCGTCCTTGGTACCGACATTGTTGCCGGCATAGCTGACAAGCTATTCACTGACATGCCTCCCTATCGCGGTTGTGCAAGAAGTCACCACCATTCCTACTTTCAACCCACATGGTGGGCCCATAACCCACAGGTCCACTGGATCAAAACCTGACTCTTCTTTACAACCTGGATTCTAATGTATCCTTTGCACCTGGCTTCGTATGTGATTCACGAGCTAAATTCTATACCATTATTCATCCTAGACTCAAACACCATGTTATTCTCGTTGTTCAAACCCCCATTCCAGCTTCTGTCTAGTCATCAAATGATTGCCTACCCGTTTGAAACTTTGATACCATCGTATATTGCACTCAGCGAATTCACTGAAATACAATCGTGGGGTACCTTGTGTATTTCACATTGAGTTCATCGTCAGATGCCCAGCTTTGTGGAGATGCGTTCTTCCGGAGTTTTTCCCCTTAGTCGCGTTCGTAGGACGATGGAGATCCCAAAGAAAGGATGACGACTTGATCATGGTGACTTGAAGCAGAGAAATGAAGACATCAACATAAGGGATCAACCTCTTCGAAAGAGCAGCCAAGACCGAGAAGATGCGTTAGAATTTCTTAACCAGACCTTTCCCCCTTATCCCACCTCTTAAATCTCGGGACGAGATTTCTTGTAGTGGAGGAGAATTGTGACGCCCGGATAAACAAGCTACAGTAAACCTCTAACAAAATGCCACATCACCTCGGTTGTTAATCTCACGTTAGTTCAAAACCAATTCAAATTCAAATTTAAAATTAAATCAAATGATAAAGGTTTTCAAATGTTAAAATTAAAATGTTCGGAGTGAGCCAAATAATGCCTAGGTAATTATGGCGAAAAACCATACTTTTATATAATGCTTTAATACTCTGAAGTGATTTAAACAGTAACAAAAACAATTAAGTAAATAACTTTTTCAATTAATAAAACTCTAAACTAATTTATTTTGGAGTAAAACTTTTATGACAGTGGGTGGTTCTAAAACAATATTTTAGGAGTTGTTATCATATTTTAATAAACTAAAAATAATGTGTATCTAAAATAAAATAGCAAATAAAAATAAGAAAAGAGAAAGACAAAACAAAATAAAATTAGAAAGAAAAGGACACCCCCTTGCTAACTAGGCCAACAGGCCGAGATGGCTACCGACGCGGCCCAGCTGGCCCACCCCCGGCTGGATAACCCCACCCACAACCTAACCCTAGCCCACGACCACCACTTGCGCACCCCCCCACTCCCCTGCACGATCACCTCTCCTCCCTCACTCCCCCTCCATCCGGATCGGGCTCCGACCCCGGGGCCCCGCTGCCCGCCTCGCCGTCGGCGTTCCCCGACGCCGCTCGTCGTCTCCGGCGGCGCCCCGTGCTTGCTGCTCGACCAGAACTGGATCCGGGCACGACATCGACGCCACCACCTGGACCACGTCGGAGCTGCCTCATTCGGAACGCTTCCTCGCCGGACTGCCTCCCATGCGTGCGTCGTCCCCTTCCCCCACCTCGAGCACCACTGCCTTGTCCCCTACAACCCGCCGTGAGGACCCATCCTCTCCCCCCTTTCCCTCTGTCACCGGCGCCGTTCGCGACACCCCGGCCTTCTCTACCGCGCGCATGCACGTGCCACGCCCGTCGCGGCTCTCTGCTCGTCGCGCCGCCGTTTGGAGCCGCACCCCGCGCCTCGCCCTCCCCCCATCTCTGTCGCGCTCCAGCGCCCGCTCGTCGCCGCGCCGCCCCGCTCCGGCCATGGTCGCCGGCGCTGGGCCACGCGCCGACCCCTCCCCTCCTAACAGTGTGCTCCGGCGCCCGACGCACGTGCATGCACCATCGGTGAGAAGCCCCGGTTAGCTCAGCACCCACACCCGCTAAGCAGCGCCCATTTGGCCCCTGGGGCCTATGACAAACGGAGCCCAGCCCAGAACGTTTCTTTAAAATAAAATAAACATAAATTAATAAAATTAATAATTAATTGATTAATTATTTAGTGACTCAATTAAGTTAATTAATCATGTTTAATTAATCTATTTAACTAGTCAGTTTAATTAAACAGTAATTAGATTAGCTAATTCCTAATTAACCTAAACAGAGTATGAAAGTGGGTCCCACGCGTTAGTTTGACCAGTCAACACCTCTGTTGACTGCTGACGTCATGTTGATGCAATAATACTAATTTCGAATTAGTTTAATAATAATAAATTAGAAATTGACTTTAAACTTTAAAAATTAGTAGAAAATAGACTGTAGCTTGGATGGAAAAACTTTGTACATGAAAGTTGCTCAGAACGACAAGACGAATTCAAATACGCAACCAGATCATCAGTTACACGTCCGTAGCATACCGAACCTGCAAAATTTCACATTCGGTTCATCTGTTCGAAAACGCGAGACACCGGGGATACTTTCCCGGATGTTTCCCCCTTTCGCCGGTATCACCTACTACCGCGTTCAGGCGCACCTAGCACCGCTCATTGTCATGTCTTGGTTCGTCATGCTTATGTTTGCATTATATTTATTGTTTCTTCCCCCTCTTCTCTCCGGTAGACTACGAGACCGACACCGCTGCTACCTAGTACGACTACGGTGTTGAAGATCCCTCCTTGCCAAAGCAACCAGGCAATCCCCCCCCCCCCTTTGATCACCAGATATCGCCTATTATTCCCTCTACTGCTTGCATTAGAGTAGTGTAGCATGTTACTATTTCGATTAACCCTATTCTGTTGCATAGCCTGTCATTGGTGCTACATCTGTTGATACCTTACCTGCAATCCTAAATGCTTAGTATAGGATGCTAGTTTACCATTAGTGGCCCTACATTCGTGTCAGTCTGCCATGCTATACTATCGGGCCGTGATCACACGGGAGGTGATCACGAGTATATGCTATACATACATACTATTCAGGTGGTGACTAAAGTCGGGTCAGCTCGTTGAGTACCCGCAAGTGATTTGGATGTGGGGGATGGAAGGACAGGTGGCTCCATCCCGGTAGAGGTGGGCCTGGGTTCGCGACGGCTCCCGACTGTTACTTTGTGGCAGAGCGACAGGGCAGGTTGAGACCACCTAGGCGAGAGGTGGGCCTAGTCCTGGTCCGCGTCCGTGGTTACATCAATAACACACACGAGATCTTGGTATTTGATCTTAGTTTGGCCATTGGCCTATATGCACTAACCAACTACGCGGGAACAGTTATGGGCACTCGGCGTCGTGGTATCAGCCGAATCCTTCGTGACGTCAGCGACTGACCGGCACGCGCCAGATTGGACCGTAAGCCTGCTCTTGTATTAAGGGGGCTAGGACTGCTTCTGGCCGCATAAGCAACATGCAAGTGTGCAATGGGCCCAGACCCCTGCGCGCATAGGATTTAGACCGGCGTGCTGACCTCTCTGTTGTGCCTAGGTGGGGTTGCGATGTGTTGATCTTCTGAGGCCGGGCATGACCCAAGAAAGTGTGTCCGGCCAAAGGGGATCGAGCATGTTGGGTTATGTGGTGCACCCCTACAGGGAAGTTGATCTATTCGAATAGCCGTGTCCCTCGATAAAAGGACGACTAGGAGTTGTACCTTGACCTTATGACAACTAGAATCAGATACTTAATAAAACACAACCAGACAGGTTCCACACACAACCTGGTGATCGCTTTTCCATAGGGCGACGAGGGGAGGATCACCGGGTAGGATTATGCTATATGATGCTACTAGGAGGACTCCAATCTACTCTCTTCTACATGCTGCAAGATGGAGGCCGCCAGAAGTGTAGTCTTCGATAGGACTAGCTATCCCCCTCTTATTCTGGCATTCTACAGCTCAGTCCACCGATATTGCCTCTTTACACATATACCCATGCATATGTACTGTAGATCCTTGCTTGTGAGTAGTTTGGATGAGTACTCACGGTTGCTTTGCTCCCTCTTTCCCCCCTCTTTCCTTTTCTTCCCGGAAGCAGCAACCAGACGTTGGACCCTAGGATCTAGACGCCACCATCGACGACGACTCCTACTACACTGGAGGTGCCTACTACTATGTGTAGGCCACTGACGACGACCAGGAGTAGTTTAGGACGATCCCAGACAGGAGGCATGCGCCTCTTTCGATCTGTATCCCAGTTTGTGCTAGCCTTCTTAAGGCAAACTTGTTCACTTAGGTCTGTACTCAGATATTGTTGCTTCCGCTGACTCCTCTCTGATCTAGCACTTGTATTCGAGCCCTCGAGGCCCCTGGCTTGTATTATGATGCTTGTATGACTTATTTTTATTTTTAGAGTTGTGTTGTGATATCTTCCCGTGAGTCCCTGATCTTGCTCATACACGTTTGCATGTATGATTAGTGTATGATTGAATCAGGGACGTCACATCTAGATACATCTATATTTTGACAAATAGAAGGCATGTATTGTGGAACGGAGGGAGTAGAATGGATGCAAGTTTTGGTATTGGGAAGAAGAGTACATCGATATATTGATAGAGCGCAATTTAGTAGATGTTCTAGCACTTTTAGCTAGCATAGAGGCTAGAGATGAGACTAGTGCACTTGTTGATACTCCTACTAGAATAGAGGCTAGACATGAGACTAGATGCGAGGAAGCAACGTCTACTTCTTTACACTCGAAGAAGAAAGAAGCACGCAAGATCGAGCCTCCGCAGATCAACAATGAATGCATCAAGAAGGCACTAACCCAACTTACATGAGTAGTTATGGAAGTTGGATATCTTCTAGTAGTAAAATGTATTCTTGTGGTTCTTGTTTTCTTTGGTCTTGCTTTTCAAGTCAAAATTATCGTTGGAGTTCGTGCAAAACAGAGGTCCGTTTGGGGTCGTGCGTTGGAGTTGGCCTTACAAGTGGGACCGCAGTTGAGGAAACCGACTATCGGAAAACACCCACCTGGCCCACCGCGCGATGGCTGAAGTTTTAGAGAAACGACGAGGCTAAAGAGATTGCTCTAGCACGGACTCCAAGAAATATGGTGTCAGATGGATGTCGTGGTGGTGGCGTGTGCCGTACTCCTGGACGTGAATGCTTGTTCTGGCCCATGCCACCCTACTACTCCTAGCACTTATATAGTACTCTACTAGTATCGAGGATTCGAGGTGTTGGTTACGTACAGCAAACACATTAACATATGGCTATAGTAAAAACACCCGCCCGACGCGCGAAGCATGTGAAGCTAGTACAAATAGTGTACTACTATTGTTGATTGGCCTCATCCGATAACCTGTTGCAATGCACGTACAATTATGTATTCGGAAAATATTTTTTTGCCTCGTCGCACCACTCACTCAGAGAAGCGACTCGAAAGTCATTCATAAATTTAGTAAGTTTATCACAGGCATATCATTTTATTACATACAACAGGTCATCAACCAACATCGACAACGAGGATACCTTATAAATACTCAAGTTTTCAGCACACAACATATAACAAACAATGAAATGAACTTCAACTCAACCAATCCTCGGTGTTAGAAACGCTTGCTTTGAACCACAATTGATTCTCTGGGACGGGCCATCTATTGTCGATCTTGAAACCAACGTAGGACTGATCATCCAGGCTAAAGCGGCCTACTATATGAGTACCAGGGTAGGGAACCACCCAAATGTCTGAGGTATAGACACAGTTGCTTCTCATAAATGGTACTAGTAATGTTGTGTCAACAACAGTTGGATCGCCTTTCACCATCATCAGATAGTTTTGTCCAAGGAAGAGCGAGTTTTCTCCAAGACTATCAATTCTGTACCAGGCAGAAGGTGTTGGCGCTATCACACTAGTATCCATCCCGAATACCATGCAACGGGTGTTGGAATAGGTCCGGAGAGTGCGACCATGGGAGAAAACACGTGCTCCCTCAGTAGTAACAAACTCAGTGCGTTGTATACAGACAAGAAGAGGTGATCCATCGGAATTAGTTGCTAGGCGCCACTGAGTATATACGTTCTGCTCGTCCTCATGCTCGTGATCATCACCATCGTGATCTCCCCCTTGGTTATAAAAATTTTCAAGTATAGGTGGTGGAATGTTCATAGGACCTTGGAAACACAAGAACAAGGTTAATTAGTAAAGGCAAACTTACTAACCCGCATACATGTGTATGAAACAATTATAATTATGGTGGAAGACAAACGTACCGAAACTACGAGGATCCCATGCAAAAACAGTGCCATGAGCAGTGGAAGCAAACACAAGACCCTCGTACTGAATTGCATCACAGTACAAATCCGTGTATAGAAACTGGTTTTTGAGCAATATCCATCGAGTCGAACCACAAAGTACGGCAACAAGCTTGTCGAAGATAGAAACAACTTCGTAGTTCTTGTAATTCCAAGAGCGGTTGGGAACTTGACAAATTTATATCTTCCATAGAAGATAGTCACCATGATCGTATTTGAACGTGCGTAGAATATCGGTGTGCTCAACCTCTGGGCAGTCTGCTGAGATTTTTCAAATTGGAACCCGGTGACGGGTGTACACATTCACAAGTTCCCACTCGTAGTTGTACCCAATATAAACAACCCAATCTCCATTTGCGCCTGCCCAATCCTTGCCCTCAAGCGATGGCATCTTAACATCATACGTATCATTATCAAGCGGCATCAACTTGCACAAGGCGAGGCCTCCGTCGTCCCCGCGCTAGTAGTCATCAGGGTCACGGCGAAGAAGATAGGGGAGATCAAACCGCTCCTTGACCCTTGGGAACCTTGTAATGATGTTATTAGTTGAGTCGAGAATGGTCTTGAACGAACCTGCCATGCTAGCCAAGGTGATGACGTTGCACCGATCAATGAGTTCCTCCACCACGTCATCTTTCAGATCGGGGCAAGAATAACGGGGTCGTTTCCGGCCTGTTCCCTCCATGGAGAAGACGATCATGGCAGAAGGAAGGGTGAAGGGCTGAAGGAAAATGGAGGAGCGAGAGGAAGAGCGTGCGACAGCAGTTCCAAATCGAGAGGGAAAGGCAAAGAGTCGATGGACGGTTGCCAGTTTGCCACGGTACACGAAGAGGCTCCCCGGCCTACACGTCCGTTGGGAAATACTAGTAGAAAAGGACTCACCGTTTTCTCACTGATATGTTAGAACGGGACCACATGTCATCGAAACATGGTGTGTAATTTCTCATGCAAAATGCGATATGGCCGCATTGGCCCGAGGTGCCGCATTAATTTTTTTTGAAAGTTTGCCGCATTAGTTATCGACCTTTATTTTTTTAACACGCAATCTGAATGGATAGCTCCTGTGGTCATCACACGTGAGCGGATATAGTGATGGTTGATTCTCCTGAGCAACTTATTACTGTGGGAATATGGGAGTACCAGCGGATTCAAGGAACAGAGAAATGATGGTTGCTTCATCCGAGCAACTTACTGTGGCGAAGGTGGGGCTCTGTGATTTGACTGCTCACTAGTCATTACTACTGCGGCGCAACGACTGGGGTGAATCTTTCCCTGAAGTTGTGTTGTGCACTCAATATTGCTGCATGGCAGGTGGAGCCGGATGAAGGATGTCCAACATGTCGGCGAAACAAAGTTGAATTGTTTCTGGCATTGCTATCAATCCTTCAGGATTTGTTTATATGTACGCATAATTTTAATGAAATTATACTGTGATACTATGAAGGTTTCAACTTTGGTTCCCGCAGGAAAAAAAGGTTTCAACTTAGGATTCATGTGTCTTGCCTCGAGATTATATCGTTACATCATTCCATCAAATACAAATGAAACTACCATGGCCAATTCATCTCAATTGTTCGCAGATCAACGCCAATATTCACAACACAACTGAAGACAAAGTTCTGAGAAGGTGTACAAATAAAGAAAAAAATTTGATCGATGCTGTTCGTAGGCATGGCTCCATTTCCTTGGCAAGGTGTTCATTGCTTGGCAGCTAGTTTCACCCAGCTCTGTAGCCAAAAAAGAGGTGTATGAAGGACACTACAATCCGATCATTTTGTGCATCTCCACTAAAATCGAGCGGACCGTCCCTGTTTGCAAAGATATCCAGTCAGTGTGATTACAATAATAGTGGAACTAGATGATGAAACATAACACACATAAATAGAAGCCGATCACCTCTACGTTCTCTCTTTAGGACTACCTTCTGGTTGGAGAAGATTAGGCATGGAGTTGGATGAGGAGGATAGCAAAACCAATTTCCCTTTCCGTAGTCCCACAGAAATGTAAAAACGTTGCCCGTGTGACATTTTGGTCGAACTGCACAAAACATTCTTTAGAAAAAAGTGATTTGTGCAGTTCACCAAAAGGTCACAATAGCAACGAGGTGAAAATGGATAGCCCTGTTTGCAAAAGGAGGTCGAAAGGAAACAATTACTTCCCAATAACACAAGCTGAAGACACATACGCCGACAAAAAAGAAGCATGTTCCATGTAATAAGGGAAAGATAGCACATGGTGGTTTATCAAAAATGGTTTGAGGACGAGATTGCAAGATCGAAAGTACGCTGGCCGAGATACGATTTAAGCAAACAACTAAAGAAGATCCACATGCAGCAACGTGGGAAGATGGGCATTGGAGCAAAGCCGGAGGAAGCTGTACCTAAGGGTCGTCGGGATGTTACTAGGAGGGCGACGGCGGCCGAGATCTGCCCATACCACGGCAGCGAGCAGCTGGCGAAGGCCCTACCGCACCGGAGCTTAGTCAGAGAGAACGGCGGGTACCACAGATCGGGACGTGCTGCCTCAACGCCGTCGAACAGAGAGACAATGCACATCCTCCCTTTCCGCCGGCGGACGGGATGCGGCCAGATCACTGACCAACACTGAGAGAGAGAGAGGCCACAGCCGCCTTGTGTGGGATGGTGTGACGAGAGACAAACCCATTTTTTCATTTTCCCCATGGCAATCGTTTTATATTCTGTACGTGCCATTGAGGAATATATAACTTTATTTAATGCTAACGCGTCAAGTCGAACTTTGTTCCGTCTAGGCGTGGTACCCAACCCTCCTTCGAGTAAACAACCGCTACATGCGTCAAATTATCACGTGGGCTGCCTTTTCGTACAGAAACGAACTCCACCGTGTACCCGTGCGGGTGTGGCCGGGAACGAGACGTGAGTACGTGCGTCCTGTGTGCACTTCTTCTTTAGGTGCAGGTACGTACATGGGTGGGTGTGAGAGAGATGGTTTGTGCTAAACAGAGGCAATGTGTTGATGATATCTCAAATAGAAAAACGTAACATATGCAATGTGTGTGAAACGGAGTCATGGACGTGAGATATCGATAGAATTGAACACAGGGATGAAGTGTGTGCCTCCACGAGCGATGAAGAGTGCCATCGAATTTGTGTTTGCCCGCGTCAAAGATACAAGGTGGCTAGCCTACTGGAATTTGAGAGGGCAGAGGTGCAGTGTTTATCCTTGGCATGGATACCTACCTACAATGTTCGACTATCGGTGTGTG
>LR880968.1:807815455-807831629 GCA_904067115.1 Aegilops sharonensis | reverse complement strand
CTACGGGTTCAAGAACTATGTAGACATGATCGAGACACATCTCCGATCAATAACCAATAGCGGAACATGGATGCTCATATTGGCTCCTACATATCCTACGAAGATCTTTATTGGTCAAACCGCATAACAACATACATTGTTCCCTTCGTCATCGGTATGTTACTTGCCCGAGATTCAATCGTCAGTATCATCATACCTAGTTCAATCTCGTTACCGGCAAGTATCTTTAGTCGTTCCGTAATTCTTCATCCCGCAACTAACTCATTAGTCACATTGCTTGCAAGGCTTTTAGTGATGAGCATTTCTGAGACGGCCCAGAGATACCTCTCTGAAACAAGGAGTGACAAATCCTAATATTGATCTATGCCAACCCAACAAACACCTTCGAAGACACCTATAGAGCATCTTTATAATCAACGAGTTATGTTGTGACGTTTGATAGCACACAAGGTGTTCCTCCGGTATTCGGGAATTGCATAATCTCATAGTCTGAGGAACATGTATAAGTCATGAAGAAAGCAGTAGCAATGAAACTGTAACAATCATAATGCTAAGCTAATGGATGGGTCTTGTCCATCACATCATTCTCCTAATGATGTGATCCCGTTCATCAAATGATAACACATGTCTATGGTTAGGAAACATAACCACCTTTGATCAACGAGCTAGTCTAGTTGAGGCATACTAGGGACACTAAGTTTTGTCATGTATTCACACATGTACTAAATTTCCGGTTAATACCATTCTAGCATGAATAATAAATATTTATCATGATATAAGGAAATAAATAATAACTTTATTATTGCCTCTAGGGCATATTTCCTTCACGCACGACATTTCCTATGTTCATAATTCAAAGATTAAACTTCTAAAATTAAATATATGTACTACAAAAACTAAATTAGATCATTATTATTCGTCAGGCGTTGACTATCGGTTTGTCGAGTATTTTCTTGAAAACTCTCACTTGTGTATATATTCGACCGTCGGTGATGGTAGCTCCTCCCTTCGTTCCCAAGTGCATTACACCAAATTGTCTAGCACACGGGAACGAAGGAGAAGCTACCCCCATGACAACAATCGGGATTCTTCTTCTCTCATATATGGTGAAGTCCCGGCAGACATAAAGTCAACCCAAAATGTCGTTTAATTATCTTTCTAGAAATTCTGGGCCACTCGATATTTCCTACATATTCTAGCACAAGTCATGCCAAAATTCACGAAATAATCCGGCATGACCTTTGCCAAAAAAGTTCATATCGAGCGCCTGAAATTTGCTAGAGAAGAAATTAATCAACACTCCGGCAAAACATAGGCCACTCGGAGGTGTTCCCTGCAAACATGGCACTTGGGAAAGCACATATCCTATTTGAGCAACACTAGATATACATGTTTATATCTACATCATATGAGCATTCAAACTTGATGGTCATTGCATTTCAATGGTTACTACTAGGAAAAGGCTTGCTAGTGGCGCACCTGTTTTGGCCATTAATGGCGCACTACAGGTGTGCCACTAGCATCACGCCACTAGTAATTAATACTAATGGTGCACCCCTGGTGCGCCATTAGTATACCAGATACTAATGGCGCACCAGGGAGTGCGCCATTAGTATGACACACGCTATGCCATTACTATGCCTCACAGGGGGGCCATATTTACCTTGTGCTCTGGCTTACTAGTGGCGCATTTGTAGATGATGCGCCACTAGTGTGCTTATTGCAGTGCGCCACTAAAGTGCAGAGTGGTGCGCCACTAGTATAAATATTAGGGATTATTTTTTCTGATATTTGCACAGGTTTCAAAACATATTACTGCACAGAATATAGACAGCACAACATATAAACACCAGATAGTTAGAACATTACAAGTCTCGAGACCGCGAGTACCGAGTTTGTCTTCACATTACAAGTTGATATCGATCATCTATACTACCATCACATAGAAGAGAGCTACGGTCATCACGATGAGCATCATCACGATGAAACTGCTCTTCATCCAGTTCCTCCAACGCTCCCTCCTCTCTCCCGCTAGATAGCGCGCGTATCTAAATTCCGCCTCCGCCCTAGTGGTGTACCCTTTGTAACTGTTACCGTTGAAACAGTGAACCTGTCTCCGACACTCCTCCCAGTCGTCGTAGACTCCGGGAACCTTACCCTTGTACACGACATACGACGACATCTCTATGCACTACCCAAACAAAACGTTAGTAGCAATTCATAGACAATACATAAGCAATATATAAGTATGCAACAAAAGGATCGGAAGATAAAAGCAACACATTAATATCACGATTCATGGTCCTACTAATAAATAGCATCGATTACATATAAGTTGAATGACTATCCAAACCAAAGAGACATACAAGTTCATTAAATTTTAATATTACAACATGAGCCAATCGACATTTCAGAACTACATAGCATCACTACTTTCGACTCGACTCAGGTACCGGAGCATGGATGAAGCCGCCGTCTTTCGTGATGGTCATGAAATCGCGGACGTTGTCAGCCTGCATTTGTCGTTGTTTCTATCTGAGGTAGAACTGCCCCGAGGTACGAAGGACATCTTGATGGAATATTTCGTGATGGAATATTAATCGTGACGGTCCGAGTTGAAATACGTGGCCATGGAATATTTCGGGCTTAAGAGGATGAGTGTGCAATGTGTGTCACTGCACAAAACACGGAATGTTAGAAAAAAAAGAACGATCGAAATCTAAGAAATCATATGTTACGGGGCGGTGAGGGGATGACTTACTCGGGAAAGTAAGGCACGAGGAAGTTATCCTTATCTGGGTTTTCCAGAATGATGCCTTCGAGGTGTGAACTCGCGACTTGCCGGTCCCCAGCGCTGCCCAAGATCTTGGCACGCATGTAGAAGGGGTCGACTATCATGATGTCCAGGGTCTTGTCTCTAATGATCTGCATCTCCATACTCGGAGAAAATAGCCGAATGAAGGTGTAGTGCAGCGGATGAAGGTTAAACATAGAGAAGATGTCATCAAACCACGGGACGATCGTACCCCTGATGGCGCTATCCACAAAGCCCTTGCCCTCTGGCACCTTGGCCACGAAAACCGGGTATGCCACATCATTCTCGGAGAGACACCGCTTCTCCAAAGAAAGAACACTGTCATGCAGACTCCGCATAGCACCGGTTGCAGCATTGAGCAGATTAGTCGGTAGCATCGGCCTACCCGCCACATGCACCCTCCTCGAGATATCCTTAGGTGAAGGTGGCCCGTCCTGACCACGGATCGTACTCGGTGCCGGCTGGCTCGCACCGCCCTTGTTATTCTTTCTGTTCCATCCCTTCTTCTTCTGCTGCAATGGGATCGAGTTCTGCTTAGAGACCGCCTTCTTGAGTGTGTTGGGGCTGATAATATTTCGCACCTTGGCTATCTGAGGCTCGGTGAAGGCGGCAGGTGGAGGCGTCTCCTGAGACCTGAACGCCAGACGACGCCTGTTGCAATTGGGTTTCTCTGTGATACCAGCTAGATCGCGGTCGTCTTTGTTGGGTTCTTGAGAAGGAGGCCCCAAGAATTCGTCACCGTACCCATGTTCGGGAAAGTACTTATCGACGTTGGTAAATGTACCGTCGTCGTCGCCGTCGTCGTCCGGATGGGCCACGGAGGGTTCGGCCGGCTGGGCGCGCTGCGACGGAGGGCCGGCAGCGGCGGCTTGAATCCTAGGTCTCGCTCGGGGGGGGAAGGAGGGTGTGGGTGGTGCGCTCGGCCGATTCCGTTTGGGGGAACCGAGCGAGGAGACAGGGGAGGGTGCAGGGGGTCGTCGGCGGCGGTGGAGCTAGCGGGGGAGGGTGCGGGGGGTCGTCGGCGGCGGTGGAGCAGGG
Source organism: Aegilops sharonensis (assembly GCA_904067115.1). Lineage (NCBI taxonomy): Eukaryota > Viridiplantae > Streptophyta > Magnoliopsida > Poales > Poaceae > Aegilops > Aegilops sharonensis. The sequence goes on along the minus strand of LR880968.1, from coordinate 807,827,776 downwards.
GAGGGTGCGGGGGATCGCCGGCGGCGGTGGAGCGGAGGAGGGGGCGGGGGGTCGTCGGCGGCAGGGGAGGGTGCGGGGGGTCGGCGGCGGCGGGGGAGCTAGCGGGGGGGGGGGCGGGGGGTGGGCGGCGGCGGGGGGGCGGGGGGGGGGGGGCGGGGGGGGAGCGGGGGGGGGGGAGGGGGGGAGGGTGCGGGGGATCGCCGGCGGCGGTGGAGCGGAGGAGGGGGCGGGGGGTCGTCGGCGGCAGGGGAGGGTGCGGGGGGTCGGCGGCGGCGGGGGAGCTAGCGGGGGGGGGGGCGGGGGGTGGGCGGCGGCGGGGGGGCGGGGGGGGGGGGGCGGGGGGGGAGCGGGGGGGGGGGAGGGGGGGAGGGTGCGGGGGATCGCCGGCGGCGGTGGAGCGGAGGAGGGGGCGGGGGGTCGTCGGCGGCAGGGGAGGGTGCGGGGGGTCGGCGGCGGCGGGGGAGCTAGCGGGGGGGGGGGCGGGGGGTGGGCGGCGGCGGGGGGGCGGGGGGGGGGGGGCGGGGGGGGAGCGGGGGGGGGGGAGGGGGGGAGGGTGCGGGGGATCGCCGGCGGCGGTGGAGCGGAGGAGGGGGCGGGGGGTCGTCGGCGGCAGGGGAGGGTGCGGGGGGTCGGCGGCGGCGGGGGAGCTAGCGGGGGGGGGGGCGGGGGGTGGGCGGCGGCGGGGGGGCGGGGGGGGGGGGGCGGGGGGGGAGCGGGGGGGGGGGAGGGGGGGAGGGTGCGGGGGATCGCCGGCGGCGGTGGAGCGGAGGAGGGTGCGGGGGGTCGTCGGCGGCAGGGGAGGGTGCGGGGGGTCGGCGGCGGCGAGGGGGATCTTGCGAGGGGGGATAGCACGCGATCGAGCTGGAGGGGGATCTGGCGCGGGGGGCGAGGGGGAAAGGGATAGAGGGGGGAAGGTTAGCAATGGCGCACCTCCCAGGGGTGCGCCATAACTACATTGATAGCAATGGCGCACCTTCTCCGGGTGCGCCATTAGTAATTTTTCTTGGACTATTATTTTTAGTTGCATCTAATAATTTTTTAGAAAATGACAATCAAATTTGAAAACATTTATGAATGTGAAAAAATATCATCAAATTTGTTATTTCAAAATATTTATGAATATGAAAAAATATCATCAATATTTTTTTGGATTTTTAGTTGCATTCATTTGTGAATTGGTAAAATATTTATGAATATGAAAACATTTGTAGAAATACAATCGAGAAATGAAGACTACGATTTCAATACAATCGATCTTAGCTAGCTGTCTGTTCACAATCTTCTTGCCCTTATTTTTCGCAAATGGAGTTCTTCTCTTGAACGGACGTCCTTTAGGTAGGGTGGTCCTGCTTCTTCTTGTGGTGTATGCTGGTACTTCATCGTCGTCATCATGTTCCATCTTCGGGTCGCCGTACTTGTCGAAGTCTTGCTCATTGGAGACTCCATCCATTCCAATGATCTTCCTTTTGCCTCTCCTCAAGACAACACGACTGGGCTTTGACGGGTCGGTAATGAAGAAGCATTGGTCCACTTGGGAAGCCAATACCCATGGCTCATTTTTCGCGGTGACGTTTGCGCCCCTGTTCTTGGATTTGTCTTCGGGTATAACCATGGTGGTGAAATACCGGTCTTCTTTTAGGACGCTCTTGGCCCATCTGACACGGAACATCGGGACATTCGCTCCAGCGTAGCTCAGCTCCCAGATCTCATCGATCCTTCCGTAGTATCTGTCCTTGTCGTTACCGGTGGAGGATTCGTTATCCCGGAGTTCTGATAACCATCGCTCTTCATGTCCTTTCCCTCGGTGTAGAATGTGTAGCCGTTGATATCATACGCCTCATACGTCATCAGGTTGTGCTCGGCGCCCTATGACAAGGCGAATATGAGTTGTTCTTCCGCGGAAGAATCCTCATGTCAAGGGTACGACAGAAGCTTCTCCTTGAACCAAGAGTTGTGCTCTTTGATTATATCTTTGTTCGTCCTCTGTTGGCCTCGGTCATTGTACGTCTTCTCAATAAAGGTTTTGTGCTCTACCACCCAAGGATCGACCACGTCTATGTGTTGTAGCGCGACTAGGTTTGCCCTTTCAAAGTCGACGAGTCAACCCTCGAAGTCTACATGCATTTCACGGCGACCCTCGCGGTGACCCCATCCAGCGAGCCTGTCAAGGTGCCTGTTGATGGGCAGACCAACGGGGTTCTCGATGCCTAGTTAATTCGTGCAGTAGGAGATGCACTCTTCGGTCAGAAATCCCCTGGCTATGCTTCCCTCTGGACGTGACATGTTGCGAAGGTATCCTTTGATGACACCATTCATCCTTTCAAACGGCATCATGCTGTGCAAGAACGTCGGCCCGAGTTGGATGATATCCTCCACAATATGGACCAGCGGATGAACCATAACCTCGAAGAATGCGAGCGGGAAGTACATCTCAAGCTCGCATAGTATCACCATGATCTATTCTTGTAGCCTTCTGAGTTGCCTCACGCCAACCGACTTCCGAGAGATGACGTCGAAAAAGTTGCATAGGCCAAATAGCGTTTCACGGACATGCGCTTCCATGATCCCACGGATTGCAACTGGAAGTATCTGCGTCATCAGCACGTGACAGTCGTGAGACTTCATCCCGCTGAACTTCTGCTTCGCTGAGTCTAGGTAACTGCTTATCTTCCCCGCGTAATTGTAAGGAAGTTTTACTCCTACGAGGCAGGTGAAAAACTGCTCGATCTCCTCCTGACTTAGAGTGAAGCACGCGGGAGGGAAGTCATTTCCGGTCTTCTTGGCCTTTTTTCCTTTGCGACGACTTTCCGTGTCCTGCTTCGCCTCATCATCATCATCATTAGCGTGAAGCTCCTCTCTGATGCCCATTGATTTCAAGTCTGCCCTTGCTTTCGGCCCATCTTTGGTCCTCTCTGGCATGTTTAGCAGGGTACCAAGCAGACTCTCGCACACGTTCTTCGTGATATGCATGACATCAAGGCTGTGAGGCACACGGTGGATCTTCCAGTACGGCAAGTCCCAGAAAACAGACCACATTTTCCATACCTTCAGCAGTGGCTCTGGCGCCTTTCGCTTCTTTCCCAGCTCTGGCGTCTTTTGCTTCTTTCCCGGTAGTGGGCAATCTTTCCAATTTTTCAAGAGCTCGTCTATTTCCTCGCCGCTCCTCGTACGCGGGCGTCTTCGGGGTTCGGTTTCACCATCGAACAGATCCTTGCGTTTTCTCCATGAGTCATCGTCGCGAAGCCACCTTCGATGTCCCATGAACATGGTATTCAAAGACCCAGAATCTCTATCTAACTGGCGATACATTGTGTCATCCATGCACCTGACGCATCCAGAAAATCCGTGGACCACCTGCCCCACGACATATCCGTAACCGAGATAGTCCTGCACCGTCGTGTGCAGTGCGCCTCTCATAGGGAAATATTCTTTCTCTACGGCGTCCCACATATTGGCTGGTGTTTTCCACAGCGTGTCTAGCTCCTCTTTCAGCATCCCCAGATATAGATTGATGTCGTTCCCTGGTTGTTTCGGCCCTTCAATTAGCATACTCATGTGAATGTACCTCCTCTTCATGCACAACTAGGGGGAAGGTTGTACATCCACACAAACACGGGCCAGGTGCTATGTGTGCTTCTATGGCTGGCAAACGGATTGACTCCATTGGTGCTCTCGCCCAGCACGATGTTCCTTGGATCGTCCCCAAATTCTGGGTATTCAAAGTTCAATGCTTGCCACTGGCTTGCATCCTTAGGGTGACTCAGCATCTTGTCTTCTTTATTTATCTCCGGATCATTTCTGTCATCTTCTCGCTTGTTATCCTCCCTATCCGCGTGCCAACGCATAAGCTTTGCTACCTTAGGGTCCACGAAATACCGCTGCAGACGAGGAGTGATCGGAAAGTACCACACCACTTTTCGAGGAGCTTTCTTCCTCTTCTTGTATCGAGTGACGCCCCACACCGGACATATGGTAGACTCCGCATGCTCGTCTCGAAAAATGATGCAATTTTTCATGCACACATGGTATTTCACGTGCGGTAAATCAAGAGGACACACGATTTTATTCGCCTCCTCGAAACTGGTCGGGCACTTGGTCCCCTTGGGAAGACGTTCGTGCCAGAATGACATGTTCTCGTTGAAGCATGCGTCGGTCATTTTGTGTTTTACCTTCATCTCCAGAGTCATGAGCGTTACTTTCAGGCGGGTATCCTCGGGCATGCATCCTTCATACAATGGAGTAACCGCGTCTATCTCCAGTTGATCCAGCTTGGCTTTCTCTCGGGCGGCAGCTCTTGCGTTATCTGTCTGCTTGAGAAGCAGCTCTTGAAGATGAGGGTCCTGCACCCAGCCCATCGATGGTCCATCGTCATCTGCTCCGGCATCTTCATCTTCATGATCATGCCCTTCGTTTGCTCCGGCATCTTCCTCATCCTCATGTCCGGCATCTTCTACATGATGACTGTGTACTGCATCTACTTCGTGATCGTGTCCTAGAGATTCTTCGTCTTCTCGCCCTCCCTCGCCGCGGTTGTCCTGCTGCCCTTCCTCATTTCTTGCCCGGCCCCCATGGACGACTTCATAATCATCTTCATCACCTTGCCACCGATAGCCATCCATGAAACCACGCAAGAGCAGGTGGTCCCGCACCTGTACGGAATCCGGGTCCATAAGGCTCCTCAGCATGCATCTTCGACACGGACATCTTATCTCCATCTCGTTCTTTTGAAGCATCTCAGCCTTCGCGGAGCTCAAAAACCTATTCACGAGGCCTTCGGTCATCGTGCGGACCATGGTCGCCTACGGGGTAGAGCAAAACGATATTTTAGAACCAAGAAAAAATTTGGCATGACTTTGCCTAAAAATAGGACCAAAAAGAATGCATAGTGCCAAATTCTTGCCGAAACGGAAATGAATCAACATTCCGGCAAAATATTGGCAACTATCGCATTTCAAATACCGATACCTGCAAACACAAACATATATGCAACACCACAAACATATGCAACACCACAAACATACATAGATCTAGCTAGGCCATAAAAAGTGCATGTGCACGTTGTTGGAGGGAGAAAAAAGTAGATCTAGAACATAAAGAAAGCTTTCCTCTTACTTACCTATAAAAGAAGGTAATTTAACCACTTAATTTGGATGAATCTATGGTGGAAATGAGGTGGCGAGGAGGAGGCAGCCGAGACAAGCTTGGAGGAGGAGGTGGAGAGAATGAAGTGGGGAAAGTGAGTGTGGTAGGTGGCTGTCCAAAATATCTAGCTGGTCTCAGGTTACTAATGGCACACCACCTATCAATGCGCCATTAGTAACCCTGGTTACTAATGGCGCACCAGTTAGGTGGTGCACCATTACTAGTTTTGCAAAAAAAATGTTAGTAGTGGTGTACCGTGTTCGTGGTGTGCCATTACTAGTTTGAACTAGTAATGGCGCACTATACACAGGTGCGCCATTACTAGTTATGAAAAAAATGAAAAAAATTGTTAGTAGTGGCGCACGGGGTGAGTGGTGCGCCATTACTAGTTAAAACTAGTAATGGCGCATTGTGCCCGGGTGCGCCATTACTAGTTTTGCGAAAAAAAATTGTTAGTAGTGGCGCATCGTGGGTGTGGTGCGCCATTAGTGTCCATCACACTAATGGCACACCAACACATGGTGTGCCACTGCTATATAGTAGTGGCGCACCACATGTGTGGTGCGCCATTAATGTCCATATTATCTATAGCCCTTTTCCTAGTAGTGGGTTGAAAATATGAACAAAAACATTTCAAAATATCTTATATATAATCCTAACATAACTAAATTTGCCAATATAGTTCTCTCTCTCTAAACTAGTTATATTAAGTACTTACTAAATAAACTAGTTCTATTAAACACTTACTATAAATAAACTAGTTCTATTAACCACTTACTAAATGAACTATTTCTATTAAACACTTACTAAAAATAGTAAAAAAACTACATTATACAGGAACAGATCAGTGAGGAGAGATGGAGGAAGGCAGGAGGGAGGAGGGGTGGGAGGAGGGAGGAGGAGGGAGGAGAGAGGAGGAGGGGAGGAGGGCCGCCGGCGGAGGGCTTGGCCGGAGGAGGGAGGGAGGAGGGTCACGACCGGAGGAGGGCGGAGGGCGCGGCCGGAGGAGGAGGTAGGAGGGCATGATGGGAGGAGGAGGGAGGAGGGCACATACCGAGGAAGGAGGAGCGAGGACGGCGGCGGCAATGCGGCGGCGGGGGAGGGCCGAACAACGGGGTGCGTGGGAGAGTAAGAGTGGGAGTGGGGGAGAGTGAAGTGCGGATGGTGTGGAGAAGATAAACTACTTAGCAGTAGCGTGTGTTAGGGAAAAGCGCTACTGCTAAACTACCTAGTAGTAGCACGTTTCAAGGGAAAGCGCTACTACTATACTTAGCCTAGCGGCAACGGTGGGGCAATTTTAGTGGTAGCGCCCTTTGCCCCAGCCGCACTACTGCTATGTACATAGCAGTAGCGCCTTATGTTGCCACATGCTACTACTAAGTAGTAGTAGCGCCTTATTTTATCCAGTGCTACTGCTAATGTTTTGTGTATAAGGTTTTCCCTAGTAGTGATTGATAGACCCAACTAATATTCAGGTTGAATCGACAGAGAAATAAAACATCAGCAAGGGCTTAATCTCTATATAGTAATTCATATCCATATTGATGCGAGTGGATGGGTTTATTTTTTATTTTTTGAAAAGGAGAAAACCCACGGCCTCTGCATCTGAATGATGCATGCATCCATACTATTAATCTAAAATGTCGCACAAAAGGTTTGTGATACATAAGTCGCTCTCAAAAGAGCTAAAGTGAGATAAAAAAACAAATGTGCCACAACCGTCAAAAATAATACTAGATGACTATACACCTAGTCTATTATTGGACCGTCATCCAAACCGGTTGTAAATAACTCGTTCTACCATCTCCCAACAGTAACACCTAATGTCATATGCTCCTTGGCTTCCACATGGCTGACTAAGGACCACGTACGGATTCAAGACATGACTCTGTATATGACCTGCGAAAAAATTATAAGAGGTTCCCTGTTAAAAATCATGTTGTTTCTACAGTTCCATATTACCCATAGTAGTGTACATACTCCTACCTGAACATGTCTTGCAAAACTCGGCTCCACTCCATCTAGCCATGATCCAAATAATGTGTTAATACTAGATGGAGGGTTAACATTAAAGGCTATTTTACCTGCAAAAAAACATTAAAGGCTACTTGAAGCATACACCATAAAAGTTTGGTGAGTGGACATTTGAGAAAGAGGTGTTTTATAATCTGATCTTGATCACAAAAGCAACATCGCTTACTACCCTCCCATCTTTGCTTGCCTAAGTTATCCTTTGTAAGAATCACTTCCTTGTGAACAAACCACATGAATATCTTGATTCTCAAAGGGACTTTATTCTTCCAAATATTACTTGATTTTGGAATTGGACCAGAGTTTATTAAGTCTAGATACATAGATCTGATGAAAAATATCCGTTGATGGATAGTTTCCAGTGAATCATGTCTGGCTCATCTGAGTGGATGGGTTTATAACCATTAGAACACAAAATGGAGATAGAGATGAATAGCTGGGCGGTTAAGGGCATCTCTAACTGGGTGTATGTAAGTTTTTTTTGAGAGAAAACTTCCGATCTATTCATCAACTATCAAGGGGGTAGAAAGAACACCAGAAGTAAAAAAATACAACCAGGTCTGTAGACCACCTAGTGACGACTACAAGCACTGAAGCGAGCTGAAGGCACACCACCATCATCACCCCTCCCTCATCGGAGCCGAGCAAACATTGTTGTAGTAGACAGTTGGGAAGTCGTCGTGCTAAGGCCCCATATAGGACCAGCGCAGCAACAACCGCCGCCGATGAAAAGAAGCACAGATCGAAAGGATTCAACCTGCAAACACACAATATAGACGAACGAAGACCGGATCCAGGAGGATCCACAGAAGACAAACGGTAACCAGATCCCACTAGATCCGCCGAAGACACACCTGCACACGTTCTCTGACGACGATTGAAGTATCATCGAGACAAGGGCTATGCGAGGAGAACTTTATTCCATATTCAAGAAGCCTTCGCCGCCTCGTTTTCTTGAGCATGACACAAACCCTAACAAAACTCAAAAAAAATCCTAAAACAGAGCCCTCTCGCCGGCAAGGGTCGCGATCCCCCGCGTCTCCATGGTCCAAGGACCATAGGAGATGAGGCGGACCAGCGGTATCACCGGCAAGAAGTGGGAAAACCCTAGATGGGAGTTTGCAGGAGGCAGGAGCGAAGGGGCTACGTGAGTCGCCCTCGAATCAAATAGAATCGTCCACATGTATGTAAGTTATGTTAGTAAAATGTTCATGTCATCAGCCAACAAGCTATCATATAACTACTCCAATGGATTATCTTATATTCATTAGGTAAGAAAATAAATGTAATTGCTCTCTGTTCCACCTTTGAGCTTGTGTGAGGGTTGTTAATTAATCTACATACAACTTTGATCTCTCTCCTCACACTAGTGGAGAAAAGCCTAGCTATGGCGTGTCAAAAACAGTCATGCTGGCGTAGACAAACAGACGCGACTAATATGGCGCCATTGCTAAAAATGTAGTGGTGGCATTGGAGGACACGTCAACAGTATCCTACATTGTGCTGGCGTATCACCAGTCCAGCGCCAGCACTAAATTCATCATAACCATGATGTGCCTGCTTGTCCAATGCCAGCAAATGGTTTTTTGGTAATAAAAAATTTTACTCATCAAGACTAGCTACTTACTTAATAGATACTACTGAAAAGAATATACTCATCAACACTAGGTACTTACTTAATAGATAATCATTACATAAAGAGGCTCATGAACTCAACAAGTTGATATTAAACTTCACAAAAGTTCACTCAAGTACTCTAGTTACTTGATCATCATCAAATAATAAGACGAGCTAGCTAGCTAGCTACTTAAAAAACTAATCTTCAGCAAGGAGTATGCCCAGCTGGATCAGCTTCTTTCTATCCGCATGTCCTTCTCTTCTGAAATGATCTATGTCTATCTTCAGGTCAATCCTCTCACCCCTGAGGTGTCTCCTATCCTCCTTCAGTTATCCCGATTCTCGATGAGCTTATCCCTCTCGTCCCTAAGTTGATTAGTATTCTAAACGAGCCGAACAACATCCTTGCGTAGCTCTTTAATCTCCCCCTTTAGATCGTCATTTTCCTCTTGCGCGCTCTTGATGACATACTAAAAATTGTTTAAGAATTCATTGTTGGCCATGTCCACATCGCACACCGACTCATTGTTGCCTCCAAAATTGGCTATGACCTACAAACACATCGTGTATATATACGATCAAGATAATATGCAATATAAAATAGTTCATGTGTTGGAAAGATATGATTTGTAAAGTTTCTTTATCAAATACTTGGGGTGAGATGTATCAAAACAAAATCAGATACTTTTATAGTGAATAGTGCATGTGTTGGAAAGACATGATTTTGTTAATTATGTAGAATAGATAAAATTATGAATCTATTTAGATAAATAAGATATAGCAAACTGACTTCTATACATATACATACTATCATATATAAGAATACCTTCTATGTGCAAAGCTATTTGATTTACATATACTAGTCAACCTATACAGAAATGTGTAAATAAAACTAAAATGATAACTTTGAAGAATATACATAACACATTCTATAAACTTCTACTAAACTAGAGATCCGCCAACAGAGGGGAGACACAATAGCAATCGGACGATAGGGGCGGTGACGGGGCGGCGAACGGGCGGCGACGGGGGAGGCGGCGGCTTTAGTCCAGGGGGAGTTGTGTCGAGACCGAGCCGGGCGGGGTGTGAAATGAGAGCGAGTGGTGGACTTAGGTATTTTAGTAAGTTGACTCGGATAGATTATTGCTGGCGTTGGATAAAAAAACTAAAATTAATAAAATACTTGACAAAATAAAATACTCAAAATTTGAACTGGTGGTAAAAAATAAAATGATAAAATGATAAAAACTGAAAAAATAATGCTGAAAAATGCATAATATAATTATATTTTTAAAACACTTGATCAAATGGGAAAATTGTTTCTAGCATGCAAAGAAAAAGAATGCTAGAACTAACAAAATAACTATGGCGTGCAAAGAAAACCAACGTCACCAGTGGTTCCAAAAGGTGAGTGTATATGGGCCAATAGATTTGTGGCATTTCCAAAATAAGCAACGCCAACACTATGCTTGTAAAGGTGGCATACGGATTTGGCCTGCGCCAGCACTATTTGAAAAAAAAAACTTGCTGGCGTGGATGTAAAATGCCGCGCCACCAACGAAAGTTATGGCTAGCACTTTTTCATTGGTGTCACTTATTACATGCCACGCCATGTGACGCTAACACTTATCTTAGTACGACTGTTGAAGATGTCGATGCCTTAACAGTGACATCTGTCAGATATCAGGTTCCGGCAAAACCCTTAAGGTTCGAACTCTGGGGTGCGCGCGAAGATCTACTTCCTACCGATCCACGTCCCAATGCCTCGCCGTGAATCTAAGCTACACGATGAACGACACAAGGGACACAAGGTTTATACTAGTTCGGACCACCGTTGTGGTGTAATACCCTACTCTAGTTTGTGGTGTGGTGGATTGCCTCAGTGGCTGATGATGGACAGTACAGAGGAAGAACAGCCTCGCGAGGGGTGTTCTTGATCTGGTGTGGTGTTCTACTTGGGTGGATTCGATCGTCCCTCAATGATATGAGATCAGCCCCGATATACTGTGGTGGCTATCTCTAATTATAGAGGCCCTGGTCCTCGTCCCAAATATTGAGCGGGAAGGGATCCAACAATGGTCATTTTGAAGGGGAACATCTAGTACAAGTTATCCTGACTAAAGTTTGTCTTCGACTGCCAAAGGCACTAGCGATGACGCCGCCTTGGGCTCCACGGTGACCTCCGTCCTGCCGCTCTGCTGGTCTTGGTCTCATTGCACCGATATGGTAACCTTTGCTTGATGCCTTGGTACTCCGCGCCTGCGCTTGCCCCCTTTGCAACAAAGAGGAAACGAGGACACTGCGCAGGATGGCGCCCGCCTGGCGCCCGCCTGGTCTTGATCGTCATGGCTTGCATCATGAGCACCTCGCGAGGTACCCCTTGCCTTGATCTCTCCGCCTCCTCGCGAGCCTGCCTGGTGAGGCCGCCCCTGAGGAAGCCTTGCGTCGTCCGCCCCGCGAGGCTTGGCCCCTCGCGAGGGTCTTGATGATGTAGGGCGGAACGCTACATGGATGATCTTTCACGTTGGAGCGGATCCTACGGGGAATCACGAAGAACACGCGGAAGAACAAGAGGGAAACACGGAGGAAACGAGAGAGAAATCACTAAACCAACAAGAGATCAATCACACAAGTGCTAGATCATCGATCACATAAGGTGGCACAAGATTCAAGATCAACAAAGGAAAGATACAAACGGTAGCCGTTCTTCTCCGTGAGGAGGCCTTGATGGGGTCCACCCTAGAAGGGGGTCTTGAATCCGCTTGGGGGATCTTCTCCGTAGAGGTCCTGATCTCCGAGGAGAAGTAGCCAAGTGGATGAGCAAGGGCTCTCACACAAGAATATGAGATAATCCAATGCTAACCCTAGAAAGAGGAAGGGGATGAAGTATATATAGTCTCGGGGGCGAAGGGGTACATGGGACTTGTCCCGGATACACTGCACGCAGGCAGGGGAGGCCGGACGTCCGGGCGTCGGGCCGGATGTCCGGGCCTTCGCGAGGCGCCGGATGTCCGGGCTACCCGGCCGGATGTCCGGGCTGTGGCGGCTGTTTCTGCCGAATCGGGTGAGAGGTGCCGGATTTCCGGGCTTCAGGCCGTATATCCGGGCTGGGGGCCGGATCTCCGGGCTTGGACGCCGGATGTCCGGGCCCTGTAGGCTTGGCCAGCTTGGCTGATGCTGAGGTAGATGCTCCAGGGGCCGGATGTCCGGGGTCATGGCCGGATGTCCGGGGCCTGGAAGGTGATCTTGCCCGTCTCCGTTGGTTCTCTTCATCCATGGACTTGGCGGCTTGTCCATCTTCACGTGCATCCTCGGGAGGTTCCCCTTGACACCTAATCATGCATAGCATATCGGACTTAGGTAGTAGCCATGTCTCGAGTGGATCATATGTGATATCAATAAGGAGGTCACCTCGTTCTCGAGAGCTCTAGCTCTAGCTCATGTCATGGCCCCTCTTGGCTCTTGATGAGACGGTTGTGGATGCATGGGGATGATCGTGGGATGCTCCGCATCATCTCCCCCCCCCCCCCC
>LR880968.1:807804046-807814988 GCA_904067115.1 Aegilops sharonensis | reverse complement strand
TTGTCTCGGGGTAGGTCGATCTTGTAGGCGTTGTCGTTGTAGCGTGCTAGCACCTTGAAAGGTCCATCGGCTCGAGGTAGAAGTTTGGACTTGCGTTCTTTGGGGAAGCGGTCCTTGCGAAGGTGTAGCCACACTAGATCACCAATGTTGAAGACGATGGGTTGCTTGTTGGCGTTGAGCTTTGTTGCTTGACGTTGTACTTGGCGCTCAATGGTGTGCCTTGTATCTTCGTGCATCTTCTTGATGTAGCTTGCTCGTGCACTCGCATCCATGTTGGTGCTCTCTTGGAGAGGAAGTGGTAGAATGTCCAATGGGGACAACGGGTTGAAACCGTAGACGACCTCGAAGGGGGACTTGCCGGTAGTTGAATGTCTTGCACGATTGTAGGCGTACTCGGCGATGGGTAGACATGCTTCCCACTCCTTGATGTTCTTCTTGATCAAGACACGAAGTAGAGTGGATAGTGTGTGGTTCGTCACCTCCGTTTGGCCATCGGTTTGAGGATGGTATGCCGAGGAGAACAAGAGCTTGATTCCGAGCTTGGCACATAGGGTCTTCCAAAAGTAACTCAAGAACTTGACGTCACGATCGGAGACGATTGTCTTTGGTACGCCATGGAGTCGCAAGATTTCCCTACAAAAGAGATTTGCAACATGTGAAGCATCGTCTATCTTGTTGCAAGGAATGAAATGAGCCATCTTAGAGAATCTATCCACAACAACAAACACGGAATCCTTGCCATTTTGAGTCCTAGGCAAACCGAGTACAAAATCCATACTAATGTCTTCCCAAGGTTGATAAGGAATAGGAAGAGGCATGTAAAGACCATGGGATTGAGCTTTTGACTTAGCTTTGCGACATGTATAGCATCGGGTGGTGAAGCGTGAGACGTCGCGGAACATCTTGGGCCAAAAGTAGTTGTTGGAGAGCGTGGCGAATGTCTTGTCGCGTCCAAAGTGTCCCATGAGTCTGCCTCCATAAGCCTCTTGCAAAAGGAGCAAACGAAGAGAAGACTCGGGAATGCAAAGTTTGTTAGCTCTCATAAGATAACCATCCTTGATGTAATATTGTTCCCAAGACGTATGCGTCAAACACTTAGCATAAGGAGTAGCAAAAGATGGATCATGCTCATACAAGTCTTTTATATGCTCAAAACCAATAACATTCAACTCTAGTTGAGTGACAAGCATGCATATGCGTGAAAGCGCGTCGGCCACTACATTTTATTTACCCTTAATGTACTTGATCTTATAAGGAAAAGATTCAATGGATTCACTCCATTTTGCATGATGCTTGTTTAATTTAGTTTGACCTTTGAGGTACTTAAGCGTTTCATGATCGGTATGGATGACAAACTCATGAGGTCTAAGTTAATGTTCCCAAACATGTAGCACACGCACTAAAGCATACAATTCTTTGTCATAGATGGGATAATTAAGTTGAGCACCGGAGAGTTTTTCACTAAAATAAGAAATGGCTCGTTTTTCTTGCAGCAAAACTCCGCCAATTCCGGTACCACTTGCATCACAATGAACCTCAAAAGTTTTGTCAAAATTGGGCAAAGCAAGAATCGGAGCATGAGTAAGCAAAGACTTGAGCTCATCAAAAGCGGTTGATTGAAAAGTTCCCCAAACAAAGGGAGTATTCTTCTTACTCAAGGCATTCAAAGGAGCGGCAATTGTGCTAAAAAAATTCATAAAGCGACGATAAAAACCTGCGAGACCAAGAAAACTTCGCACTTGTTGCAAATTGGTGGGTTGGGGCCAAGTTTTAATTGCTTCAATTTTAGATTCATCAACATGGACACCCTTTGAGGATACTACAAAACCCAAGAAAACCACTTTGTCAACTCCAAAAGTGCATTTTTTCAAGTTTGTATAAAGGCTTTCCTTGCGAAGAGTTTGCAACACAGATTTTACATGATTGATGTGCTCTTTCATGGTTTTGCTAAACACAAGGATATCATCAAAGTAAACCACAACAAAGACTCCAATGTCAGGACGAAGCACATGATGCATAAGACGCACGAAAGTACCAGGAGCCTCCGAAAGACCCATAGGCATCACTAACCACTCATATAAACCAAATTTGGTTTTGAAAGCAGTTTTTCATTCATCACCCTCTTGTATGCGGATTTGATAATAGCCACTTTTAAGGTCAATTTTTGATAAAAAGATGGCTCCACTAAGTTCTTCAAGCATATCATCTAAGCGAGGAATGGGATGCCTATAGTGGACGATGATCGTATTTATAGGTATACAATCGGAACACAAGCGAAAGCTTCCATCGGGCTTAGGCACAAGTATAACGGGAACGGCACAAGGGCTTAAGCTTTCACGTACATGACCGTTGTCGATTAGTTGTTGTACTTGCCGTTGAATCTCCTTGGTTTCTTCCGGATTTACTCGGTATGGAGCTTTGTTTGGTAGAGGCGCTCCGGGGATGAGGCCGATTCGATGCTCAATGCCTCGAAGAGGAGGTACACCCGGAGGTAGCTCATCGGGAAAAACATCTTGAAATTCCTGCAAAAGAGATTGAAACACCAAAGGTAGCTTGTGAATGGTGTTAGTTTTTGGTTCTCCATCCTTGCACACAAGGACAAAGTGCATCACACTCGATGGGTTCTCACACACTTCTCTCATCTCACTTTTGGTGGCAAATAGAATGAGGTTTTTCTCTCTAGGCGAAGAGTCGCTCAAATTTGGCTTGTGGCTCTCACTCACTTTTGGGTGGATCACTTTCTCACTCTTGTCTCTATGATGGATGGCTTTCTTGTCGGCTATCACTTGAGTAGGAGACATAGGTCGTAGCACATATTCCTTCCCTTTCATCTTGAAGCTATAGTGATTGGTGCGTCCATTGTGGATGACACCACGGTCGAATTGCCATGGTCGACCTAGAAGTAGGTGGCAAACGGTCATTGGGACCACATCACATTCCAACGTGTCTTCATAAGCACCAATTTTGAAGGAGACTTGGACCGTATGCTCGACTCGTATAGTGCCGGAGTCACTTAGCCATTGAACCTTGTAGGGGTGCGGGTGCTTCCTCTTGACCAATTGAAGTTTGGAACATAGTTCTTCACTTGCCAAGTTGTGGCAACTACCTCCATCGATGATGACCTTGACGTACCTTCCGTTGATGCCGGCCTTAGTATGGAAGATGTGGCATCTTTGGTCGTCTTCTTGTTGATGTTGAAGAGTCAAGACCTTGGAGACAACGAGAGCGGGGCTCGAATCCTCATCGCAAAAGACTTGATCATCTTCATCTTCATTCACTTGCCGGTGCATGGCCACTTTCTCAAGGGCTTCCATCTCCTCCTCATTCATTGAGTCATAGGTGTCGTCGTCATTGAGGATCATGGTGCGCTTGTTGGTGCATTCGTAGGACTTATGGCCTCGGCCGCCGCAAGTGAAACACTTGAAGGAGCTTGTTTCGATGGTCTCATCGGTCGGAGTAGATGATGAAGCATGCGGCTTGAAGTTGCTTGAAGTAGGAGGAGGAGGACTTGAACTTGTCAACTTTCTCTTGTGAATCGACTTGTCGTCGTTGTTTGTAGAAGGTTTGGTTGATGTAGATGTTGGAGGAGTCGTTGAGGCTTGGTTGTTGGAGAAGCCGTAGGTCTTGGATGAGTACTTGGCGAACTTGAAGTCATCTTGCACTTGGCGTTCCGCCTTTGTAGCTTGATGCACGAGCTCAATGAGGGTTGAGTATGGTTGGAAGTCGGCGATCTTCTTGATGGGATGATTGAGTCCATTCAAGAAACGTGTCATAGTTTTCTCATCATCTTCTTTGACATTGGCTCGAATCATGGCTATCTCCATTTCCTTGTAGTATTCTTCAACACTCTTTGTTCCTTGCTTGAGTAGTTGGAGTTTCTTGAAGAGGTCGCGGTTGTAGTAGGTTGGCACAAAACGTGCTCGCATGACATCCTTCATTTGAGCCCAAGTTGTGATTGGAGGTTCACCTCTTGCTGTCATCGCTCAATGATTTGTTCCCACCATATGAGCACATAGTCTTGGAACTCAAGTGATGCCATAGCGATTTTCTTCGCTTCATCGTAGTTGTGCAAGCGAAAGATTTTGTCAACCTTCAATGCCCATGAGAGGTAGTCTTCGGGGTCATTTCTTCCATTGAACTTGGGCATGGTGAATTTTAGCTTGTCGTAGCGTAGCTCTTCATTGTGTTGTTGGCGATTTTGATGATGACGTCCTTGACGTGGATTGTACTCGTCTTCATGTTGCTCTTGGCGCGGAGGAAGACCATGATCAACTTGCCCTTGTTGAACTTGAGGTTGGGGTGGAGCTTGACGAGCTTGTGGAGGGGCTTGAGGAACTTGACGTTGTACATGAGGTTGGTAGTTCCTCTCTTGGAATTCTTCTCGAAGGGCTTCCTCTTGATTGCGCCGTTCGCGATTGCGGTTGGCGAAGGCTCTACTTGATTCTTGAAGAGCACGTTGCACCTCAAGAGCTTGCGCCTCACGTTGTTGTTGTTGAAGACGTTGAGCCTTGGCGTCTTGTTCGTCTTGGTGAAGACGTGCTCGTTCTTCCTCTTGTTGGCGACGAAGACGTTGTCGTTCTTGAGCTTGAGCAAAAGCCTCTTGGTTTGATTGAGGACGAGGAACTTGATCATAACTTGCTCTTGCGAATGCTTGTCATGTAGCGGGTTGCGAGATGCATGACGGTCTTGACGAGCGGCACGACGAAGAGTGTTCGAAGTAGGTGTACTTGAGTCGTAGAAGGTGTCGTCGGATTGTCGACTCAAGCGGCTCCGTCTTGATGATGAAGAAGTTGAATGATGTCGGTTTCTCATCAAAGCACGGATCTCGTCCATTCTTGCATCGTTCTCTTTCTTATGAGCGTCGAACTTGTTGTCGAAGTAGTCTCTTGTACGTTGCTCGGGGAGTCGCAAGTCAGTGGCCAGGTTGTCGATGCGGTCGCTCATTGCTTGTTGTTCTTAGTGCAACGCTCGTTGTACACCAAAGAGGTGGCTCTTGGTGACGTATGATGACATGTCGTCGTCTTGCTCGATGAAGAGTGGGTTGGTAGAGGTACTTGGCCTATCCATCATTCCAAGCAAAATGTGAGTGGTAGAACGGAAAAGAACTTATACCAATGTACCTTTGACCGATGTTGAAGATGAATCAAGTTCACTCAAATGCGGACAATGAAATAGCACTCTTGGTACCGATTCTTGTCGGTTCTCACACCTACACAAATAAAAGCTTATGGTGGAGCTCGGTTAGGATGGTAGCACAAAATTTGATGCAATTGTAAGTGAGACTCAATAATGTTGGAAATGATTCACAAATTTGCAAATGCAACAAGTAGACCAATAGCAAGATATGGTACACGGAAACACACAGGAAAATAGATAATATGGGGTTATGCAACCAAGGATGAGCCAAAATGTGGAATTCACCAAGATGCTCTTGTTGCACAACACTAGAGAGACGCTAGCACGATTGCACCATAGGCGGATACGAACTTGTGCACAACCTACTAAGCAAAAATGCAACGACTTCTATCCCAAGTATGCTATATGTATGGTGTCTCGATGTGTTGATCCAAGATGATCAAGTACGACAATCTTAATGTTTTATGATGCTATGGTTCTTGCTCATAAGCTCTTTGCTTATCTTTCTCTCTTTGCTTAAAAGCTTGATTGGCTCTTTCCCTTTTGAGCTCTTTTCTCATGCAAAACTTCACGAACCAAGATAGAAATTGTGTATGCGATGACAACTTTGTGACACACAAGTTGATACTAAGATATGCACCACTTTGGTATGGTATGTATGCTATGAAGTATGATCACTAATGTGCACAAGTCACTTTGCCGGCAATACTCAATGGCTAGTCTCGATGGGTAAGCAACGCAAAAGATGGGCTATGATGGTTATCAATGCAATTGCAAGTAATGACAAAGATGTCGACGATGTTACCGTCCTTGGCGAAGATGAGCAGTGGTGATGTTGATGTTGAACCGTACCTAGATAGCCGAAACACAAAAGGATACAGAAAACCCCAACTCAAATTCTCAAAGCAAAATTTGGCAACATTGTCGGAATTGGTAGTGGGAAAGGCTATGGTGGTGTTGTGCGGAAGTGGTGGAGGTATATGGAAGTGTATGCGGGCACGGGACAAAATTTGGCGAGAGTTAGGCGGTAAACGGGGTGGTGGATGGGGATTGATGCTACCAGGAGCCGGATTTCCGGGCTGGAAGCCAGATGTCCGGGGCGCCGGATGTCCGTGCTGGGCGGGCCGGATGTCCGGGGTGCCGAATGTCCGGGCTGTTCGGGCCGGATGTCCGGGCTCGATGAACACCGCGTGTAGAGGTCAAATCCGGTCAAAATTTGGGCGATTTTGTGGATGGAAATTGTGGAAATGTTGGGGGAATGCTAGATCTACCTGCAACACACGAAATCCGTGGATCAAATCCAACATAACCTCATCACACTAACAAATCACAAAAAAAAATTGCGGCTATTTTTGTGGGGAATTTTCAGAATTAGGACAAAAACAACAAAATCAAGCTAGAAAAACAGGGGTAGGGGCTCCAATAACGTGATCAACGTGGCTCATGATACCATAAATGATGTAGGGCGGAACCCTACGTGGATGATCTTTCACGTTGGAGCGGATCCTACGGGGAATCACGAAGAACACGCGGAAGAACAAGAGGGAAACACGGAGGAAACGAGAGAGAAATCACTAAACCAACAAGAGATCAATCACACAAGTGCTAGATCATCGATCACATAAGGTGGCACAAGATTCAAGATCAACAAAGGAAAGATACAAACGGTAGCCGTTCTTCTCCGTGAGGAGGCCTTGATGGGGTCCACCCTAGAAGGGGGTCTTGTATCCGCTTGGGGGATCTTCTCCGTAGAGGTCCTGATCTCCGAGGAGAAGTAGCCAAGTGGATGAGCAAAGGCTCTCACACAAGAATATGAGCTAATCCAATGCTAACCCTAGAAAGAGGAAGGGGATGAAGTATATATAGTCTCGGGGGCGAAGGGGTACATGGGACTTGTCCCGGATACACTGCACGCAGGCAGGGGAGGCCGGACGTCCGGGCGTCGGGCCGGATGTCCGGACCTTCGCGAGGCGCCGGATGTCCGGGCTACCCGGCCAGATGTTCGGGCTGTGGCGACTGTTTCTGCCGAATCGGGTGAGAGGTGCCGGATTTCCGGGCTTCATGCTGGATATCCGGGCTGGGGGCCGGATGTCCGGGCTTGGACGCCGGATGTCCGGGCCCTGTAGGCTTGGCCAGCTTGGCTGATGCTGAGGTAGATGCTCCAGGGGCCGGATGTCCGGGGTCATGGCCGGATGTCCGGGGCCTGGAAGGTGATCTTGCCCGTCTCCGTTGGTTCTCTTCATCCATGTACTTGGCGGCTTGTCCATCTTCACGTGCATCCTCGGGAGGTTCCCCTTGACACCTAATCATGCATAGCATATCGGACTTAGGTAGTAGCCATGTCTCGAGTGGATCATATGTGATATCAATAAGGAAGGAGGTCACCTCGTTCTCGAGAGCTCTAGCTCTAGCTCGTGTCATGGGCCCTCTTGGCTCTTGATGAGACGGTTGTGGATGCATGGGGATGATCGTGGGATGCTCCGCATCACTTGAGCTTGGGTTGATAAAGAAGGGTCGTACTGAGCCTTCTCTTGAGCCACGCCGCAGGCCGCAGGCAGGCAAGTCTGGGGACCCCCGTTCCCAGAACACCGACAGTAGCCCCCGGGCCCAAGGCGCGCTCGGACTTGGCTTAGCAGCGAAGCGAAAGGGCAAGTGCGGAGCACCGTGGGCCCCAACAGCCTGCGGCCTTGGTCGCCACGTGGCGGTTGATTGGACGTGGGCGTGTCTGCTTCCCCACGCTGCCTCGGCAACTGCCCGATTTGACGAGTCCCTACTGCATGCAAAAAGAGTCATGATTACCTGCGATCGTGGAGGCCGACGGTTGTCCTCCCTTGGGTTATAAATGTGGAGGGGCGCAGGCCCCCACTGCACATCTCCCTTCCCCCGCCTTATTCTTCTTCCTCCTTGCTCCAGTCGCCTGTCGTGTCCCATGGCGCCGACGAAGAGGTTCTCGTCCGCAGAGAAGGGGAAAGCTCGCCAAGAAGGGCCTGGCTCCCCTCCGTCCAAGCGCGGCCGAGGTCGCCCCCGCAAGCACCCCGCGACTCCTGCAGCGGCTCCTCGTGGTCACGGCAGTGGTCCTTCGCATGGTGACTGCCGTGTAGGACCTTGAAGTATGTCTAGAGGGGGGTGATTAGACTACTTGACCAATAAAAACAACCTTTTACCAATTTTATAGTTTGGTAGATTTTAGCTATTTTAGGACAAGTCAAGCAATCATTACACAATTCAAGCAAGCATGCAAAGAGTATATTGGCAGCGGGAATTAAAGCATGCAACTTGCAAGAAAGTAAGGGGAATGATTTAGAGGATTCAAACACAATTGGAGACACGGATGTTTTTGGCGTGGTTCCGATAGGTGGTGCTATCGTACCTCCACGTTGATGGAGACTTCAACCCACGAAGGGTAACGGTTGCGCGAGTCCACGGAGGGCTCCACCCACGAAGGGTCCACGAAGAAGCAACCTTGTCTATCCCACCATGGCCATCGCCCACGAAGGACTTGCCTCACTAGCGGTAGATCTTCGCGAAGTAGGCGATCTCCTTGCCCTTACAAACTCCTTGGTTCAACTCCACAATCTTGTCGGAGGCTCCCAACTGACACCTAGCCAATCTAGGAGACACCACTCTCCAAGAAGTAACAAATGGTGTGTTGATGATGAACTCCTTGCTCTTGTGCTTCAAATGATAGTCTCCCCAACACTCAACTCTCTCTCATAGGATTTGGATCTGGTGGAAAGATGATTAGAGTGGAAAGCAACTTGGGGAAGGCTAGAGATCAAGATTCATATGGTAGGAATGGAATATCTTGGCCTCAACACATGACACTACTAGAAAAAGGGCTATAGATGGGATTGACACTAATGGCGCACCAGAAAGATGGTGCGCCATTAGTATATACTAATGGCGCACCACCATCTGATGCGCCATTAGAGTTTAAACTACTAATGGTGCACCATGCTACGGGTGCGCCATTAGTATCAAAAAAAATTTAACTAGTGCGCCTGTCCAAACATACTAATGGCGCATCCGGCCCAAGTGCGCCATTAGTAGTTGTAACTACTAATGGCGCACCAGGCAGTGGGTGCGCCATTAGTATAGAAATTTTTTTTTTGAACTAGTGCGCCTATCCAAACATACTAATGGCGCATCCTGCCCAAGTGCGCCATTAGTAGTTGTAACTACTAATGGTGCACCAGGCAGTGGGTGCGCCATTAGTATAGAATTTTTTTTTTGAACTAGTGCGCCTATCCAAACATACTAATGGCGCATCCTACTTAAGTGCGCCATTAGTAGTTGTAACTACTAATGGCGCACCATGCAAGAGGTGCGCCATTAATAAGTGGGCAGCAACAAGATATTTGGGACAGCCTCTCCTACCCACACACTCACTTTCGTTCTCCCCACTTCATTCTCTCCACCTCCTCCTTGTCTCGGGTGCCTCCTCTTTTTCACCTCATTTCCACCATAGATTCATTCAAATTAAGTGGTTAAATTACCTTGTTTTAATAGGTAAGTAAGGGGGGAAGCTATATTTAGGTTGTTCTCCCTACAACAATGTGCACATGCACTTTTTACGGCCTAGCTAGATCTATGTATGTTCGTGGTGTTGCATATGTTTGTGGTGTTGCATATGTGTTTGTGTTTGGAGGTGTACCGGTATTTGAAATGCGATAGTTGCCAAAATTTTGCCGGAATGTTGATTCATTTCCGTTTCGGCGAGAATTTTGGCATTAAGCATTCTTTTTGGTCCTATTTTTAGGGAAAGTCATGCCAAATTTTTGTTTGGTTCTAAAATATCGTTTTGCTCTACCCCGCAGGCGACCATGGTCCGCACGATGACCGAAGGCATCGTGAATAGGTTTTTGAGGTCCGCGAAGGCCGAGATGCTTCAAAAGAACGAGACGGAGATAAGATGTCCGTGTCGAAGATGCAAGCTGAAGAGCCTTATTGCGGACCCGGATTCCGGGCAGGTGCGGGACCACATGCTGTTGCGTGGTTTCATGGATGGCTATCGGTGGCAAGGTGATGAAGATGACTATGAAGTCGTCCATGCGGGCCGGGCAAGAAATGAGGAAGGGCAGCAAGACAACCACCGCGGCTCGGGCGGGCGAGAAGACGAAGAATCCCCAGGAGATGATCACGATTGTGATGATGTACACAGTCATCATGTAGAAGATGCAGGACATGATGATGAGGAAGATGCCGGAGCAGGCGACGGGCATGATCATGAAGATGATGATGCCGGCGGAGCACACGACGCTGGTCGATGGGCTGGGTGCAGGACCCTCATATTCAAGAGCTGCTTCTCAAGCAGACGGATAACGCAAGAGCTGCCGCCCGAGAGAAAGCCAAGATGGATCAACTTGAGTTAGACGCGGTTACTCCATTGTATGAAGGATGCAGGCCCGAGGATACCCGCCTGAAAGTAACGCTCATGGCCCTGGAGATGAAGGTAAAACTGTTGGAAATATGCCCTAGAGGCAATAATAAATTAGTTATTATTATATTTCCTTGTTCATGATAATCGTTTATTATTCATGCTATAATTGTGTTGACCGGAAACAGCAATACATGTGTGGATACATAGACAACACCATGTCCCTAGTAAGCCTCTAGTTGACTAGCTCGTTGATCAATAGATGGTTACGGTTTCCTGACCATGGACATTGGATGTCATTGATAACAGGATCACATCATTAGGAGAATGATGTGATGGACAAGACCCAATCCTAAGCATAGCACAAGATCGTGTAGTTCGTTTTGCTAGAGCTTTTCCAATGTCAAGTATCTCTTCCTTAGACCATGA
>LR880968.1:807734042-807751737 GCA_904067115.1 Aegilops sharonensis | reverse complement strand
TGAAATACCTGAGGACATCTATGCTGACTATTGCACACCTGATGAGGCCAAGTTCGGAAAGGAGAACAAAAATCAGCGCAAGGTGCGCATACAGAGGATTGAAAGGAGATGGGCAAGAGAATGGAGGGAGTACAGGTATGTTACTCCAAAGTATATGAAGAAATTCGCACTTAATCCTCCATGCCCAAGAGCTCCATTGGCACCTGGCCAAGAAGCTGACCCCACCAGCATCAAGCGTGGTGAGGATTTTCCTGAAGAATGGGCCAAGCGTCAAGCCAAGTTGGTGAGACAAGCCAAAGAAGCAGTGAGGAAATTCAACGAAGACTCTGCTACTGCTGCTGCCACTGAGGCCCCTGTCAAGCCTAGAAAATCAATGGCAAAGAAGCCCGCGTACAAGCCAAGTGCTTCACCAACAGTGCCCTCACGGCCATATTCCTCAGCAATGCCCTCACGGCCAAAATCTTTAAAGCCCTCACGGCCAGTTCCTCATGCTGCTCCTGCTCCTCCCAAATCCTCAGCTCCTCCTCCAAAGTCCTCAGCTCCTCTGACAAAGTCCTCAGCAACTGTGCATTTGGCCACGTGCCAAAGGACTGCAGGTATCTCTATTGCCTCTGGTGTCTCAGCGAGTTCCTCAGCTGCACCAAATTCTTCATCAGGCCCCACTCTGCTGAAGAAAAAGGCAACGGCTGGACGAGGCCCTCGGCCAAGTCCGAAGAAGAAACAAGTTGCTTTCCAAGTGCCATCTGATGATGAAGCTGATGATGATGAACTTGCAGAAATCATCAGAGACAGGCAAGAAAGGGCCGCTAGAGCCAAAGGCACACCTGTGCCACTGCTTTTGGATCCAAGGGCAATCCTCGAGTACATTGATCTCTTGCACAAGGATCCTAACACCCCTATGCCTAATTTTCACTTGACTCCTGGTCAAAGTCACATGCTGACCCATTTCATCTCTGAAGAGAAATGGTAATTTGAGAAGGCTAGGCAGATTAAGAAGGCTCAGTTCAGAAAAGAGAAGTTCCTGAGGAAACACGTTGTCAAAATGACACCTGATGAACTCCTCAAGATCCAGTCTGAAATCAAAGCCCTCAGCGATGACTTTGATGCCTACAATGCCGATTGGCAAGGAGCCAAAGTCAGATTTGTCAATCTGATTAAGAAGTTCACAAATGTTGCAGCTCCAACGCAACAAGAAGTTCCTTAGGCTGGAGCCTCTGCTCAGCCTACTGAAGAACATGCCAGCACCGCTGATGATTTTCAGTCTGCTGAAGAAAATGCTAGTTCCAGGGCTGATGACTTCATTCCAGCCGCTAAAGAAATTGCCAGGGCATCCACTAGTGGTGCGCCTGAAGAAACTGAAGAAGTCAGGGCAACTGCATCAGTTGCGCCTGAGGAAATTCAAACAGATTCCTCAACTCCTCCCGCGCCTACACCAACTCCTATCCTTCCATCTGCATCAGATGTGAAGAAGACCAAGGCTGCAGAGCGACCTGCAGTGAAGAAAAGGAAAGCATCAACTGCTTCAGAATCTTCAACTCCAAAGAAGATGAAGCCTATGACAAGCTCATTTGAAAATCCGATTGATGATGTCCCGATTTCCTCCATACCATCAAAGGACCTTGTTCTTTTTGGTGAAGAATATGAGATCCCTAGCGGATCTGATGAAGAAAATCATTCTGCTGCTTCGTCAGAGCAGATTGATGAAGAAATTGAAGTGGATGCGATCCCTTCAACACCAATCATTTCCTCGCCAATGCCTCAGTTCACAGCCGAAGAGGCTGGCGTTGAAGAAATTGAAGAAGATGTGGATATTGGAAGCACAACGCCAGTGATGAACGATGACTTTTGGGACAGTTAGCATCCAAATTCTCCACTCTTCACCCCAATACAACAAATTCCTCAGTCCCATGCACCAACAGTTCAAATGGGCTCTGAAGAAACTCATCCCACCTCGTCTGTGCATGAAGAAATTCCAGCCACTAGTGCTGAAGAACCTGCTGATGATGATCCTTTGAACACGCAGACTGCAGATGAAGAGGAACCAGAAAATCCTCAGCCTGAAGAACCTGAGATTGTGATTCCTGAGGTAGTGATGCAACTCACTGACACTCCTCTGCCAAAACCAAAGGATCCATTCTCGCGCAAGCAAAAGTTCAAGGCTGAAGTCTTCTTTGGCGAGCATGTATTCTTCACTGACTACAACCCATATGACTCTGCTCGCATAAGGAAGAGGCGTTTCTGGACTGCTAGCCAAGCCAACTTTTATTCCTCAGTGCTCTTCAACAAAGACAAAGTCTTCGAGCATGCACACATTCCTCACGTGGACATGGAATCTCTGCCAGGCTTCGATCCAGTCCTCAGTGTTCTTCATGATGCTGGATTGCTGAATTTCTGCACTGACATCTGTGATTGGAATGAAGAACTCATTCTTCAATTCTATGCGACGCTGCAAATCACAGGAGATTTTGAAGATGTGAACTCATGGGTGATGGACTGGATGTCAGAAAATACTCACTACAAGGCACCAGCAACTGAATTGCTTCATGCCCTCCCACTCAGTCCTCCCCTTGATGGTGCTCGTTGCATCTACAACGAACCTGAGCTTACAAATCACTACATGCAAGTGTTGATGAAGCCTTTGAAGCCAGGGCAGGCCCCACGAACCAAATTCCTTGTCAAGGAATTACTATATGTGCCTCGGACTGTCTATCGCATTCTGACGAAGACAATGAGTCCTATCAAAGGCCACGACTCAAATGATGAAGAAGTCGTTGGCATCATGAAGAATATGCTTTTCAATATCATTCATGGCGTTCCCGTCAACTTCCATGATTTCTTCATGAGGACTCTGGCGAATATTGCTATGTCACCTTTTGAGCTGAAGCCTTATGCACCATGGATTATGAGGTTCATCAGGACAAGGTCTTCACTCAATTACAAGGCTGATACTCTGAACCACTGCAGCTACTTGCCTCCAATTGAAGTCCTCAAACGGACATTTTCCTCAGCTGATGACAAAGGCAAGGCAACTGTTGTGATAGATGAAGGCATTCGTCCATTGGATGGTCAATTTCGCAAGGCTGCATCCTACTCCACCAATGACGACTCTGCCACACATGACTCTGCGGCCAACAACTCTGCCAAGCAAAATCCTCAAGCCACAGCACCCAGGGTGATGACTGATCGTGAGTTACTCCTTAGTCTTCATCAGAAGGTTGATCGCAATCATAAATGGGTCAAGTGTCAGTTTGGTTCAATTCTTCACAACATGACCTCAACACACAATGCAGTGAAGAAAAACCAATACTACCTCCATGAAACCTTCAACCGCACCTGGGCTGTTCTATCTCATGTCTACAGCGAAGAAGATCTGAAGAAAATGGGTCTCAAGGAAGAATTTGACTTGTCTGCACCTCCGCCGAAGAAATTCAAGAAGGTCAAGGTTCCTTCCTTGGTGGCCAGCTCCTATTCTTCATCGCGCGACACTGATGAAAATGAAGACTTGGACGACATTGCGGCAGGCCCTACTACGACAACGACCCCGACAATGCTGGCGCTCCTTCATCAACTTGATATTCTTCAGGGGCGTTAGTCCTCAGTTTCGATCCTTTTGGTCATTTGATGACAAAGGGGGAGAAATTTGAGTTAGTCTTCAAGCGGGTCTATTATATGGCCGTTTTTTTGCTAAGTTACAACTCTCGCTCTTCTGAAACTTTATTGGATCGAGTTGTAATCTTAAACCCGATGGTGCTCTGATACTTTTGATGTGTTCCTCTGCATGCTTATTCCTCGTTATATGTTAATACACGCATGTTGAATTACATCAGTCACCATATTTCATCATGCATTTCAAATTCTTCATATTATATGTCAAATGCGTGTATGAATTACAAGATATAGGAGGAGATCTCCATGATTCAACTCTTCAAATGTGCATTGCTTCAAAAAGCAAATTCCTCACTATGCACATCTTCAGGGGGAGTTCTTCTATATCTTGCAATCAAATTCCTCAATATCAGTATTTACACTCCATATGTTTATCCCCGTTGAAAACTTAACCTATATTGTCATCAATCACCAAAAAGGGGGAGATTGTAAGTGCATCTAGTGCCCCTTAGTGATTTTGGTGTATTGAAGACTTATAGTTTAAGGGACTAATGTGTTTATGAGTGTACACAGGTCTATAAGTCTATGAGGAGTTTGATATTTACAGAGAAAGTCGACCCCTAAAAATGAAGTTCTTCGACTGAAGACTTTGGTATTCTGAAGACTTTCTGAAGACTTTGAAAGTGAAGAAATTGGTGCGACCTTGAAGACTTGGTATTCATTTGAGGAACATAAAGCGTGAAGACTTTTGTTTTCATTTTTTCATTTTTCTCTTTCTTGAGTCATAGGAAACACCGTACTGTTAAAGGGGGTCGAGGAAATACTAAGGAAAAATTTCCATGTGATGCTCAACTCAAAATCCTACACCTACCAATCCCTTCGAGTGAAGCCTTTGGAAATCTCATACAGTTCAGTCAATTTCTTCATGACAGAGACAAAGTTCTTCTGGTCACTGAGGAATTTGTTCTAACTGAGGAGTTAGGAATTCGCCAGTGTGAATTGCCTACACAGTGAGGAACATGATAGCCCTGAGGAATTTGAGAGTCAAATTTCCGACCGTTGTTGTGCTACGCGCGAGCTGTCCCAAAATATCTTATCCACATAACAGTCATATCATTGAAGGGCATTTATGTCTTATCATGTCGGGCTGCACCCTAGGCTATAAATAGCCGCCCCCTACAACCACTAGCTGGTTGGCTGCTCAGAGAGAACTTGACACTTGTCATTTGAGAGCATCCCATCCTCCGAGGACTCTGAGCGAAAATCATCGAGTGAGTAAAAACTCAAACCCAAACACCTACAAAACCCAAAGTGATTGAGCATCACTGAAGAGATTGATCCTGCGTGGATCCGACGCTTGTTACCTTTGAAGACTGTGCTTCTTCCAGACGGTTAGGCGTCATGGTCTAGAGCATCCAAGAGGAATTGTGGATCGCCGAGTGACCGAGTCTGTGAAGGTTTGGAAGTCGCCTGAAGACTTACCACGAGTGATTGGACGAGGTCTGTGTGACCTTAGTTCAAGGAGAATACGTTGAGGACTTGGTGTCCTGAGCTGCGTGCTCAGCGACTGGGTGTCCGGGACTGTGTGTCCTCGAGTTTAAATACTTAGCCGCTCCAACCAGACGTACAACTGAGACAGCAGTTGGAACTGGTCTACCAAATCATTGTCTTCACCAACCTTACTGGTTCTATTTCCTCAAACTCTTTCATTTCCTCATTACTGTGTTGAGTGTTTGTTCATATCTGTGATTGAAGACTTTGACTGAAGACTTTCTCAATTTCCTCAGTTCAATTTCTTCAGTCTGTTTGTCTTCATCTTGTGTTATCCTGTGTTTACGCTTTCTGTACTCTGTGCGTGTCTTCATTTCATCATGATGACCATGCATGTATTCTGTTATGATTACTTCTGAGTACTTATTCTGCTGCAAGTTGTTCTTCGCTAAGGAATTTCCTCACGGGCAAATTCCTCAGTGAAGAATTCATAAAAATCGCCTATTCACCCCCCCCCCCTCTAGTCGATATAACGCACTTTCAGCAATGCGCCAGAATCGCCAACCTTACGGAGGGGGATGCGAATACTAAATTCTTCCACCGCCGTGTTAATGCTAGAAGGCGTAAAAATCACATCCACAGAATCAAGAACGAGCATGGATGGGTCACCGAGCATGTGGCCAAGGAGAAAGTAATACATGATCATTTTTCCAACGTCATGAAGAGAGGCCCCATAAGCAGCAAGGATTTCAACTGGGATGAGCTAAATTTGGAACCCCTTGACCTCCAGGGCCTTGACTTTGCTATGACCGAGGGTGAGGTCCTCGAAGCGATCAACGACATGCCAAGTGACAAGGCCCCGGGACCGGATGGGTTCACGGGCCTTTTTTTCAAGAGGTGTTGGAACATTGTCAAGGCCGACCTCATGCAGGTCATCAACCATTTTGACTCCCTCCACACTTCAAACCTCCAGTGGCTCAATTCTGCCAACGTGGTGCTACTGCCTAAGAAAGAAGGGGCGGAGGGAATCACCGACTATAGGCCCATTAGCCTCATCCACGCGATCGCAAGAATTATTGCGAAGGTGCTCTCCTTAAGGCTTGCCCCCCCACATGACAAAGCTCGTTTCCAATGCCTAGAGCGCCTTCATCAAAACAAGAAGCATCCATGACAACTTCATGTATGTCCGTAATCTCACTCGGCGCCTACACAAGAGCAAGACCCCTTCACTTCTCTTCAAGCTTGACATCCGCAAGGCTTTCGACACCGTGAAGTGGGAGTACTTGCTCGACCTTCTCCAACGGCGAGGATTCCCAAGCAAATTTAGGGACTGGATAGCAGCCCTCCTTTGCTCCTCCTCCTCGAGGATCATCCTCAATGGTATTTCCGGCGAGCCAATTAAACATGGACAGGGCCTTCCGCAAGGGGACCTCGTATCCCCGCTGCTTTTCGTCATCGCCATTGATCCTTTCCAAAGAATTCTTGATGTGGCTACGAGAAAAGGGATCCTCCATAAAATAAGGGGTAGGGGAGCCATGATGAGGACCTCCCTCTATGCGGATGATGCGGCTGTCTTCTTGGCTCCGATCAAAAGGGACGTTGACAACCTTGCAGACATTTTGAGGGGCTTCGGTGAGGTCACGGGGTTGTGCACTAACTTCCACAAGAGCTCTTTTGTGCCCATCCGCTGCAATCACCTCGATCTGGGCTGCCTGACCAAGAGGTTACCGGCTGTTAGGACTTCCTTCCCTCTGCGCTACTTGGGGCTTCCTCTCTCAGTTTGGCAACTAAAGTTGGTGGATCTTCAGTTTCTAGTGGACAAGGCTACAAGCAAGCTAACAACTTATGAGGGCAAAAACATCACCACCATCGGAAGAACGACTCTTGTCAAGTCCGTGATCACCTCCCAAGTGGTCTACCCCGCCACACCGCTAGTTATTCCGCCAACCATCTTGCTCAAAGTCAATAAACTTCAGAGAGCTTTCCTTTGGTCCGGTTCGGACAAGACGACAGGAGCGAAATGCAAGGTGAACTGGGAGATTGTTTGCCGGCCACTTCAATATGGGGGACTTGGGGTCCTTAACACCAACAAGTTTACACGTGCCCTCCGGTTGCGATGGCCATGGTATGAATGGAAGGAGCCCACCAAGATGTGGGTGGGGATGGGAAACCCATGTGACGAGGAGGACTTAAATTTTTTCTATGCATCCACCACTATCACCATTGGCAACGGCGCGAAGACCCCCTTTTGGGGCTCACCTTGGCTCCTTGGGCGCAAGCCAAAAGACATTGCCCCGCTCATTCACGAAGCGTCAAAGAGAAAGAATTGGAAGGTGCGGGAGGCCCTCTCACACAATGCATGGATCCACAAGATCAAACCCCCCACCAACATCTCCGCGGAGCACATCACGCAGTTCTTCACTCTTTGGGCGCTTTTGCATGAGGTCCAACTTGATGAACTCACCGAGGATAACATTGTATGGAAGCATACGACTAGTGGTACCTACTCGGCGGCATCTGCTTACAAGGCGCAATTCTTAGGGATGGTTCTCACACCTTTGGATAAAATGGTTTGGAAGGCTTGGGCCGCCCCAAAAGTCAAGTTCTTCGCTTGGCTGGCGTTGAAGACAGAATTTGGACCGCCGATAGATCGGCCAAACACGGGTGGCCCAACTGTGATCTCTGCCCTCTTTGCAAGAGTGCAGGAATGTGGGTCTCATCTCTTCTTCAAACGCCGCTACACACGAAGGCTTTGGTCCTTGATCATTGACAAATACCACATTCACGGTCTTGACACCAATGGTTGGCCCCTCTTCGACTCGATGGAGGCTTGGTGAGCAAGTACTTGCGAGAATGGCACGCCAAACCGCCAAGCCAAGGCGTCCCTCACCACGCTTGTTACGTGGACCGTCTGGAATGAGCGAAACGCAAGGGTCTTCAAGCACAAGTGTGCCCCTCCACCTACATTGCTTGACTCCATCGATACTGAGGCCAACCTTTGGATCATCGCCGGTGCAAAAAAATTAAGGTCTCTTATTTTGCGAGAGTGATCTCATGCCGTGTATTGAGTGACTTGTAACAAACTCTTTTCTCTCTTAATTAATGGATGAGGCAAAGCTTTTGCCTCCGTTTCAAAAAAAAAAAAAAAGTGGATCCTAAATGCACAAACCCACCAACTACAACCTTCCAGTTGCGCAATTCCACATTCCTTCATCATCTGATTATCTTTCCTTTCAGATTACGTCCCCAGTTTTCATGGGACCCTACCATTCACCGTGCAGTAGCATGCAATTAGATCCCATTACAAACGCTGCTGAGAGCATCATAGATCTGCTTGGTTGTATTCTCATCGTCGCAGTAGATCATGGTCTTTTCAGATGTTATCTTCACCAGAGCTTCTGCCGGACTGGTGATCAAAATCGAGCGCACACAGCCCGCCGAGCTATCATCGTCGTCTGCAGGGAAAGCACAGGCGATCCCCTTCTCCTGCAAAGCTGACAACAGACGGGCTGCATCCACAGCTCCCCAGTGTAGCAGCTGCCGCATCGACTGATCGGACTGATCCTTCGGAGCTGCTACCAGCACGTACTGCCCGTTGCTGAGATGGAGCTTTGCTCTCAGCCTCGCGACGGCGATGGCCTTGTCCAACTGCCTAGGCTGCAACCCAAAGGCGAGATCGGTTGGAAGCCCCACCTCAAAGTCTTCCCGTATGTTTGGAATCTCCATGGTTTTGCCCTTGGAGTAGTACAGATATGACCATGGAGTGTCCTCCTTTGCTGGACACCGCGACTTCAAATCTTCAGGAAACTGCAGGGTAGAATAGAGCATGAGGAAATGATCGCTCGCTTCAAGAAAATCAGCTCCACCAGAAGGATGTGGGAAAATAAGTAATGGCATACCAGAACGAGCTTCGGTTTGAGAACTGAGAGCAATGAATTGACTTTTCGCACCCTGTCAAGAAGAAACTCGAGCCTTTAGTCTACATATTCTGCTTTGTTACTATATAAAGTGGTGAAACATAAGCTTTTGAACTTTCAGCATACTTTATTCCAGAGAGGAAAGAACATTCAAGAACTTGGATTGCCACAGGCATGAAAGGCTTAAGAATGAACTCAGCATCAACTCCTTGCTGCACGTAAAATAATTACGTATTTAGCGTCACCGATAGCAGTTAATATTATGCCACGTTCGGTGAAAAGATTGAAAACCTGTTTACCTCCAAGACAAGAAGATTCCGTTTATCTGCATGCCACCGACGAAGCAAATGGACTGCTGTGCTGTGCCTAAGGCTCCAGTCTGGACAAAATACAATGCAGGGCTCCTTCCACGCTGCCCTGGCAGGATTCTAGCCTTATTGCACAGCAGAAAATGCAGGAAACAACATTAAAAAAGTAACTCAAATCCAACTGTTCAAGTGAGCTCACATGAATAAAAAGCAGGACAAGTCATAGTATAAATTATGCTAAGGGTAGCAACCAGATATTGCTGGACCTCCGTAAATTAACAAACAACCAAAACCAAAAATAAGAAACAACCAGTACCGAGCTTTCTATAAGGAGAGTAAAAGAGATCAAAGTTAGTGATCCTGAACTAAACAATCTTAAGGTTACCTATCATGTATTGTCGTAAAAAGTAATAACTAGCAACAAAATTTTGATAAACTTCTTACAGCAGGCCCTTTGAGTATAGATGAGGAAACAGAAATAGTCTGCCTTCCTTCAGAAGCTCCACATGGCCGAATAATGCCTCCTCCTCCCTCGAGAATAGCTGCAGGATAAATAGTGTTGCAGTAAGACCATGATAAGTTCATATGTCAAAACAACCATAGTGAGAAGGGAATGACCTTTTCTTGGCGTGGCTTGCATAGCCATTCTGGCACGGCATTCGTAAAGAATATTATTTTTTCTGCTGCACCAGAAATCATAAATATGGGTACCTGGCTCAAAACAGGGGGAAAATGACAGCCCAAAACAACAGATGCAAAACATGTGAGAAGACAAATGAGTAATGCAGAGAAAATATAGTGATTTGGAATGGGCATAATATTTCATATATAATAGAACTAAAGGAGCTTGATATTTTAAATGACTACAGTGTAGAACTAAAACACCCTTTGTACCACATGCATCTCTAAAACACTCTTTAAAGCTAATCATCTTACAGCCTGTTGACTGCAAGTCAGGCATTGTCAACTTCACATTTCACCATTAGCAAAACCATGCATATCCTAAGTAAAAATATGCTGGTATTATTAACAACATTACTACAAAGCCTGACTTACACAAAGCACAATGAAAATATATTTTAACATTAATATTAACAAGAGTCCACTATACAATAACAAGGGGTCAAGAACTACTACAATTACCTTCATGTTGGAAGAAAGTAACGTTTCTGATATGTGTTCCAAAATTAAAAGAATAACCCCAAGTCGTCCTATTGGTATTAAAACAGAACCTCCAGATTTGATTGCATCTGATATACATGAGCATATGAAACTGATTCTCTCTATCTCCTCTGCAATATCATCATTCTTAGACAGGCATTGGGCATATTCATCCTCATCAACACCATCAGCCCTTGAAGATTTTAAGTAACATTCAATGCAAAAAGAAATGCAGAATGTTATTTTTAACACATAAGCAAGTCATACAAAATTGAACTGCGACACACTAACATACCTCGACAGTGAGTCATCACAAACCATTGCATTCTCACCCAGATTCTCATTATTCTCATCCATGACATTCAAGGACGAGAAATCTGAAAACAAAACGATATCATTTTCCTTCAGAGAGTTATAGTCGCAATCTAAGGCATGGGCTGACACAAACACGGTGCTTGGCAAGTAGGTAATACTTGCTCTTGGACCCTTTATTGACCAGACACAATTGCCAAGGTCCAGGCCAGAGCTAGAGGCTTTCAGCATCAACATGCCATTGACGCAAACCTCCTCTCCATATTTCACAGTCTGGGTTTTTCGCATGCATTCTTCTAAGTTTGGGGCACTGCAATAGGTGTAATCCAATTAAGAAAAGAAAGCAGGATGATAGAGCAGCGTTGATATCATTACTAAGTAGTGAATCTCCTATGCAGTCATAAAATTGAATGGAAACCATATGGTCCAATCTCAGATATTTCCTTGCAAGACTAAAATCTAGTCAGCTCTATTTGCATGTAACTGAGATACTAAGCATATGGAAACATTTAGATCTTCTTTTACTCAAATGGCATTTTCAGTTGTCACCAACAACACTGGCCTAACACCAAGCTAGGTTACTAGGGATGTAAACATGTGCCGTATCAGATGTGTACATGAAATTACAGAGTCAAGTATGTATTTCAAGTAACTCAAGGTTAAAAAAACTATCATAGATTACAAACTTACCATATATTCATGAACGAAAATTTGGTATCTATTAAACTTCGTAATTTGCTACTTGACTAGTAAAATACTCCCTCCGTTCCTAAATAATTGTCTTTCTAGAGATTTCAACAAGTGACTACATACGGAGCAAAATGAGTGAATCTACACTCTAAAACATGTCTACATACATCCGTATGTTGTAGTTCATTTGAGATGGCTAGAAAGACAATTATTTGGGAACGGAGGGAGTATTAGAATTTGGCTGTTGTCAATTTATGGATTTGGTTGGATACTGTTTGCTCCTAGCACACCCCTTAAGATTATCAAATTTAAATTAACCAGCGGAAACAATTTCTAAAGGCCAAGGATAAATATGGGAAACTGGTATATTTGTAAGCTTTCAGATGTAAATTTCTCTATAGTAAATGGGTAACACATGCAATTCGGCAAGTAAAAATGGCCTATTAAATAATGTGTACCTGTAGAGAGGCATCAAAGGAGCTAAATCCATTCCCTCATCTTCAATCACTGTATTCTGCAATGACGACAGGAGTTTATGGAGTTTCTCCCCTTGCATCCACTTGGGTGACCCATCCAGATCTGGCCCATAGTACCTTACAAACTCAGAGTGCATCTCCACGAGCTCCCCCATCATTAGCTTTCCAATCCTTGCAGCTAACTCTGTAACATAAACCTATTCAAAGTTTCATAAAGTCAACAATCGTGCTATATATTTCATTGTATGCACTAGCACCTACCTATGGAGGTGAAGTTTCGTTTAACAGAAGATTTTACAGCCAATATAATATATTTCGATACCTTGGTAATTGTATACGACCTTTAAGAAAAAAAACATGCCCAGACGTTTCAGTCCCTAAGTTCCACTTTGTAGTAAAGGGACCTAAGGATGGTAATTGTCTGCAATCGAGAACAAAAAGCCAGTGAGCATGCCTTGGGATTCCAATTGTTCTATCCCTGTTTCCCCCCATTTTTGTACACCTCACTACCTCAGTGCTAACCTACAGAAGTTAATTATCCGCAAACTAAAGAAAAGACAATTAGCTAACTCATCTGTCCTTCAGACTATTGGATCTCACATTCAGCAAGCTTGTTCTTTCAGATAGTCTGAAAATAGCGCAAAATCATGCGCTAACATGTTAACTAAAGTTTCAAACATGTAACCCACAATCGTTCAAATTCTCAACACAAGTCCCAGCCTAAACAAGTACAGTTTGAAATTTAGGGTGCTATGCACCAAAGAGTGGCACGGATGGGAGTCACCTTGGTGTTTGCGAAGCTTGGGAGCCGCGTGAGGAAGGGAAGCCCAAGCATCCCCGTGGCAGACGACACGAGCACGGCATCCACGCCACCTGCTTTGGCGGCGGCCGCCGCCGCCGGCGACCAGTAGTGGGGCACCGCGCGGATGAGGTCTCCCGCGTCACCTGAGTCCGGGCCGAGTGGCACCGGGGCGAATGCTGCGAGGGACGAGAGGTCGACGGGGCAGTCGAGGAGGAGGCGGACGCCCTCCACCTCCAGTAGGTGGCTCGCCGGCGTGTGGTAGTCGCCGCCGCTGCCGGGGGTGGCCACGCAGGTCAGTTTCATGGCGGCAGTGGCGGATCTAGCACTAGGCGAGCTCGGGCGGTCGCCCCGAGTCCCCGACGGCGGAGCAAGCACCGCTCCTTACCTATTCTTCCTCCTCCAGGTTCGAGCAGGCAGCAACGCGAGCGGTTGATGCCGGCGGCGGCGCTGCGTTTCTTTCTGGGTCGAAGGGGTGGGCACGAGATTTGTTTATTTTATTTTTTTATAGGGAGAAGAAAGAGTTGATGGGTTGGGCCGCTCCGTACCAAAATGTAAAGGCCCACGGACGACACACTTTGCTGAACGACACACACACTACAGCTAATCCCACCGCTTCCTGCTGTCTAAACTTGCCAATGGATGGCGCGATGGGTATGTGGTGCAAGTTTCGGCTGCACAATCGTTGTCCGTGTAGCACTGCTTCCCGTTACAAATCGAAGTACGGAACTACTCCCTTCGTCCCATAATATAAGAGCGTTTTATTTTTACGCTGATAGAAGAGTTTTATTCCATAGGAATAGAGTTCCAATCGCAAGGCAAGAAATCCTCAATACACAGTAGACCTCGTCCAAGCCATACAGCAGTTGTACTCTCTGTACGACTATACAGGGCCAAACGATCTGCTACCTTATTTTGCAAACGACTAATCTTCGAGGGAATGAAAACTCTATCTATCATAAGGTGACGAATCTCAGCGACTAACTGCCCGTAGGCAGATCTAGAAGATAACGCTTCCAACGCTCTTATATTATGGGACGGAAAGAGTACTTCATAGACGACATATGCTGGGACGATACTTACACGATGCCTAATCCAACAGCTTTGTGCACTTAGGTCTGACGTATGGATGGTGAGATATGCAGTGTCGTCTATGTATCATGCGTGAAATGTCGTCCGTGTAGCAACATTCATCGAAGTATATTTCGTTCCTCTCGCTTCTCATTTCTCAATCATCAAACACAATAAGGGCCGCGACAATGGCGCAGTCTCGCGCTAGCCACCTAGGCAGAGGAACAGTAGTCAGTGGAAAAAGTTTCGTTCGTATTGTCGACTGGTGTTTCTTTTTGTCTTATTTGGTCGTCCTCGTCTAGTTCTCCTTCGCACGCAAGTCTCGTCCTCTGCTCCTTTTCCACTCGTGCGCGCCGCTCCTCCCATTCCTCCATTCCTTTTCCCCTTCTCTCGGCCATTCAAAAAACGACGGCGACGAGGAAGCCTGGCGCTTGACGCAGACCCTCGCCCCCGAGCGGCGGCGACGCCGGATCTCTCCGTCTCGCAGGGCCAACCCTCCCATTCGCGTCGCGAAGCCACCTGTATGGAGGCCCGGGCTCGCGCAGCCACCGCGGTGTCGTGTGCGCCGGCGAGGGCTCTGGGGACCGCGCAGCGGGGGATCGGCGCGTCGTTCGATCGTGGGTTCCAGCGACGCCAAGCCGTAGATCTAAGCCGTCGTCTCCACTTCCTCCTTCCTTCGGTTCGATTCGACACCTCCACCCTCCCTTGCCCCCTCCCTGATCAGCTCGTTGATCAGGAAGACACGGCTCTCATCGATATGCCCAGTTGGACGACGTTGTTGGCAACCTGCTGCAGGAGCGGGACGGCGGGATCTGCTCCGGGAGGTCCAGGGCACGCTGCCGCAGCGGCGTGTCCGAGGAGGGCTGCGTCGGCCTGGTCTTGTGATGGGCAGGTGGTCGAAGTCTTTTGATGGGATGCAAAAGTTCTGCGTCTGCTTCCACGGCCCCAAAGACAGTACGCCCCCATCTCATCTCCTTCTTAATTATTTTGCTTCTATTCATCAATTAGGTGCAGATTCATTCCTATCTGGCTCACTAGAATTTGAATTAAGAAGGGCTCTCAGGAATTTGTGATGGTGGTGAGACACTTGGGGTCAATGATGTTGAATTTATGTGTGTATGATCATGAGGTATAGTGTCAGAACTGATGGATTGGACTCTAGAAATACTCCTCGGTTGGAATTGTCACAATCCTTTTGTGTTGTTTCTTTGCATATTGTTTTGCATAATGGCATTGACATGTGCTGCTCGATCGGTCGTTCATGGATCCTTTAGTGGGGCAATTTCTTCAATCCATTTACCTAATTAATTAGATTATTTTCATAAGAGAGACTTGCTAATTGTTATCCATCTGCACAAACATTGTCTCATTTCCATTGCCAATTCCATGCCTTTTGTTTGATTTGTACAGAGAAGCATGGAACATGCTTGCCCCCTGCTGTCCAGGAAGGATTACAGTTACTTCACCACTGCCACTAATCTCTACTTCAGATATAACGTTACAGTAAGTATCTGGCCATTGACTCAATAGTTGTAGCTCATTATTGATTTTTCTTGCAAGAATTGTTGGTTTCTTTTGCTGGGTATAACACCTAAAACTTTCTTATCAAAATCAGTTTGGTTTCCAGATGAAGAAAACAAACTTAGAACCACTCAAATTGTAGTGTGTATGAATTTGACTGCTGCTAAACTATGTCATAGAAATTTGTCTCTTTTACAATGTTATAATTTAAATTTGAATCACAGGAAATACTAGCGATAGGATATCTTGATCTCCAATGTAAATAATATGAACCTCAGTGATGTCATTCATTCTATCGATACTAGCAAACATGCTTTTGGGGCTCACTGCAGATCATCTGCAAGAAGGGCTTTTGGGGCTCACCGCAGATCATCTGCAAGAAGGGCTTAGTTCTAGAACTAAGGTAATGGTCAAGGATTTGAAGGGGAGTTATCTTTTGTCCTTGGATGGGTCTCCTTGGTTTCCATTTTTATTTTCATGAACACAACTTCACTGCTTAAGAAATAGTTTTGTCACAATAGTTCTCGGGACGATGATCTTACTTGGTAATTCGCTCAGCGCCGGTGCTAATCAACTCATATGATTTAGATATTTTAAGGATTTTAAGCTTTAGATCTCAGTATCAGCTTTTTTGTGAAAAGGTCTTAGTATCACCTTTGCCGAAGAAGAAATCAAATTTATCTCATTATAAGTACAAATGCATTTATGAGACCTTTCAACTTATATCATCATTTTGTTTATTTACACAGCTCACAAATTTTGTTTCATTTTCTTTTAGTTGTTATTTCTTGCGATGCATTATCTTCATGGATGCAATCGATGAAATTGGTGGGATAAGATTTGGTGAGGGAACCCGTGATGACCAAGAGATCTGTAGACATCGATGGAGCTTCTTAATTAGTTGGATAGATTTGATGAGCTTGGCAAGGTAAACTGACTTCATCAAGTATTTTTCTTCCCTAGATGCCTTTATGCCATATATGCAAAGGAATAGATTCAATCGAAGCAACTTGCATGCCTGAATGTGTATGTGATATGCACTCTACCTTTCCTGGCTCCTGGATTAAGTATGGCAGTCTCGAGATGAATTTTGCAGTTTTTTCATCTTTGCTTCATTGCTTCTATGAATTTTCTGGATTCTCATTTGCACAACATTTTATTTTACTCCCGTTTTTAACATTACACCTTTTTTTAGATGGAACAAAAATCGAGGACCATAGGTTCTGTTTTATCTGATTGTTGACATGCCAACGGAACTGCATGATTCACTGATAGGCTTTAATTCTTATGATTACTTTCTTACTGGGCTTGTTTGTTTTTTTTTTTGGTAAAACCCCATGATTTTATCCTAACCCAACATTGCTGAGGTAGGACAAAAGTAATGGGAATCGAAGCCTAATTCTCCATTTCAATGTACACAAAATTGCTCAAGCAACTTCATTTCAATGTACACAAAATTCGGTTGGACTCAGACTCCAAATCTATGAATCATTCTTCCCACATACAGTAGAAACAGAGCCTATCCACACATCTAGAGCACTCTTTTAACTCCTAAATTTAGCAAGCAGTAACTCATGTAGAGTATTTCTTCAGAGCTCTATCCAGCCCGACATCAAAGTGAGTTTCTTACTGCAGATTGTCGTAAGGTTGAAGGTGGAGTCGAACTCCGAGCTCGAGGCCGCGCTGGTGCAGGGGTGACTACGA
The DNA here is from genome assembly GCA_904067115.1 of Aegilops sharonensis. NCBI lineage: Eukaryota > Viridiplantae > Streptophyta > Magnoliopsida > Poales > Poaceae > Aegilops > Aegilops sharonensis. The sequence continues at coordinate 807,734,681 of LR880968.1, read as the reverse complement.
TCGAGCCCGATTTAGGTAAAATCTCCCTCTTGTTTTCGATCCGCATGGCGATGTTACCGAAAAAGGCTTTCACCCCACTTTATAAATAAAGCAACCACCGAGCACAAAGTCAACAAAGAACTGAAGGAAATATGCCCTAGAGGCAATAATAAAATTGTTATTTATATTTCCTTATATCATGATAAATGTTTATTATTCATGCTAGAATTGTATTAACCGGAAACTTAGTACATCTGTGAATACATAGACAAACAGAGTGTCACTAGTATGCCTCTACTTGACTAGCTCGTTAATCAGAGATGGCTAAGTTTCCTAGCCATAGACATGAGTTGTCATTTGAATGGGATCACATCATTAGAGAATGATGTGATTGACTTGACCCATTCCGTTAGCTTAGCACTTGATCGTTTAGTATGTTGCTATTGCTTTCTTCATGACTTATACATGTTCTTATAACTATGAGATTATGCAACTCCCGAATACCGGAGGAACACTTTGTGTGCTACCAAACATCACAATGTAACTGGGTGATTATAAAGGTGCTCTACAGGTGTCTCCGATGGTGTTTGTTGAGTTAGCATAGATCAAGATTAGGATTTGTCACTCCGATTGTCGGAGAGGTATCTTTGGGCCCTCTCA
>LR880968.1:807691362-807733827 GCA_904067115.1 Aegilops sharonensis | reverse complement strand
ACTTGACCCATTCCGTTAGCTTAGCACTTGATCGTTTAGTATGTTGCTATTGCTTTCTTCATGACTTATACATGTTCTTATAACTATGAGATTATGCAACTCCCGAATACCGGAGGAACACTTTGTGTGCTACCAAACATCACAATGTAACTGGGTGATTATAAAGGTGCTCTACAGGTGTCTCCGATGGTGTTTGTTGAGTTAGCATAGATCAAGATTAGGATTTGTCACTCCGATTGTCGGAGAGGTATCTTTGGGCCCTCTCAATAATGCACTTCACTATAAGCCTTGCAAGCAATGTGACTAATGAATTAGTTGCGGGATGATGCACTACGAACCGAGTAAAGAAACTTTTCGGTAATGAGATTGAACTAGGTATTGAGATACCGACGATTGAATCTCGGGCAAGTAACATACCGATGACAAAGGGAACAACGTATGTAGTTATGCGGTTCGACGGATAAAGATCTTCTTAGAATATGTGGGAGCCAATATGAGCATCCAGGTTCTGCTATTGGTTATTGACCGGAGACGTGTCTCGGTCATGTCTACATAGTTCTCGAACCCGTAGGGTCCGCAAGCTTAAGGTTTGGTGACGATCGGTATTATGAGTTTATGTGTTTTGATGTACCGAAGATAGTTTGGAGTCCTGGATATGATCACAGACATGAAGAGGAGTCTCGAAATGGTCGAGACATAAAGATCGATATATTGGATGGCTATGTTTGGACATCGGAATGGTTCCGGGTGAGTTCGGGCATTTACCGGAGTACCGGGAGGTTACCGGAACCCCCCCCCCCGGGTAGTCAATGGGCCTTATTGGGCCTTAGTGGAAAGGAGGAGGAGGCGGCCAAGGTGGGCCCCCCCAAGCCCAATCCGAATTGGGAAGGGGGCCGGCCCCCCTTTCCTTCTCTCCTTCTCCCCCTTCCTTCCCTCTCCTACTCCAACTAGGGAAGGGGGAATCCTACTCCCACCGGTAGTAGGACTCCCCCCTTGGGCGCGCTTAGGAGGCCGACCCTCTCCCCCTCCTCCACTCCTTTATATACGGGGGAAGGGGGCACCCCATAGACACACAAGTTGATCATTGATCTCTTAGCCGTGTGCGGTGCTCCCCTGCACAATAATCCACCTCGGTCATATCGTTGTAGTGCTTAGGCGAAGCCCTGCGCCGGTAGCTTCATCATCACCATCATCACGCCGTCGTGCTGACGAAGCTCTCCCTCGACACTCAGCTGGATCAAGAGTTCGTGGGACATCACCGAGCCGAACGTGTGCAGATCGCGAGGTGCCGTACTTTCGGTACTAGGATCGGTCGGATCGTGAAGACGTACGACTACATCAACCGCAGTGTCATAACGCTTCCGCTTACGGTCTATGAGGGTACGTAGACAACACTCTACCCTCTCGTGGCTATGCATCACCATGATCTTGCGTGTGCGTAGGATTTTTTTTGAAATTACTACGTTTCCCAACAGTGGCATCCGAGCCAGGTTTATGTGTAGATGTTATATGCACGAGTAGAACACAAATGAGTTGTGGGCAATAATAGTCATACTGCTTACCAGCATGTCATACTTTGATTCGGCGGTATTGTTGGATGAAGCGGCCCGGACTGACATTACGCGTACGCTTATGTGAGACTGGTTCTACCGACGTGCTTCGCACACAGGTGGCTGGCGGGTGTCAGTTTCTCCAACTTTAGTTGAATCAAGTGTGGCTACACCCGGTCCTTGTTGAAGGTTAAAACAACACATACTTGATGAAAAATCGTTGTGGTTTTGATGCGTAGGTAAGAACGGTTCTTGCTCGGCCTATAGCAGCCACGTAAAACTTGCAACAACAAAGTAGAGAACGTCTAACTTGTTTTTGCAGGGCATGTTGTGATGTGATATGGTCAAGACATGATGCTAAATTTTATTGTATGAGATGATCATGTTTTGTAACGGAGTTATCGGCAACTGGCAGGAACCATATGGTTGTCGCTTTATTGTATGCAATGCAATCGCCCTGTAATTTTTTTTTACTTTATCACTAAGCGGTAGCGATATTCGTAGAAACAATAGTTGGCGAGACGACAACGATGCTACGATGGAGATCAAGGTGTCGCGCCGGTGACCAGGGTGATCATAACGGTGCTTTGGAGATGGAGATCAAAGGCACAAGATGATGATGGCCATATCATATCACTTATATTGATTGCATGTGATGTTTATCTTTTATGCATCTTATTTTGCTTTGATTGACGGTAGCATTATAAGATGATCTCTCACTAAATTTCAAGGTACAAGTGTTCTCCCTGAGTATGCACCGTTGTGAAAGTTCGTCGTGCCGAGACACCACGTGATGATTGGGTGTGATAAGCTCTACGTTCACATACAACGGGTGGAAGCGAGTTTTGCACACGCAGAATACTCGGGTTAAACCTGACGGTCCTAGCATATGCAGATATGGCCTCGGAACACTGAGACCGAAAGGTCGAGCATGAATCATATAGTAGATATGATCAACATAGTGATGTTCACCATTGAAAACTACTCCATCTCACGTGATGATCGGACATGGTTTAGTTGATTTGGATCACATGATCACTTAGATGATTAGATGGATGTCTATCTAAGTGGGAGTTCTTAAGTAATATGATTAATTGAACTTTAATTTATCATGAACTTAGTACCTGATAGTATTTTGCATGTCTATGTTGTTGTAGATAGATGGCCCGTGTTGTTGTTCCGTTGAATTTTAATCCGTTCCTAGAGAAAGCTAAGTTGAAAGATGATGGTAGCAACTACACGGACTGGGTCCGTAACTTGAGGATTATCCTCATTGCTGCACAGAAAAATTACATCCTGGAAGCACCGCTGGGTGCCAGGCCTGCTGCAGATGCTACTGACGACGTTAAGAACGTCTGGAGAGCAAAGCTGATGACTAGTCGATAGTTCAGTGTGCCATGCTTTACGGCTTAGAACCGGGACTTCAACGACATTTTGAACGTCATGGAGCATATGAGATGTTCCAGGAGTTGAAGTTAATATTTCAAGCAAATGCCCGGATTGAGAGATATGAAGTCTCCAATAAGTTCTACAGCTGCAAGATGGAGGAGAATAGTTCTGTCAGTGAACATATACTCAAAATGTCTGGGTATAACAATCACTTGATTCAACTGGGAGTTAATCTTCCTAATGATAGTGTCATTGACAGAATTCTTCAATCACTGCCACCAAGCTACGAGAGCTTCGTGATGAACTATAACATGCAAAGGATGGATAAGAAAATTCCCGAGCTCTCGCAATGCTAAAGGCTGCGGAGGTAGAAATCAAAAAGGACCATCAAGTGTTGATGGTCAACAAGACCACCAGTTTCAAGAAAAGGGTAAAGGGAAGAAGGGGAACTTCAAGAAGAACGGCAAGCAAGTTGCTGCTCAGGTGAAGTAGCTCAAGTCTGGACCTAATCCTGAGACTGAGTGCTTCTACTGCAAAGGGACTGGTCACTGGAAGCGGAACTTCCCCAAGTATTTGGCGGATAAGAAGGATGGCAAGGTGAACAAAGGTATATGTGATATACATGTTATTGATGTGTACCTTACTAATGCTCACAGTAGTACCTGGGTATTTGATGTTGGTTCTGTTGTTAATATTTGCAACTCGAACAGGGACTATGGATTAAGCGAAGATTGGCTAAGGACAAGGTGACGATGCGCGTGGGAAATGGTTCCAAAGTCAATGTGATCGCCGTCGGCACGCTACCTCTTCATCTACCTCCGGGATTAGTTTTAGACCTGAATAATTGTTATTTGGTGCCAGCGTTGAGCATGAACATTATATCTGAATCTTGTTTGATGTGAGACGGTTATTCATTTAAATCTGAGAATAATGGTTGTTCTATTTATATGAGTAATATATTTTATGGGCATGCACCCTTGAAGAGTGGTCTATTTTTGTTGAATCTCGATAGTAGTGATACACATATTCATAATATTGAAGCCAAAAGATGTAGAGTTGATAATGATAGTGTAACCTATTTGTGGCACTGCCGTTTGGGTCATATTGGTGTAAAGCGCATGAAGAAACTCCATTCTGATGGACTTTTGGGATCACTTGATTATGAATCACTGGGTACTTGCGAACCATGCCTCATGGGCAAGATGACTAAAACTCTGTTCTCCGAAACAATGGAGCGAGCAACAGTTTTATTGAAAATCATACATACTGATGTACGTGGTCCGATGAATATTGAAGCTCGCGGCGGGTATCGTTATTTTCTCACCTTCACAGATGATTTGAGCAGATATGGGTATATCTACTTGATGAAACATAAGTGAAAGTGCAACTATCCTTGTGTGGTTTTGGTAATTATTAACAACATATAGCTCATTGAACTAATGCTATTTCAAGATAAATATTTCAGGAAAGTTCAATGCTTGGCATGGCATGGATTAGAAATGTGGACCCCTCAAAATGCTAAGGACAAAAGATTGGCTCAAGCTCTAAAGCTCAAGACTCTACATTTTCATTTTAGTAATCCAAGATCACATTGAGTCCATAGGAAAGCGAATACTATTAAAAGGGGATGAGGTGTTGCTTAATTGGTTTCTTGCTCAAAGTGCTTAGTGATATGCTCCAAAAGCCCTCAACCACTTTCTCACATCCACATTTGTCCCAAACCAAAAGTCAAACTCGGCCCCACCGAAACCTTCTATCCGGCGCCACCGACTTCTCTTGACATAGCCATTGCCACAAACCCTAGTCATTTCGGTCTCATCGATAGGGATCTCGGTCTCACCAAGATGGGATTGCAAACTCTCTGTTTCCCTTCGTAACGTTTCGGTCTAACCGAGATGAGCGATCGGTCCCACCGAGTTTGCAATGCAAACTCTCTGTTTCCCCTTCGTAACGTTTCGGTCCAACCGAGATGAGCGAATCAGTCCCACCGAGTTTGCCTGACCAACTCTCTGGTTAGCTTATTACCAAAATCGGTGCCACCGAGTTATTCCACGTGGTCACACCGACAGGGTCGGGATATATATACCCACGGGTGAGATTTTGGAAATTTCTTCAAACTCCTTAGCCCGCGCGTGTGTCCTGCTCTGCCTCCTCGGGTCTCTGGATCGTCTCCTCGCCGCTAGGGACCTCCCGCCGCTGGTTTCCACCGCCGTCAACGAAAATCTGCTCCGCCGTTGTCACCATAGCGAACTGCCGCGTATGGGTTTGACTCTTTGTGCTATTTCCTAAACTCCGATTCATAGCACATTGCTTTGACATGATCTTTACCACGTATGCAAACAATCTATCAAGAGAAAACATCCTTAGATTAGATTTGATTTGAAAATTTAGGTTTAGGTCTCCGCCGAACTCATCTCGGACCGACCGAGTTGTAGAAATCAGTCTCACCGATTTGGCTTAGGCCATTGCACATGCGCTTTCGGTCTGACCAAAAACTGCAAATCGGTGTGACCGATTATGATTCTCTGTGAAACCCTAGCAATCTCGGTGCCACCAAACTGTGACTTGGTCTGACCGAGTTCACTAGTTTAGGTTCCAAAAGTTGCTTCGGTATCACCGACTTTAACAAATCGGTAGCTCCGAAATGCTTTCTATGGAGAACTAACACTAAGTTTTTGAGTCATCTGTTTTGCAAAAAACTCTGCACTTTGTGATGCTTATCCACTCTACCTCATCTATATCCATTCACAGGGTTTGCTGTCAGTAAGATTGCCAAGATGTCTGACCGGAGTGACAGTCAGAACAGATCTGAGGAACATGTGCAATTGAGTGAGGGTTCAGATCCCTCAAGCAGCTATGATGATGGCAGTAGAAGCACACCAAGCAACTTGCCCAAGGCAGCCACCAGAACCAGGAAGAAGAGAACCTCAGACTCTAAGGATGAGGGCTGTGTGGCTGCTGAGGATGAAGCTACATCAAAGAAGAAGGTGCTGAAGAAACAATATGGCACAACTGCTACAACAAAGCATGACATGCATAAAAAGGCACCTGCCAAGAGAGTTCCAACTTCCAAGCCTAGTAAAGCTGCTGTAGAAGAAACAATGGAGTTCACTTTTGAACCCAAAGAGGCTGGAGATGGCAAGAAGAGGAAGGAGAGGGTCAAAAAAACTATTGCCAGAGTCATTGGCAAGCCCTCCATGATGAGAGATCCATCTGCTGATGAAGAAGAAGAAGAAGAGGATGCTGCACTAGTAGCCACAGCTTCAGTGCCACCTCCAGTAGCCACTCCACCAGCTCCAACTACATCAACTGATGCCTTCAACCTTGGAGTTCTCTCTACACCTCCTTCCGAAGACCAAGCCTGAGAGACGCATAGCACTATGCATATTTGAACTTTTTGGTAACTTGTTGCCAAAGGGGGAGAAATATGTATAGATCATAGGCTTCGAGAGAGAGTGTTTTGCTTCTTTGTCTCTCTTGCTTTTGGTTAAACTTTATTGTGTGCTTGTTTGATACTCTATGTCCTTATGTGAGATACTTGTTTGATCATGTGTTTGATCATATGCTACTTTAATGCTTGCTTGATGATATTATCTTTTATATCTATATGATCATTCACTTTGCTTGGTGATGAGTGCATGTTTTTAAGTTATATCATTTTGAGTGCTCCACCAAGATGTATGTGACATGGAAGAGTGACCCATGATCCTAATGGATTGTGCATTTGCATTCAAAAGCAAATTCTAAATAATGCAAAAATTTAGGGGGAGCTCTTGCTTATCACATACTTCTCAAAGCGATGATATATTTCAATCTTATTATCATTTCTCGAAGCTTTGATCTATATGTTGTTATCAATTACCAAAAAGGGGGAGATTGAAAGTGCAACTATCCCTGGGTGGTTTTGGTAATTATTAACAACATATAGCTCATTGAACTAATGCTATTTCAAGATAAATATTTCAGGAAAGTTCAATGTTTGGCATGGCATGGATTAGAAATGTGGACCCCTCAAAATGCCATGGATTAAAGATTGGCTCAAGCTCTAAATCTCAAGACTCTACATTTTCATTTTAGTGATCGAAGATCAAATTGAGTCCATAGGAAAGCCAATACTATTAAAAGGGGATGAGGTGTTGCTTAATGGGTTTCTTGCTCAAAGTGCTTAGTGATATGCTCCAAAAGCCCTCAACCACTTTCTCACATCCACATTTGTCCCAAACCAAAAGTCAAACTCGGCCCCACCGAAACCTTCTATCCGGCGCCACCGAGTTCTATTGACATAGCCATTGCCACAAACCCTAGTCATTTCAGTCTCACCGATAGGGATCTTGGTCTCACCGAGATGGGATTGCAAACTCTCTGTTTCCCTTCGTAACGTTTCGGTCTAACCGAGATGAGCGATCGGTCCCACCGAGTTCGCAATGCAAACTCTCTGTTTCCCCTTTGTAACGTTTCGGTCCAACCGAGATGAGTGAGTCGGTCCCACCGAGTTTGCCTGACCAACTCTATGGTTAGCTTATTACCAAAATCGGCGCCACCGAGTTGTTCCACGCGGTCCAACCGACAGGGTCGGGATATATATACCCACGGGTGAGATTTTGGAAATTTCTTCAAACTCCTCAGCCCACGCGTGTGTCCTGCTCTGCCTCCTTGGGTCTCCGGATCGTCTCCTCGCTGCTAGCGACCTCCCGCCGTTGGTTTGCATCGCCGTCAACGAAAATATGCTCCGCCATTGTCACCATAGCGAACTCCCGCCGAACTAGGGTATGGGTTTGACTCTTTGTGCTATTTCCCAAACTCCGATTCATAGCACATTGCTTTGACATGATCTTTACCACGTATGCAAACAATCTATCAAGAGAAAACACCCTTAGATTAGATTAGATTTGAAAATTTAGGTTTAGGTCTCCGCCGAACTCATCTCGGACCGACCGAGTTGTAGAAATCAGTCTCACTGATTTGGCTTAGGCCATTGCACATGCGCTTTTCGGTCTGACCAAAAACTGCAAATCAGTGTGACCGACTATGATTCTCTGTGAAACTGTAGCAATCTCGGTGCCACCAAACTGTGACTTGGTCTGACCGAGTTCACTAGTTTAGGTTCCAAAAGTTGCTTCGGTATCACCGAGTTTAACAAATCGGTAGCACCAAAATGCTTTCTTTGGAGAACTAAAACTAAGTTTTTGAGTCATCTGTTTTGCAAAAAACTCTGCACTTTGTGATGCTTATCCACTCTACCTCATCTATATCCATTCAAAGGGTTTGTTGTTAGTAAGATTGCCAAGATTTCTGACCAGAGTGACAGTCAGAACAGATCTGAGGAACAGGTGCAATTGAGTGAGGGTTCAGATCCCTCAAGCAGCTATGATGATGGCAGTAGAAGCACACCAAGCAACTTGCCCAAGGCAGCCACCAGAACCAGGAAGAAGAGAACCTCAGACTCTGAGGATGAGGACTATGTGGCTGCTGAGGATGAAGCTACATCAAAGAAGAAGGTGCTGAAGAAAGAATATGACACAGCTTCTACAACAAAGCATGGCATGCATAAAAAGGCACCTGCCAAGAGAGTGCTAACTTCCAAGCCTAGTAAAGCTGCTGTAGAAGAAACAATGGAGTTCACTCTTGAACCCAAAGAGGCTGGAGATGGCAAGAAGAGGAAGGAGAGGGTCAAAAAAACTATTGCCAGAGTCATTGGCAAGCCCTCCATGATGAGAGATCCATATACTAATGAAGAAGAAGAAGATGAGGATGCTGCACTAGTAGCCACCGCTTCAGTGCCACCTCCAGTAGCCACTCCACCAGCTCCAACTACATCAACTGATGCCTTCATCCTTGGAGTTCTCTCTACACCTCCTTTCGGAGACCAAGCCTGAGAGACGCATAGCACCATGCATATTTGAACTTTTTGGTAACTTGTTGCCAAAGGGGGAGAAATATGTATAGATCATAGGCTTCGAGAGAGAGTGTTTTGCTTCTTTGTCTCTCTTGCTTTTGGTTAAGCTTTATTGTGTGCTTGTTTGATACTATATGTCCTTGTGTGAGATACTTGTTTGATCATGTGTTTGATCATATGCTACTTTAATGCTTGCTTGATGATATTATCTTTTATATCTATATGATCATTCACTTTGCTTGGTGATGAGTGCATGTTTTTAAGTTATATCATTTTGAGCGCTCCACCAAGATGTATGTGACATGGAAGAGTGACCCATGATCCTAATTGATTGTGCATTTGCATTCAAAAGCAAATTCTAAATAATGCAAAAATTTAGGGGGAGCTGTTGCTTATCACATACTTCTCAAAGCGATGATATATTTCAATCTTATTATCATTTCTCGAAGCTTTGATCTATATGTTGTCATCAATTACCAAAAAGGGGGAGATTGAAAGTGCAGCTATCCCTGGGTGGTTTTGGTAATTATTAACAACATATAGCTCATTGAACTAATGCTATTTCAAGATAAATATTTCAGGAAAGTTCAATGTTTGTCATGGCATGAATTAGAAATGTGGACCCCTCAAAATGCTAAGGACAAAATATTGGCTCAAGCTCTAAAGCTCAAGACTCTACATTTTCATTTTAGTGATCCAATATCACATTGAGTCCATAGGAAAGCCAAAACTATTAAAAGGGGATGAGGTGTTGCTTAATGGGTTTCTTGCTCAAAGTGCTTAGTGATATGCTCCAAAAGCCCTCAACCAGTTTCTCACATCCACATTTGTCCCAAACCAAAAGTCAAACTCGGCCCCACCGAAACCTTCTATCCGGCGCCACCGACTTCTCTTGACATAGCCATTGCCACAAACCCTAGTCATTTCGGTCTCACCGATAGGGATCTCGGTCTCACCGAGATGGGATTGCAAACTCTCCGTTTCCCTTCGTAACGTTTTGGTCTAACCGAGATGAGCGATCGGTCCCACCGAGTTCGCAATGCAAACTCTCTGTTTCCCCTTCATAACATTTCAGTCCAACCGAGATGAGCTAATCGGTCCCACCGAGTTTGCTTGACCAACTCTCTGGTTAGATTAGCCTCACCGAGATTACGTTATTCCCTAACCCTAATGAAATCGGTCCCACCGAGTTGACATGTCGGTCCCATCGAAAATCCTAACGTTCACATTTTGAACTAAATCGGTTCGGCCGAGTTTCATGATTCGGTCTCACCAAGTTTGGTAATTTGTGTGTAACGGTTAGATTTTATGTGGAGGCTATATATACCCCTCCACCCACTCTTCATTCGCGGAGAGAGCCATCAGAACATGCCTTCACTTCCAAGATACATTTTTTGAGAGAGAACCACCTACACTTGTGTTGAGGTCAAGATATTCCATTCCAACCACATAAATCTTGATCTCTAGCCTTCCCCAAGTTGCTTTCCACTCAAATGATCTTTCAACTAAATCCAAATCTGTGAGAGAGTTGAGTGTTGGGGAGACTATCATTTGAAGCACAAGAGCAAGGAGTTCATCATCAACACACCATCTATTACCTTTTGGAGAGTGGTGTCTCCTAGATTGGTTAGGTGTCACTTGGGAGCCTTCGTCAAGATTGTGGAGTTGAACCAAGGAGTTTGTACGGGCAAGGAGATCGCCTACTTCGTGAAGATCTACCCTAGTGAGGCAAGTCCTTCATGGGCGATGGCCATGGTGGGATAGACAAGGTTGCTTCTTCATGGACCTTTCATGGGTGGAGCCCTCCGTGGACTCGCGCAACCGTTACCCTTCGTGGGTTGAAGTCTCCATCAACGTGGATGTACGATAGCACCACCTATCGGAACCACGGATAAAAAATCTCCGTGTCTACATTGCGTTTGCTCTCTCAAACTCCCCCATTTACCTTCATGTGCAATTGTTTTACATTCCGCTGCTATACTCTTAGAATTGCATGTGTAGGTTGATTGCTTGACTTGTGCAAAGTTGCTAAAATCTGCCAAGACTTAAAATTGGGAAAAGGCTAGATTTTTATTTGGTCAAGTAGTCTAATCACCCCCCTCTAGATATACTTTCGATCCTACAAGTTGTATCAGAGCTACGGCCTCCAGTTGCCTTGATTTCCATAACTTTTGGTGATCATAGCCTTGGTTTCACAACCTAGGAGAGTATGGCGTCTAGCGAGGGAAATTACCACCGTAGAGGTCCTTACTTTGATGGTACTAATTTTGCTAGTTGGAAGCATTAGATGAAAATGCATATTCTAGGACATAACCCCGCCGTTTGGGCTATTGTGTGTATTGGCTTGCAAGGTGAATTCTTTGATGGAAGAGAACTGAACCGTGAAGCTACCGCGGAAGAGTTGAAGATGCTGCAATACAATGCTCAAGCTTGCGATATCCTCTTCAACGGATTGTGCCCCGAAGAATTCAACAAAATCAGCCATCTTGAGAATGCAAAGGAAATTTGGGATACTTTGATTGATATGCACGAAGGTACCGACTCCGTCAAGGAATCCAAATTGGATGTGCTTCAAAGTCAACTTGACAAGTTCAAAATGAAGGATGGTGAAGGTGTCGCTGAAATGTACTCTAGGCTTGCTCTTATCACAAATGAGATTGCCGACTTAGGAAGTGAAGAGATGACCGATAGATTCATCATCAAGAAGATCCTAAGAGCCTTGGATGGAAAATACGATATCGTGTGCACAAATGATGCCCAACTACAAAGATCTCAAGCCTACGGAAGTCATTGAAAGAATTGTTGCTGAAGAGATGTCACTCAAGGATAAGGAAGAGCTTCACAACAAGTCAAGTGGTGCTTACAAAGCCTCGTGTGATGCTCCCACATCATCAAGTGAGAAACAAACCTTCAATGAAGAATTGATCCTAATGGTGAAGAACTTCAACAAGTTCTACAAGAGTAGAAGCAAGGAAAGAAGTTCCAAGTCAAGGTCCTACAATGACAAAAGATCTTCTAGTTGTGAACGTAATTGCTACAATTGTGGAAGACCCGGACACTACTCCAATGAGTGTACGGCTCCCTACAAAAGAAGAGAAGATTCTCCCAAAAGAAGAAGTAGAAGAGATTAATCACCACCAAGAGAGAGAAGGAGTAGAGATGATCGTTATGAACGAAGAACCTCTCGGAGAAGCAAGGATTCGGAAAGGAAGGACAAATCATCAAAGATCTACACAAAATGAAGACATCATGCTCATGTTGGTGAATGGGTATCCGGCTCCGACTCCGACCATCACTCCGAAAGAAGTTATCACTCCAACTCCGAATATACTCAAGATGAAGGTGTTGCCGGTCTAGCACTTGTGTCAACCAACTCCTATGACATATTTGACTCACCAAATGAAGGAATTGAAGTATGCTTCATGGCTAAAGGCCTAAAGGTATCACACCCCGAGTATGTTGATTTCAATAGTGATGAAGATGATTTTCTAGGCGATGATGATTTACTTGTTGACAACTCTAGTGATGAAAACTATGATGAACTTGCTATTAATCATGCTAATCAAGATAAAACGAATGATGATGATAAGAAGGAGATTGAGCGTCTAACTATAGAACTAAACACTCTTAAGTTAGCTCATGAAACTACCTTGGAAGATCATCGAGAACTTTTAAAGACTCATGAGAAGCTGCGCTTTGAAAAGCTCAACCTTGAGCAAGAGCATGAGTTTTTAAAGGCAATCAATGATGATCTTTGCAAGAAAAGTCTTCTTACATTTCCAAGCTTTTACTCTTGTCTACTTACATGCCACAAGTAAAATCTAGCAACAAGAGTAAGAAAGATTTTTCTTCTAGTAGTAACAATAATCATGCTAAATCCAATATTGTTGCTCCTAGTAGTTATCTTGATTCCACTAATGATTCTCTTAGCCAAGTTACACTTGATCAAGAAAATAGCTTATTGAAGGGAATTATAGAGAAAGGTGTTTACAAGAGCCTTGCCGAAAGTAAGCAATTTGAGGAAATTGTACGCAAGCAAGGAAGGCATCGGAAGAATCAAGGTGTTGGTTTTGAATGAAAGTTCAATGCCAATGGAGTTGAGTGGGAAGAAGATCAATACCCCAAGACGAAGTTTGTTCCTCAACAAGAGAAGTATGATCCTACTTCCTTCCAAGGGACACAAGCTCAAGATGATCTTCCACCACAAGACCACAAGCAAAAAGGCAAGGATAAGCTTCAAGAGGAGATTGATGCATTTGAAAAAGCTCCCAAGGCCTTGGTCAAGTGGGTTCCCAAGACTACATCGAGTTCTACTTCATCAAGTACGACTACAACCCCAAGGATTCCCATCAAGATGATGTGGATCCCGAAGAAGAAGAACTAGAAGAGTTCTTGAGGGTGACTCTGCCAACATACTTCACTCATATCATTTTGGCAAGAAAAAGTGCAAACAACTTTCAAATCATGCACTAGTTCAAGGAGTCACAAACCCTCTTGTTGGTAAGACAAGGGACAAGGTAACCTAATGCTTTCATGGACATCATCTTGTGTGTACATCACTCTATGTCTATGGATATACTTGTTTGTTCCTTGTGGGACTAACCCGTGTAGGTATTGAAAGTGCAACTCACTCCAATGGATTGCTTCAAACGATCTACATCTACATTGAGCATCCACATCTTCAACACCTACATGAAGTCATCATCGACAAAACCCAAGGTTAGTTCATCCCTCTTAGGGGGATATCACATCTAGGGGGAGCTTTACTCTAATCAATTGAGCTAAAGCAACTCTAATGGTGTGAACACATCAATGATTTATGTAAAACTGGTAACCCCACTTGTGCTTAAACGATGAGTATGACCTATGATCAAATGTTCTCATTTGATTCCTAAGTCAATATACTCAAATATAGATGACCTAGTCATCGCCAATTGCTTGATAGATGCTACAGTGTTTGCGCATGCTTTGCCACATATTTCATTTGCCATTTTATTGTGTGAGCATGTTGGTTGCATATTTTACTCATTCGAGGACATCCATTTGTTGCTTTGATTGTTTGGCATTTTCTCTTTTGCCAAATGGATGGACAAGAATGCCTAAGAACTCCCTCTAGCTATCTATGATTTCCTTGTCTTAAACTCTATTCATGCTACATCCCAAAGGTTGATCAAGTCAGATTCGAACCACTCTGTGTGAGGAGCACTCGGAGTCCCCGATTCGTCATAGAATTAAACTTCCAAAACCTCTTTGTGCAATTCGGTATGACCGAGTCATCCAGTTTGGTCACGCCGAGTTCACTAAGTTGATCTAGGTTTTCCATCTCAGTGCAACCGATTTGAACTTTTCGGTCACACCGAGTTGCAGTAACCGCTTGCGATTCTGCATCTCGGTGCCACCGAGTTGTTCCACTCGGTCACACCGACAAGGTCGGGATATATATACCCACGGGTGAGATTTTGGAAATTTCTTTAAACTCCTAAACCCGCGCGTGTGTCCTGCTCTGCCTCCTCGGGTCTTCGGATCGTCTCCTCGCCGCCAGCGACCTCCCGCCGCTGGTTTCCGTCACCGTCAACGGAAATCTGCTCCGCCGTTGTCGCCATAGCGAACTCCCGCCGAACTAGGGTATGGGTTCGACTCTTTGTGCTATTTCCCAAACTCCGATTCATAGCACATTGCTTTGACATGATCTTTACCACGTATGCAAACAATCTATCCAGAGAAAACATCCTTAGATTATAATTGATTTGAAAATTTAGGGTTAAGTCTCCGGCGAACTCATCTCGGACCGACCGACTTGTAGAAATCGGTCTCACCGATTTGGCTTAGGACATTGCACATGCGCTCTTCGGTCTGACCGAAAATTGCAAATCGATGTGACCGAGTTCGATTCTCTGTGAAACCCTAGCAATCTCGGTGCCACCAAACTGTGACTCGGTCTGACCGAGTTCACTAGTTTAGGTTTCAAAAGTTGCTTCGGTATCACCGAGTTTAACAAATCGGTAGCACCGAAGTGCTTTCCGTGGAGAACTAAAACTAAGTTTTTGAGTAATCTATTTTGCAAAAAACTCTGCACTTTCTTATCCACTCTACCTCATCTATATCCATTCACAGGGTTTGCTGTCAGTAAGATTGCCAAGATGTCTGACCAGAGTGACAGTAAGAACAGATCTGAGGAACATGTGCAATTGAGTGAGGGTTCAGATCCCTCAAGCAGCTATGATGATGGCAGTAGAAGCACACCAAGCAACTTGCCCAAGGCAGCCACCAGAACCAGGAAGAAGAGAACCTCAGACTCTGAGGATGAGGACTATGTGGCTGCTGAGGATGAAGCTACATCAAAGAAGAAGGTGCNAGAAATCGGTCTCACCGATTTGGCTTAGGACATTGCACATGCGCTCTTCGGTCTGACCGAAAATTGCAAATCGATGTGACCGAGTTCGATTCTCTGTGAAACCCTAGCAATCTCGGTGCCACCAAACTGTGACTCGGTCTGACCGAGTTCACTAGTTTAGGTTTCAAAAGTTGCTTCGGTATCACCGAGTTTAACAAATCGGTAGCACCGAAGTGCTTTCCGTGGAGAACTAAAACTAAGTTTTTGAGTAATCTATTTTGCAAAAAACTCTGCACTTTCTTATCCACTCTACCTCATCTATATCCATTCACAGGGTTTGCTGTCAGTAAGATTGCCAAGATGTCTGACCAGAGTGACAGTAAGAACAGATCTGAGGAACATGTGCAATTGAGTGAGGGTTCAGATCCCTCAAGCAGCTATGATGATGGCAGTAGAAGCACACCAAGCAACTTGCCCAAGGCAGCCACCAGAACCAGGAAGAAGAGAACCTCAGACTCTGAGGATGAGGACTATGTGGCTGCTGAGGATGAAGCTACATCAAAGAAGAAGGTGCGGAAGAAAGAATATGGTACAGCTGCTAAAACAAAGCATGGCATGCATAAAAAGGCACCTGCCAAGAGAGTGCCAACTTCCAAGCCTAGGAAAGCTGCTGTAGAAGAAACAATGGAGTTCACTCTTGAACCCAAAGAGGCTGGAGATGGAAAGAAGAGGAAGGAGAGGGTCAAAAAAACTATTGCCAGAGTCATTGGCAAGCCCTCCATGATGAGAGATCCATTTGCTGATGAAGATGAAGAAGAAGAGGATGTTGCACCAGCAGCCACAGCTTCAGTGCCACCTCCAGTAGCCACTTCACCAGCTCCAACTACATCAACTGATGCCTTCATCCTTGGAGTTCTCTCTACACCAACTTCTGAAGACCAAGCCTGAGAGACGTATAACACTATGTCTCGGGGATATACCCCGCCGTGTAACCCGCCGGATGTATGACCCGGCTGGAGCGTGGCGACTCGCTGGTGAACTGCCTGGAGCTTGGCGATTCACAGATAACCCGCCCGATATTGGCGACTCATTAGTAACCCGGCGGGCGGGTCAGATGGACAACAAGGCCCGAAGCTCAGAAGGCCGGCTCACGTTATGATGGGCCGGCTTAAGAGGAAAGGGATGACAAATATTTCCTTTATGAGGAAGCAAGACCCGGACTTGTATTTAACTTGTAATAGAGTAATCCTAGTCCAACTAGGACTATCCATGTAAACCGCCCCTTCAACATATATAAGGAGGGGCAGGGCTCCCCAAAGAGGGACAAAAAACAATATCTAGGGCTAGACACAAAGGCGGAGCCGGCTTAGATGGCGGATCCCTCATGAGAATAATGAGACCTAGCCTCAAACAGCATGTAGGGTTATTACCGGATGATGTTTCCCGGGGCCCAAAGCTGTCTAAACCCTTGTCTTGCGTGTTGATCCGCCCTGCGTCTCTCATCCCACTCAACCCCTCTCAAGCTACCACATAGATGCGTTGGCCTCGCGACTAAGTCCTGACACTAAGGACATCTGTCGTGACAAATCCATGACAGTTGGAGCCCACCATGGGGCCTGCGCACGGTGGTGATGAGTTCTTGAAGGGATTTCTTCAGGGATCGAGAAGCTTGTGATGTGCTGAAGGAAAAAGAATCGGCAAGTTCATGGTTCATCTGTTACATCTCATGGACGAGAAGAAATCTTCTTTACAAAATCTGAAATAGAGAAGATTAGGATTGCATGCGCCGCCGCACGCGTGGCCAGATGTTCCGGCGAGTTCAACTCTCTGTTGTGTTTCCGCACGCGACCAGGCAATTTTTCCGGGTCGCCGAAACTTACTGTTTTTTCGCACAACACGGGAGTTCGAGACCTGTCCAGTTACGTTGTCATCCAATTTTCGCTGGCAAAAGTTTTGAAGCAACATCAACACATCAATTGACCAGGAGATTTGATAGATCACTGTTATCATTACTTGCGTGAAGGAATCCGAGACGATCTTCTATGTGGTTGCAAGTAGTACTACAGTGCTAAGCTATTGGGGGTCATGTGGGGATTAAGAAAAAAGAGGAAGTTGCCCATGACACGGAAATGGATGCGGCCACAGATTCAGACTCCGCCTCGCCACCGTGGACTCGCCGGTGCGCCTCCGAGCCGTCTGCGCCGTCGCTCCGTGTGATTGCGGTTCGGCCCGCCTCAAGCCGGCTCTGCTAAGCCGCCGTTGAGGCCCACGCCCATGTTTTTGATCGCCTACTGCCTCTGCTGTTGTGGCCGTGGGCACACCTTTGAGCCACTTCCGAGCCGCCGTCGCGTCGGGACTCCGCTACTACCGTGGATGTGACTACGACCTGGAAAAGGATTGGATCACACAGAGTCGGATTTTTCCATGACCGCGCTAGGCCGTCGTTGTCGCCCTGCGATTTTGCTTGAGCCACCACCGCCGCCACGCACTGAGCGGTCGCGGCTGAGACCCGCCGCGTCGTTTCCATCCTCTGCTAGGAGTGCGCTGAGTCTCCCTTGGGCCTTGGCTGAGCGGACTCACTTCCACCTCTCCGAGCCGCCTTTGCCGAGTCACTCGCCGCACCTTGCCTCGCCGGTGTCCCTCCGCCGCAGACTCGCCGGGGCGCGGCTGAGCCACCCCTGCGGTTTCCAACCCGATCTGGCCCGGCCAAGTGACCGGATCCGCCAGGCTCACTGCGGGTTACTTCCGCCACGCCTGCTGTACTTTTCTGTTGGGATAACACAGTTTAGACTTTAGAGTCGGACAAAGAAGAGTTTCGCATCCTATCTCTGATTGAACTGGTTGGACCTTTCTTGCATATATATTGGAGTCAGGGAGGCGAGGTTGGAGGACAAGGAGCAAGTGGCTATTACCTTACTGTCGTTGCCCTGCACCCAGCTGTCATGGTTGATCCCTGGCCCTGGGCAGGAGTCCCAGTGGGCAAATTTCAAGCAGATCAATGGCAGTCAAAGTTAGTCAAAGCAAGAAGTAAAGTACTATTGGATCAATCACGTCAAGGCTGCTTTAATTACTTATTAGTGGACTACTACTCCACGTGGAGGCCAGCATTACGCATTATGTCTATGCTCATCCGACAAATCACCAGGTGCTATCTTTTTATGTATTTTGTCAATCATATTAAATTGTTTGAGAATAATTACTTTGGTCTGTATGTTTTTATGTGCAGCAAGGTGGTTCCATGTTCTGCCTATGAAGAGTACATCAGTACCATTACGCACTGGCGTCTGCACCCGCTTACAGATGAAACAGGTGTGCGTAGGTCGCCGTCTGTGCAGCTTAATCTACATCAACCCGTCGGAGCCGCGTTGAGCCGCCAGGGTTACATTAAGTCGCCGGTCTTCCTGAGCCGCCGGAATTATATTGAGTCAGTGGTCTGCCTGAGCCACCTCTGTTGCGATAAACGGATCATCCGTCGTCCAAACAAATCAGGTGATATCCATCCAAGTTTGTTTTATTAGCACATGTTGTTTTTGTCAAAGAACAAGTTTATCTTTGCCTTGGTCTGCAATATTGTTTATGCAGGGCAATTATTTATGACAAAAAGTGATATTATACCGCGGAGATGGAGGCATGCCGACATCTTTTGGCACAGGTGGTCGTCATTACTCAACGGACTCCCGCACCGGTTTACAATTCTGTGGCCATTTCTCGTGACCACGCCGGCTTACAACAAGGAGGATAACTTGCCCATCCGTACCGGCTTACAACACCATGGTCGGTTCATCTGTCTATGCCACCTCTGATGTTACGGTCGTATTTACCGTCCGTCTCTCGCGGCCTGGTCTACATCGACACACCGAGCCGCACTTATCTGGATGAGTTGTTTATTGATTATGAGCAAGTCACTACTTGGGAAGCCCAGTTTTCTTCCAACAAACTGGAGGCAAATTATCATATATTATCAGCTGTCGTCTGCACTGGATGGTTCAAAGTTTGGTTAACTTCGAACAACCAGTTGGAAGGAGCCATTTGCCGAGTTGCTGACACGGCTCATACAGGATCATTTATAACCCGCCGAAGTCACTTCAACCTTCTGAGGGTTCACATCGCGTTACCAATGCACTGATGATATACACCTTCTGCTCTGGTCCAATATGGAGAATCTCAAGCCAAATCCTCGAGTCGTCTTGAGACTCGGGAGCTACAATGACATGACTCGGTGAAATTGGCCGGTGTTAGTGAATTCAAGAACTTCGGGTCATTGGAGGGAAGGTGACCCGGTTCCGGAGGCTACCGCTATATTGGTGAAAAATTTAAAGGCCGTCAGAAAATTTCTGGTTTAAAAAGAAGGATTCCGGTTTAAACTTCCGGTTCAAAAAGAATTAATCTCTCGCAAGTTCGAGTTCTCAGAAAAATTAAAGGTTGCCAAAGAACTTGCTGCCATGATGCGCGGTTCAAACTTGGGGATCCTGCCTTACAACTTATCTTATTATGATCACTTGGGGGCTTCCTGCTCATCGGGCATAGCTATCAGTACCCTCTTGATCGGCGCAATGCCAAAATTTATATGGTCACTTGGAGGCTTCCTGTTCAAACATAGGTCGTATTCGAACCAAAGAGAACATAGCTGTCGATACCCTTTTGATTAGCAAACTGCTGAACCTACTTGGGGGCTTCTTGATCGTATCCGAATCATAGCTCAACCCCTTTGGGAATCGACGTGGATCGTATTCGAATCAGCGTCGTTAAACAACTTTTAAGGTCACTTGGGGGCTTCCTGTTCAAACATAGGTCGTATTCGAACCAAAGAGAACATAGCTGTCGTACCCACTTTGATCGGCAACGCCAACGCCACTGGGGGCTATATGATCATATTCGAATCTTAGCTTAACCCCTTTGGAACGGTTTACTGATCGTATTCGAATCTGAAGCCTCAAAAATTTTATCTGTTTTTTATAGAGTCGCAAGTATTTGAGTTGTCACAAATATATACGTGCCGGCTCTTACAAAGTTGAGTTATCAACTTCACTATCTGGGTCACATAAGCCGGCGGTATCATTCAAAGGATCATAGGGATCTTGTGATCTACTTGTGTGCAGGATAACACTACATTTGGGTGGTTACCCGCCCTGGCTTTTTACGTTAAGTCGCCAGGGCATATGTTGTTTAAACTCTTTGCAGGATTTGCAGAAATATGACATATAAATGATCAAGTTCAAGCTCATTACCAAAGTTGATGCTTCAAAATGATTATCCATTCTGGATTTTTCTCAAAGGCTATAAGCTGCCGGGATATAAAAATTCCGGCTTACAATGAAGGTGTATTAAATCGCCATCGGCCAAGAGCTGCCGGGTATTTAAACTCAGGATTTACTTATCTACAGACGAGGTATTCAAAGTCGCTTTGGCGCAATGGCTATTATTTTATTAATGGATATGATTTATTCTACAATGGAAGGAATAGTCCCGAGTCGCTGCAGGCTTACGACCCGGCACTTGGGGGCTACATTATTCAAATTGAGGTTACATCAAATATGCAAGTCTCATGTCGCTGCAAGCATGCACCATGACACTTGGGGGCTAATGCAAAGTCATTTTTGCTCACCTCATTCAAGACCCGACTCATCACATCGTAATAAGCCGGCCCTTGGGGGCTACCAATTGCTCCTGTCAAAAGTTCAAGGTACACAAGTCTTAATCCATTATATTGAAGGATCCATTGCTCAGTTGGTAAAGCACAAAGCTCTTAACCTTGTGGACGTGGGTTCAAGCCCCATGGTGGAGATTACATCATATGATGTTATTATCAACGAATTATATACAAAGTCCCAGCTCATTAATATCTTACTAAGCCGGCCTTGGGGGCTACACGTTGCTGCTCCAGTTTACATGATAATATTTACAAAGTCCCTGCTCATTATTGCATAATGACCCAGCCCTCGGGGGCTACACTGGTTGAAGTTTTTATGAGCATAAGGCAATCTCAAGTCCCAGGTTGATGCAAGCATGACAACCCGGCACTTGGGGGCTACATATATGGAGTATTCAGTTTTTTGCTAGTGACTGAGATGAACAAACATGGATTTCTTCAAAGTGGCAGTAATTATATGGAAACAAGTCTCACATCATCACTTTGTTCTGTTCAAAACTTGGGGGCTACAGGTAATATGGATATAAGAGAGAAATATCTTCCAATTTTCAGCTTTGAGCTAACCAGATTGACCCAGGTGTCTACAACAATTATGACCCGGCGTCACCAACAATTATTGACCCGGCGTCACCAGTCATGATGGCCTGGTGTCTACAAACAATCATGACACGGAATTACCGGTTTTTATAAACCGACAGCCTTGGCAATGATAAACCGGCAAGTTCTACATCCTTAAACCGGCTGAAGATCATATGAGTATTACAAGGACCAATATTTTTGTTAAGCATTGGGAGCTGAGTCAAATGAATTATTCTTCACAATATTTCTCTGTGACAAACCAATGTCAGCAAATTGATTATGAAGCAGGCCTATTGACCCGGATTTTTTTGGAAGAAGGAAACAACAATTGGACTTAAGGATGATCAGGTCCCGGCTCAGGAGAATATTTAACCCGGAGCACAACCTGTCAAATTTGCTCTTGAGTTATTTTGCAGGATCAGTTTAACATGGATAAATCCAACTTAAACTGGGGGCTAATCTCAGGGATATACCCCGCGGTGTAACCCGCCGGAAGTATGACCCGGCTGGAGCGTGGCGACTCACTGGTGACCCGCCTGGAGCTCGGCGATTCACAGATAACCCGCCCGATATTGGCGACTCATTAGTAACCCGGCGGGCGGGTCAGATGGACAACAAGGCCCAAAGCCCAGAAGGCCGGCTCACGTTATGATAGGTCGGCTTAAGAGGAAAGGGATGACAAATATTTCCTTTATGAGGAAGCAAGAACCGGACTTGTATTTAACTTGTAATAGAGTAATCCTAGTCCAACTAGGACTAGCCATGTAAACCGCCCCTTCAACATATATAAGGAGGGGCAGGGCTCCCCAAAGAGGGACAAAAAACAATATCTAGGGCTAGACACAAAGGGGGAGCCGGCTTAGATGGCGGCTCCCTGATGAGCATAATGAGACCTAGCCTCAAACAGCATGTAGGGCTATTACCGGATGATGTTTCCCGGGGCCCGAAGCTGTCTAAACCCTTGTCTTGCGTGTTGATCCGCCCTGCGTCTCTCGTCCCACTCAACCCCTCTCAAGCTACCACATAGATGCGTTGGCCTCGCGACTAAGTCCTGACACTAAGGACATCTGCCATGACAAATCCATGACACTATGCATATTTGAACTTTTTGGTAACTTGTTGCCAAAGGGGGAGAAATATGTATAGATCATAGGCTTCGAGATAGAGTGTTTTGCTTCTTTGTCTTTCTTGCTTTTGGTTAAACTTTATTGTGTGCTTGTTTGATACTCTATGTCCTTATGTGAGATACTTGTTTGATCATGTGTTTGATCATATGCTACTTTAATGCTTGCTTGATGATATTATCTTCTATATCTATATGATCATTCACTTTGCTTGGTTATGAGTGCATGTTTTTAAGTTATATCATTTTGAGCACTCCACGAAGACGTATGTGACATGGAAGAGTGACCCATGATCCTAATTTATTGTGCATTTCCATTCAAAAGAAAATTCTAAATAATGCAAAAATTTAGGGGGAGCTCTTTCTTATCACATACTTCTCAAAGCGACGATATATTTCAATCTTATTATCATTTCTCGAAGCTTTGATCTATATGTTGTCATCAATTACCAAAAATGGGGAGATTGAAAGTGCAACTATCCCTGGGTGGTTTTGGTAATTGTTAACAACATATAGCTCATCGAACTAATGCTATTTCAAGATAAATATTTCAGGAAAGTTCAATGTTTGGCATGGCATGGATTAGAAATGTGGACCCATCAAAATGCTAAGGACAAAAGATTGGCTCAAGCTCTAAAGCTCAAGACTCTACATTTTCATTTTAGTGATCCAAGATCACAATGAGTCCATAGGAAAGCCAAAACTATTAAAAGGGGATGAGGTGTTGCTTAATGGGTTTCTTGGTCAAAGTGCTTAGTGATATGCTCCAAAAGCCCTCAACCACTTTCTCACATCCACATTTGTCCCAAAGCAAAAGTCAAACTCGGCCCCACCGAAACGTTCTATCCGGCGCCACTGAGTTCTCTTGACATAGCCATTGCCACAAACCCTAGTCATTTCGGTCTCACCGATAGGGACCTTGGTATCACCGAGATGGGATTGAAACTCTCTGTTTCCCTTCGTAACATTTCGGTCTAACCGAGATGATCTATCGGTCCCACCGAGTTCACAATGCAAACTCTTTGTTTCCCCTTCGTAACGTTTTGGTCCAACCGAGATGAGAGAATTGGTCCCACCGAGTTTTCCTGACCAACTCTCTGGTTAGCTTATTACCAAAATCGGTCCCACCGAGTTTGTGTAATCTGCCTCAGCGAGATTACGTTATGCCCTAACCCTAATGAAATCGGTCCCACTGAGTTGACATATCGGTCCCACCGAAAATCTTAAAGTTCATATTTTGAACTAAATCGGTCCGACCGAGTTTCATGATTCGGTCTCACCGAGTTTGGTAATTTGTGTGTAATGGTTGGATTTTGTGTGGAGGCTATATATACCCCTCCACCCACTCCTCATTCGTGGAGAGAGCCATCAGAACATGCGTTCACTTCCAACATACATTTTCTGAGAGAGAACAACCTACACTTATGTTGAGGTCAAGATATTCCATTCCAACCACATAAATCTTGATCTCTAGCTTTCCCCAAGTTGCTTTCCACCAAATCCAATCTGTGAGAGAGAGTTGAGTGTTGGGGGGACTATCATTTGACGCACAAGAGCAAGAAGTTCATCATTAACACAACATCTATTACTTTTGAAGAGTGGTGTCCACTAGATTGGTTAGTGTCACTTGGGAGCCTCCGTCAAGATTGTGGAGTTGAACCAAGGAGTTTGTACGGGCAAGGAGATCGCCTACTTCATGAAGATCTACCCTGGTGAGGCAAGTCCTTCGTGGGCGATGGCCATGGTGGGATAGACAAGGTTGCTTCTTCGTGGACCCTTCGTGGGTGGAGCCCTCCGTGGACTCGCGCAACCGTTACCCTTTGTGGGTTGAAGTCTCTATCAACGTGGATGCACGATAGCACCACCTATCGGAACCACGGATAAAAAATCTCCGTGTCTACATTGCATTTGCTCTCTCAAACTCCTCCCTTTACTTTCATGTGCAATTGTTTTACATTCTGCTGCAATACTCTTAGAATTACATGTGTAGGTTGATTGCTTGACTTGTGCAAAGTTGCTAAAATCTGCCAAGACTTAAAATTGGGAAAAGGCTAAATTTTTATTTGGACAAGTAGTCAAATCACCCCCCCCCCTATAGACATACTTTAGATCCTACAATAAGTCTGAAACATTTGAAAAGTCCAAAGAATTTTGGAGTGAAGAGGAAAATCATCCTAACAAGAAAATAAAGTTTCTACGATCTGATCATGGAGGAGAGTATTTGACTTACGAGTTTGGTCTTCATTTGAAACAATGCGGAATAGTTTCGCAACTCACACCACCCAGAACACCACAGCGTAATGGTGTGTCCGAACATCGTAACCGCACTTTATTAGATATGGTGCGATCTATGATGTCTCTTACTAATTTACCGCTATCGTTTTGGGGTTATGCTTTAGAGACGACTGCATTCACGTTAAATAGGGCACCATGTAAATCCGTTGAGACAACGCCTTATGAACTGTGGTTTGGCAAGAAACTAAAGTTGTCATTTCTTAAAGTTTGGGGCTGCGATGCTTATGTGAAAAAGCTTCAACCTGATAAGCTCAAACCCAAATCGGAGAAATGTGTCTTCATAGGATACCCAAAGGAGACTGTTGGGTACACCTTCTATCACAGATCCGAAGGCAAGACATTTGTTGCTAAGAATGGGTCCTTTCTAGAGAAGGAGTTTCTCTCGAAAGAAGTGAGTGGGAGGAAAGTAGAACTTGATGAGGTAACTGTACCTGCTCCCTTATTCGAAAGTAGTTCATCAAAGAAATCAGTTCCTGTGATCCTTGCACCAATTAGTGAGGAAGCTAATGATAATGATCATGAAACTTGAGATCAAGTTACTAACAGACCTCGTAGGTCAACCAGAGTAAGATCCGCACCAGAGTGGTACAGTAATCCTGTTCTGGAGGTCATGTTACTTGACCATGACGAACCTACAAACTATGAGGAAGCGATGATGAGCCCAGATTCCGCAAAATGGCTTGAGGCCATGAAATCTGAGATGGGATCCATGTATGAGAACAAAGTGTGGACTTTGGTTGACTTGCCTGGTGATAGGTAAGCCATAGAGAATAAATGGATCTTCAAGAAGAAGACTGACGCTGACGGTAATGTTACTATCTACAAAGCTCGACTTGTCGCGAAAGGTTTTTGACAAGTTCAAGGAGTTGACTACGATGATACCTTCTCACCCGTAGCGATGCTTAAGTCTGTCCGAATCATGTTAGCAATTGCTGCATTTTATGATTATGAAATTTGGCAAATGGATGTAAAGACTCCATTCCTAAATGGATTTCTGGAAGAAGAGTTGTATATGATGCAACCTGAAGGTTTTATCGATCCAAAGGGTGCTAACAAAGTGTGCAAGCTCCAGCGATCCATTTATTGACTGGTGCAAGCCTCTCGGAGTTGGAATAAACGTTTTGATAGTGTGATCAAAGCATATGGTTTTATACAGACTTTTGGAGAAGCCTGTATTTACAAGAAAGTGAGTGGGATCTCTGTAGCATTTCTAATATTATATGTGGATGACATATTGTTGATTGGAAATGATATAGAATTTCTGGATAGCATAAAAGGATACTTGAACAAGAGTTTTCCAATGAAAGACCTCAGTGAAGCTGCTTATATATTGGGCATCAAGATCTATAGAGTTAGATCGAGACGCTTAATTGGACTTTCACAAAGCACATACCTTGATAAAGTTTTGAAGAAGTTCAAAATGGATCAAGCAAAGAAAGGGTTCTTGCCTGTGTTACAAGGTGTGAAGTTGAGTCAGACTCAATGCCCAACCACTGCAGAAGATAGAGAGAAAATGAAAGTTGTTCCCTATGCTTCAACCATAGGCTCTATCATGTATGCAATGCTGTGTACCAGACCTGATGTGTGCCTTTCTATTAGTTTAGCAGGGAGGTACCAAAGTAATCCAGGAATGGATCACTAGACAGTGGTCAAGAACATCCAGAAATACCTGAAAAGGACTAAGGATATGTTTCTTGTTTATGGAGGTGACAAAGAGCTCGTCGTAAATGGTTATGTCGATGTAAGCTTTGACACTGATCCAGATGACTCTAAGTCACAACCTGGATATGTATATATATTGAACGGTGGAGCTGTCAGTTGGTGCAGTTCTAAGCAAAGCGTCATGGCGGGATCTACGTGTGAAGCGGAGTACATAGCTGCTTCGGAAGCAGCAAATGAAGGAGTTCATATCCTATCTAGGTGTCATACCTAGTGCATCCGGTCCAATGAAAATCTTTTGTGACAATACTGGTGCAATTGCCTTGGCAAAGGAATCCAGATTTCACAAGAGAACCAAGCACATCAAGAGACACTTCAATTCCATCCGCGATAAAGTCAAGGAGGGAGACATAGAGATTTGCAAGATACATACGGATCTGAATGTTGCAGATCCGTTGACTAAGCCTCTCTCACGAGCAAAACATGATCAGCACCCAGACTCCATGGGTGTTAGAATCATTACTGTGTAATCTAGATTATTGACTCTAGTGCAAGTGGGAGACTGAAGAAAATATTCCCTAGAGGCAATAATAAAGTTGTTATTTATATTTCCTTATATCATGATAAATGTTTATTATTCATGCTAGAATTGTATTAACCGGAAACTTAGTACATGTGTTAATACATAGACAAACAGAGTGTCACTGGTATGCCTCTACTTGACTAGCTCATTAATCAAAGATGGTTAAGTTTCCTAGCCATAGACATGAGTTGTCATTTGATGAACGGGATCACATCATTAGAGAATGATGTGATTGACTTGGCCCATTCCGTTAGCTTAGCACTTGATCGTTTAGTATGTTGCTATTGCTTTCTTCATGACTTATACATGTTCCTATAACTATGAGATTATGCATCTCCCGAATACCGGAGGAACACTTTGTGTGCTACCAAACGTCACAATGTAACTGGGTGATTATAAAGGTGCTCTACAGGTGTCTCCGATGGTGTTTGTTGAGTTGGCATAGATCGAGATTAGTTTGTCACTCCGATTGTCGGAGAGGTATCTCTGGGCCCTCTCGGTAATGCACTTCACTATAAGCCTTGCAAGCAATGTGACTAATGAGTTAGTTGCGGGATGATGCATTATGGAACGTGTAAAGAGACTTGCCGGTAACGAGATTGAACTAGGTATTGAGATACCGATGATCGAATCTCGGGCAAGTAACATACGATGACAAAGGGAACAACATATGTAGTTATGTGGTTTGACCGATAAAGATCTTCGTAGAATATGTGGGAGCCAATATGAGCATCCAGGTTCCGCTATTGGTTATTGACCAGAGACGTGTCTCGGTCATGTCTACATAGTTCTCGAACCCGTAGGGTCCGCACGCTTAAGGTTTTGTGACGACCGGTATTATGAGTTTATGTGTTTTGATGTACCAAAGATAGTTCAGAGTCCTGGATATGATCACGGACAAGACGAGGAGTCTCGAAATGGTCGAGACATAAAGATCGATATATTGGATGGCTATGTTTGGACATCGGAATGGTTCCGGGTGAGTTCGGGCATTTACTGGAGTACCGGGAGGTTACCGGAACCTGCCCCCCCCCCCCCCTCCCCCCTTCTCCTCCACGTCCCTCCGCCGCGCCCGGCGCCCGGGGCGGGCGGGGGGGGGGGCGCCGCCCCCCCCCCCCCCTCCCCCCTTCTCCTCCACGTCCCTCCGCCGCGCCCGGCGCCCGGGGCGGGCGGGGGGGGGGGCGCCGCCCCCCCCCCCCCCTCCCCCCTTCTCCTCCACGTCCCTCCGCCGCGCCCGGCGCCCGGGGCGGGCGGGGGGGGGGGCGCCGCCCCCCCCCCCCCCTCCCCCCTTCTCCTCCACGTCCCTCCGCCGCGCCCGGCGCCCGGGGCGGGCGGGGGGGGGGGCGCCGCCCCCCCCCCCCCCTCCCCCCTTCTCCTCCACGTCCCTCCGCCGCGCCCGGCGCCCGGGGCGGGCGGGGGGGGGGGCGCCGCCCCCCCCCCCCCCCGGGGGAGTCAATGGGCCTTATTGGGCCTTAGTGGAAAGGAGGAGGAGGCGGCCAAGGTGGGGCGCCCCCCAAGCCCAGTCTGAATTGGGAAGGGGGCCGTCCCCCCTTTCCTTCTCTCCTTCTCCCCCTTCCTTCCCTCTCCTACTCCAACTAGGGAAGGGGGAATCCTACTCCCACCGGTAGTAGGACTCCCCCCTTGGGCGCGCCTAGGAGGCCGGCCCTCTCCCCCTCCTCCACTCCTTTATATACGGGGGAAGGGGGCACCCCATAGACACACAAGTTGATCATTGATCTCTTAGCCGTGTGCGGTGCTCCCCTCCACCATAATCCACCTTGGTCATATCGTTGCAGTGCTTAGGCGAAGCCCTGCGCCGGTAGCTTCATCATCACCATCATCACGCCGTCGTGCTGATGAAGCTCTCCCTCGACACTCCGCTGGATCAAGAGTTCGTGGGACGTCACCGAGCCGAACGTGTGCAGATCGCGGAGGTGCCATACTTTCGGTACTAGTATCGGTCGGATCGTGAAGACGTACGACTACATCAACCGCATTATCATAATGCTTCCGCTTATGGTCTACGAGGGTACGTAGACAACACTCTCCCCTCTCGTTGCTATGCATCACCATGATCTTGCGTGTGCATAGGAACTTTTTTGAAATTACTACGTTTCCCAACAAGTACCAATCGAACAACACACACACACAATTCCACCACAGACAAGGTTCAACAGACACACACACAGACACCACAAGGGTTCAGCTGTGGGCACAACACAACAAGCCCAACACAAACACAACTAGGACGCACAACACACACACGGCGGCGGCGACGAGGTAGAGGAGATCTAATCCGGCTCCGGTGGTGGTGGGGGAAGCGGCGGAGCCATCCGGAGAGCCATCGCGCGAAGCTGGGTGATGATGGAGGTGATGGTGTCTCTCTCCCTGGGGCGGCTAAGCGGCCGCCAAAGCTGCAAGTAACCAGACCATTTGAACAGAGCGTCAGTAGCGCGACGAAGAGGGATACGCTGAATCACAAGCCTATTCCTAATAGTCCACAACATCCAGGATAGCACGCCGATGGTCAGCCACCTAATGTGGCGAGACAAGGGAGGTAATGCCTGGAGTTCGGTGAAGAGAGCGGGAAAGTTGTTGTGATCCCAGCTTCCATCCACAATTTCACGGAAACAGCTCCAGAGGAACTACACGGACACGCAGGTGAAGAAGATATGGTTCAAATCCTCTTCAGGCCCGCAGAGCGGGCAACGCCCATCGCCGGGGCCGTTGCGTTTCAGGATCTCCACGCCGGACGGGAGGCGGCCGCGCACTACAAGAAATATGTCAACTTGTGACCACCACTATTGGTCACTGAAAGGTCATGGTTTTTCATTTTCGACCTTTTTGTGACCAAAAACAGAAGGTCAAAAGCTAGCGGTCGTTAACTGACTATAACGACCTTCTTCGGGATAAGGTCGTAGACGTTTACGACCAAAACAAAAGGTCGTGGAACCCATGACCTTTTGTTTTGGTCACTGGCTGTCTGCCCAGGTCACGTCGGATCCGACGTGGCAATCTGACATGGCAAAATTGCGACGAATTGAAAAGGTCGTTACTTAGAATGAGCCCGGTTCAATTCTGTCTTTTACATGGACCGAGCCCATTAATTCAGCCTTTTTAGTCATCATTTTTTGTCATTCTGGTCGGCTACATGGGCCTGGCCTAATATTTCAGCCTTTTTGTTTTTGGGCCATGGCCTTCTTTCTTAATACTCAGTTTTTCTTTTTTTAAAGGGGTCCACTAGTCAGATTGGGCCACAGTTGTCAGGTTCTGATCAATGGGTCCCAGATGTCATAGTCATATTCTTCTTATTTCAATTTAACAGTAAATAAATAACCAATATTTAAATTGGAACAGACCACATAATACTTCAAATAATATCAGCTCGTTTCAGTACAGAGATCTTAGAAGCTCGTTTCAGTACATACCACATAATACTTCTTAGTTGTACAAATAACACGTGATACAAGCTCTTAGCATATACTTTACATGCTCTAGAAGTGTAATAACAGTTACAAGCTCTACAAGTGTAATACAAGATAGCCATCAGAACTCTACAAGTGTTATGTTCTTTAGCATTGAGCTCCTTCAATAGCGATCACAAACTAGGCACCTGCTCCTGTCATGAATCAGCAGAAAAGAATTAGAAAAGAGAAGCCAAATATACTATGAATTGGCCATTAAAAAAAGGACAGATGCCAATATATAGTATGAATTGACCATTCAGAAAAGGATAGTTATTTAGAACGACAACATAAATTCAGCTAGTACCATGCTTTTTGTTCTCAGGCTACTTAAAATGAGGTACTCATTCATACAAGAAAACAAAGACAAATATGCATTGCGCAAGTGCAGATCATGCAAAAGACTTCGCTGCAACACATTGTGCCTAAAACAAAATACCATTCTACTACTGGCAAGATCTAACAATACTAGTCAGCAGAAGCATACTAACATCACAAAGGTAGGAGAGTACAAAGTGATGATCTAGATTGAGTTACCATCGGTGAGGAGGTCGATTATCTCCATGGTGTGCTTGATGATGCGTACAACCATGATCTTCTTGCCATTGCATCCATGCACTCGATTATGGGGGTACCAATGCATCCAAGTAGAAAAAAATCACCACATTAGCCCACAGCTTCAAGTACAAGCTAACTATATATCAAGTGGCAATGAAAATAAGTTGAGAAAAACACTGGAAATAATTATATCATGTCATGCAAAGTTCAAGCCGAACAAACATATGCATGCCAAGGTGAAATATTACCAAGAAAGCACTCATCAGGTAGCAGTGCATACAAAATCGTTGTTTTAGTAGTAGCAAATACTCCCTGTTAGCAGTAGTAAAAACTCATGCAGTACCAAATTCAAAGATTTTTTGTTATAACTAACAGAAGTATGGAACAATAGTTAACAACTCAAGTCAGAAAAGGTAGCAGTGTATCTCTAAGAGACACAACTGAAACTGATCAAAGATAATAACAGAGCATAAAAATAGGTAGGTACATTGACTTCTTTAAAGACAATAAGAAGGACCAACAGATTCACATGTTACATCAACATGAAGTTACTAAATTCTGCCATAAAATCAAAATCAAATTGTATTGAACAGCCGCATCGAATTCAGTTTGGAGCCCAATCCTGAGTAGGGCCGTAAGAATCATAAGACAATTTCGACAGCGAAGTGGTTCGCTAAATACTAGTATTAGAGTATCCAGTACAAGCATATGTTAGATGCATAGTTTGTTTATCTCATACAACAGTGCAATGTGCAACGTAGATTACGAGTGGTAAGGCAAATTGGTACTGAACTGAAAGCAATCAAGCAGTTCAGTACATGTGCGCAAAAAGGAATCCTTGTAAAATAGTCCAGGCATCCATTAAAAGCCTTCTGTTCAGATGCCTCTGAACAGAAGCAGAGCAGTTCTAGAGCACCTATGCTAATGCTGCCCCTATACTTGATTTAACTCTTACTGGTTCATACTTTTAGGAGTACTAAATTTACATAATCTGGGTCAGTTCAAAAGAAAAAAAATGTGAAGCAAATATCATCTTCAGTTGAGCAACAGGCTGTACCACTTATAGTATGAGCAGCACTAGACAGTAAAAACAGTGAGGAAAGGTCAAATTAGTTGCTTTAACTCTTAGACTAGTTCGTAATAAATTGACATAATCTAGGATAAGACAACTCATCATCAACAGTTAAAAATGTGAAGTAAACATCATCTTGCAGTTCAACAGTGTACTTGTAGTTACAGTATGAGCAACAATAGGCAGTAAAAAAACGGCGAGCAAGAGGCAGAATCGGTTGCCATCTCACACCAAAAGATGGACAAAATCAGTCGCATCTCACAGCAAAAGGCAAATTAGCCGCGCAAGGGACGAAATAGAAACTGTGTGTATGCAAAAATCACAAGAAACATGTGCATTCATTCATTATAAGCATTTCCCCCAAAAGCTTGGTACAGATCAGGCAAGGGAGCAGGACGAGATGGACGGACAGATGGATACCTCCGCGCAGGCGTCGGCGTACTTGACCTCGGGGAGGTGGGCGAGCCGGCGGGACCTCCTCGGCGGTGACGGGACGGGGGTCGCCGCGTGGATGATCCTGCGCCGCTTGTGCTTCTGCTCAGGCGCGAAAACAAGAAAGGGAAATGCTCGATTAATGGCAGCGAGCGACCGATTCGGCGAACAGGACGGCTGGAGGAGAAATAGAAGGCGGCAAGGAGGGAGGTACCATGGGGGAGGGGGTCTTGGGGGCGTAGGTGGCGACAGTGGCAGAGAGGTGGCGCAGGTTGAGCGCCTCCATCTTGCGCTTGTTCTCCTCCACCGTCCTCTCCCGCTCTGCCTCGTACGCCGACATCCCCTTCTTCTCGATCGCCATTGCCGCCGCGCGCGCCTCGATCCCGGAGCAGCAGCAGCAGCAGCAAGTGGTGGTGGGATTTGGTTTCATGGAGGCCGAGGCTGGATCGCGTTGGATGTCCCTCCCTCGCGTGGGGGTGGCGGAGGTGGGCGGCGGCTGGTGGATCTGAATCGCGCGCGTGGGGGTGCGGGGAGGGGAGGGGAGGGAATGGGAATTGGCTCGCGAGATTTGGTTGCGAGGGGGCGACTCGGACAGGACGGGTGGTGGAAGGGAGGATGGCCGAAGCTGGGGCGATGAGGAGGTCGTCGGCGGTGGGGATGGGGAAGGCCGGCGACGGGGTTGGGATGGCAGAGAGAGGGAGGTCGGGGAGAGGGGAGATCTGGGAGGAGGTGGCGGCGGCGAGGAGCTGAGGGAGGAGAGGTGGACGGGTGCGGGTTAGGGTTTGGGCTGCGGATGGATGGCTGGATGGAGAGGTGGAGAGTTGGACGGATGGATGGGCGGCCATGTCATCGATCCGTGTGACAACTAAACCAACCAATGAGAATAGAGCACATATAATTGTGTTTTTTCTTTTGTTTTTCTTCTACTTTTACACATGAAAAAAATCAAAAAAATGGTCTCACATTGTGCACAAGTTTGTATCTTGAATGACAAACAATGTTGAATAAAGAATGTTTCATGTTCTTTGCATGGAAAATTCATTTTCCATTTTCCGAGTGCCTGAAATGAGGTTTTTTTGTGAAGAACCTACAAAATAATTATTACAAAATTGGACCAAATCATTTTTCTAAAATACTAGGCCATATTTAATGCACAATTGACCAAATGGTTGGGTGTAAAAAGTTTTGATCCACCTTTGGTGAAAAACACAAATTCCCGCCGATTCAGTTGGAAGCGGGTCAAATTTGAACTGCAGCTGCCTCATAGTTTGCTCTTTATTTTTTCCAAAAATCATTTCTAGGTACAAAAGTATCTATTTATTCATAGAAACATCAAAAGTTTTCCAAGATTCAACCACTAGCTAGGAACGGTCAAGCCCGCCGTTTTGACCGCATTTTGAAACGGGCATAAAAAATTCAAAAAAATCAAAAAATTGGAAAACCTTCGCATTGTGTCATTATATGTGACCAAGTTTCCAGGAAAAATAATAAACTTGTAATACGGAAATTATTTTAAAAAAAGTGTTCTAAAAAATGAGCTATCATCCGTGGAGATTCATGGCTTTCAAGCAAAATGATCAATCTTATGGCCACATTCATGGCATAGTTTGTTCAAATGATCTCATATTGTGCACAAGGGTGCATATTGGAATGGAAAGCAATGTTGATTTGGGGAGTTTTCACTTTCATTGCACAAAAGAGCCATTTTCCATTTTTCGAGTGCCCCAAGTGAGGTTTTTTTGTGAAGGACCTACCAAATAATTCTTGCAAAAATGGACCAAATCAATTTTATAAAATACTAGGACATATATAATGCACAATTGAAAAAATGGTTGGGTGAGTGAAAAAAGTTTTGATCCACCTCTGGTGAAAAAGACAAATTGTCGTCGATTCAGTTGGAAACGGGTCAAATTTGAACTGTAGCTGCCTCATAGTTTGCTATTTATTTTTTCCAAAAATCATTTCTAGGTACATAAGTATCTATTTAATCAGAGTAACACCAAAAAAATTCCAATATTCAACCACTAGCTAGGAACGGTCATTCCCGCCGTTTTGACCGCATTTTGAAACGGGCATAAAAAATTCAAAAAAAATTGGAAAACCTTCGCATTGTGTCATTATATGTGACCAAGTTTCCAGGAAAAATAATAATCTTGTAATACGGAAATTATTTTAGAAAAGTGTTCTTAGAAATGAGCTATCAAGTGTGAAGATTCATGGCTTTCAAGCCAAAGGATCAATATTATGGCCACATTCATGGCATAGTTTGTTCAAATGATCTCATATTGTGCACAAGGGTGCATATTGGAATGGCAAACAATGTTGCCTAAGGAAGTTTTCATTTTCTTTGGACGAAAAAACCATTTTTCATTTTCAGAGTGCCCAAAAGGAGGTTTTTTTGTGAAGGACCTCCCAAATAATTGTTGCAAAATTGGACCGAATCAATTTTCTAAAATACTAGGACATATTTAATGCACAATTGACAAAATGGTTGGGTGCAAAAAAATTTGATCCACCTCTCGTGAAAAAGACAAATTTCCACCGATTCAGTGGAAGCGGGTCAAATTTGAACTGCAGCTGCCTCATAGTTTGCTATTTATTTTTCCAAAAATCATTTCTAGTTACATAAGTACCTATTTAATCAGAGAAACACCAAAAAATTCCAAGATTCAACCACTAGCTAGGAACGGTCATTCCCGCCGTTTTGACCGCAGTTTGAAACGGGCATAAAAAATTCAAAAAAATCAAAAAATTGGGAAACCTTCGCATTGTGTCATTATATATGTCCAAGTTCCCAGGAAAAATAACAAACTTTTAGTACGGCAATTATTTTAAAAAAGTGTTCTCAGAAATGAGCTATCATCTCTGAAGATTCATGGCTTTCAAGCCAAATGATCAATCTTATGGCCACATTCGTGGCATAGTTTGTTCAAATGATCTCGTATTGTGCACAAGGGTGCATATTGGAATGGCAAACAATGTTTCCTAAGGAAGTTTTCATTTTCTTTGGACGAAAAAACCATTTTTCATTATCTGAGTGCTCAAAAGGAGGTTTTTTTGTGAAGGAACTACCAAATAATTGTTGCAAAATTGGACCAAATCAATTTTCTAAAATACTAGGACATATTTAATGCACAATTGACAAAATGGTTGGGTGCAAAAAGTTTTGATCCACCTCTCGTGAAAAAGACAAATTTCCGCCGATTCAGTTGGAAGCGGGTCAAATTTGAACTGCAGCTGCCTCATAGTTTGCTATTTATTTTTTCCAAAAATCATTTCTAGTTACATAAGTAGCTATTTAATCATAAATACATGATTTGGTGGCGATACGTCGAGGTTTGGGCGGTGGCCGAGGGCCCCAACTCTAGAGCGCGTAAACTCGCATGCCCGCCGCGTGGTCACCGCGTGACCGTGGCGTTGCCATGTGTTCTGGGCGGCCTAGGTATGTCTAGTGGGTTGGGCACTCCCCAGGTAGGTGCTAGGAAGAAAATCACAACATAAGATTCTCACGAGGAGACCGATCGATGCTCAAACATGAATAAGCAGCCAAGTGTTTGATTTGCGGTACGGGAAATGCACATGGCTAATGGGCGTGAGTTTTGGCTGAGGATGATCAGTTACTAAGAAGACCATCTTCAAAAAATTTCAGCTCAAAAGGAGGAGCCAATGTGGTACTTGCTTTGCAAACTACCACACTGGACATAAATACGAATGTTGAAGCTCGGCTCAAAATAATGAATGGATTGAGCTGGCATTTGGTGGAGGATGGTTATTTGGGCATAGAAAAGCACTGTAGAAAATGGATACTATTTGGACATGCCAAAGTGGTACTTCCTTCACAAACTGTTGTTCTGAACAGAATAGGAAAATGAATATTTTTGAATTATTTTTGAACTAGGCAAGGAAGGTTTTTACATATTTGACGAAGATATGACCCAAAGAATTTATGAGATTTTTTTGGGAATTTTGGGAATGACAAAAATATAGGTTGCTTCACAACCTAGGGCAAAAACTGCCACATGGACACGACACATAGGCAAAACTAATGAGGTGGCGCCTAGTCATAGCAACCCACCACAATTTACAAGGCTATGACCATCTATATTGGTCGTTAACAACTAGAAATAAGGCAGCGGACTAGCGTTGTTTGCTTTATGACCTTTTCGTGTAAGGAAATTACGACCTTTCTGACCAAAATGGTTGCAATGGTTTAGGGATTGGAGCCCCTCGACCAGCTTTTGACCAATTGGTCTGAAATGGTCATAGATCTATGACCAATTCTTCCAGGGTCACTGACAGAAGGTCACTAGTTGACATATTTCTTGTAGTGGCAGATCCATTTCCACAAGAAAATCCTAATCTTCAAGGGGAGCCGGATCTCCCAGATGGTGGTAAGAGCCTCAGGTCCCGGAGAGGGGCGATAGCCTGGTAGAGTGATTTAGTGGAGAATTGACCAGATGGCTCTAGACGCCACCTGGTGCGATCATCTCCCATATCTAGCTCAGGCTCGTGAAGCGCGATCCAGTCGATCAAGTCATGCCAATCAGCGTTCTCAGCCAGTCCAAACAGTCTCCAGAATGTGAGTTTCCCTAAGTCAATAAGGGCCACCGCAACAGAAATCTGCGGGTCTACCGCGATGGTGAACAGGTCTGGGAAACAAGCTGCAAAGGGGGCGTCCCCAGCCCAGCGATCGAACCAAAACAGCGTGGCGGTGCCAGATCCAACCGCAATCGAGGTTCCAGTGCGGAGGACTGGGGGAGCTGTATGATGGATTGGCAGAACTGGGAGCCACTGGACCGCTGACAAAAGGCGAGCGGCTGGCCACGGAGGTATTTGTGTTGGATTATGCGGAGCCATAAGCCACCCTCTCCGTTCGTAATCCGCCAAAGCCACCTAGTGAGGAGGGCAATGTTCATGCATTTGGAGGACATGATCCCGAGACCGCCCTGATCGCGAGGCTTACAGATCTCAGTCCACCGAACCATGTGGTACTTCTGTTTGTCGCCCTCGCCAGCCGAGAAGAAGCGTCCCTGAACTCTGGCAATCTCATGGTGCAGAGTATCAGGCAAGCTATAGAAGCTCATGGCGGTGTTCTGTTTCTTTGTGAGTTTCTCAAGGATCTGCTCGTGTGCCAGAGCCGGCTCAGGACGCCTTCCGGGACAATGATAGAGGTGGGTTTTAAATCTTTCATTTTGCTGATCGGGTCACATTCGATGCGTATATGGTAATGATGGACTTCTGACCGCTTGATTAATTTGGTGCTTCTTCTATGTGGTGTGGTGTGCGTATTGATTGTAAGTAGTATCTCAGGGATGAAGGAGGCATCGGCGACGACCTCAGGCGAGAGGTATTGAGACTGCAAATCGCTTCCCTATTTCTGCATTACTTACTGTATGCAACTCCATTAGTATTCATGTCGTATAGCCTGTGGAGAGCAGCAAAAAATTGAATTTGTTGGTGCTTAAAATTTAGACTGGTCTACTGATACATTTGCACTGCCGAGGCGGTCTTCTTGAATAGACTGGGTGTTTTAGCCTACATGGACTATTCAGTGTTACGTTTTATCAGTTCTAGATGAACTTTATAGTTCGAAAGGACTTCTGAAATTCCCAAGGGTGCATGTTTAGTTTAATGTAGAGTGTGCTGCAGACCTAGAAGGAATATGTTGAAAAACTATAACTTTCTCCTTTCGTGCTTTATTTAGTTGTGAGGATATATATGAGAATTTATTTTCGTGTGTTTTCAGTTTTAAATCTAAATTTTATCTCCTGAATATGCTTGAACGGTGCATCTATTATGTAATCAATGTGATGATAGAGCTTACAATATTGTAGTATAGCTTGTTGGAGTATAACATGGCCTCTTGATTTTATTTAGCAGAAATCCTGGTTCATTGCATGCTTTTGTTATCAGAACTCTGCTTCGTCATGTTTTATTCTGAAAGTTATATGAGGTTTTAGCCAAGCTGTTTTCAAATTTATTAGCAGGCATGTAATGCAGGTAATACTAGAGCTCCCAGTCTCCTCACGCTGGCGTGGGAACGTCGGTAAGGGCTTGGAGCCTGTCAAAGAGGCCTTGGAGCCTGAATACTATATATCTGTTGAACTGAGCTGGACCTCTGCTTTCCATTGGCAGAGACGACGCCGTTCTCAAAGCGGCAATGGCGGTAGGTCCCACCTGTGCTGGTGTCGTTGCTCACACTCCAACTGGACGGCGGCAACTGGGAGCTGCCGTGCGGAACAGTGTTCGAGGACCATGTCATGCAGGTCATGTGACTGGTGCTAGACATGATGGTCGGGGACCAGACCGTCATTGGTAACTACCAACAGCAGAACACGCAAGTCGTCTGCGACCTCCACATAACGTTCTGCCCTTTGCGCCGGCGTAGTGCGACAAGCTCGCATGTTGCTATATTATTTTGTACAGAGATAGAACTCATAGTACTAATCAAGTGAAATGCGCCGATGTGGAAGTGGTAGTGAACTGAAGCAAAGATCTTTTTCGAATGAAACGTGTTTTGGATTGTAAAGCTAACCAGAACGGGCTGTTGAATGGGCGTTGTCCTACCTGGCACCACCCAGCCACCCTTCAGGCTGCGCGCCATGGGCGCGCCCCATCCACTAGTTCATTTCCAAGCCTAGCACCGGTAGCCACCGGTGCCACTCCTCCTCCCGCCGCCCTCACCCCCTGGTCTGTGTGGCCATGCCACTGCTACCTGCTCCGCCGTACACAAGAACGTAGGGATATGTACTACGCCCCTTAAATTTTCATGAAGAAATACTTTGTAGTTCAAGCTAAAAAAATCATATCTTTCTAGCATAGGTACTATTCGCTGTAAAAGTCTATGATTTTCTTTTATACAGCTCACACCACAATGTACTTAATCATAAAATTTTAAAGAAATATAGTTTACACCTCATTGTTCGGGTGTATATTTCAGATTCTTTTGAAATTTTAAAGTATGATTTTTGGATTTTCAAAAACAGAGCTGTGAAGCAAGAAATCTACTCTCGGTAGCACCTACCATAGATATGTACTACTTTCTCCGTGCCATAATGTAAGACGTTTCTGCAAGCTAACATAGCTTAAAAACATTTTACATTATAGAACGGAGAGATTAAACTTTTTTTTTCAGAAAAAACCATCATAGCTAACTTTATTGAATTAAAAAGGAATTATCATCTACAAGTTTGAAGAAAAGACAGCCGGGAGGCTGGTCCGTCCAACTACAAGTAATCTTATATTACAATACAAGAGTAGTTAGCTAGCACATACGCCGCTTCATTACATGAACGATAGCAATGTATAAATTCAACATTTCCATTTGAAGAAGAAATATCCACACATTTTGCGAAAATTGTTGAATTTGCATCCTACCCTGTTGTCTGTCCCGTACACTCATCAATGACAGCCAGAGTCCGATCCTGCTTCCATCCGAGGCATACCTAAGAGCATCTCCAACAGCCGCACAACACGCGGCGTGCTAAAAAAGCGTTTGCAACGTGCTGATCATGAGTTTTTGCGTGGCGAGGAGCGCTTGCTCCAGGGGCCGCTGCAAATTATAGCACACCCAAGCCGCTCCAGCAGCCGCTGCAAAAAAACTGCGCGCGCGCTCTCACACAAACAACATATGCACTCCAAACACAACCAAGAAGATCAAACACAAACAAAATAAATCAACAACAAATAGTTTAATTTTATTATTACAACTCAAACAAATAGTTTATCTTGCAATAGAACAAATAGTTCAACAATACAACACCAAACATGCAACATCAAACACACAAATCATGATGCTCTTTGTCGGTCATTCCATGCCCACCACTCCTCAATGAGATCCTTCTGAAGATCATCATGCGTTTCGGCACGTTGAATGGCATGATAGGAGGCAACAAAACGGGCCACCATGCCAGCCCTCCGCCGCACTCGCACGGGATGTCCCAAGAGCTCATTATTGGAGAACGCAGTAATTTCAAAATAATTCCTACGCACACGCAAGATCTATGTGATGCATAGCAACGAGCGGGAGAGCGTTGTCCATGTACCCTCGTAGACCGTAAGCGGAAGCGTCAAGTGACGCGGTGGATGTAGTCGAACGTCTTCACGATCCAACCGTCCCTAGCACCGAAAGTACGGCACCTCCGCAATCTGCACACGTTCAGCTCAGTGACGTCCCTCGAACTCTTGATCCAGTTGAGGTTGAGGGAGAGTTCCGTCAGCACGACGTTGTGGTGACGGTGTTGATGAAGTTACCGGCCCAGGGCTTCGCCTCAGCACTGCAACGATATGACCAAGGTGGAATATGGTGGAGGGGGGCACCGCACACGGCAATGTCCGTTGTGTGTTCTAGGGTGCCCCTGCCCCCATATATAAAGGAGCAAGGGGGGAGGCAGACCGGCCCTAGGGCGCGCCAAGGAGGGGAGGAATCCTCCTCCTAGTAGGAGTAGGATTCCTCCTTTCCTAGTCCCACTACTAGGAAAAGGGCTATAGATAATATGAATATTAATGGCGCACCACACATGTGGTGCGCCACTACTATATACTACTGGCGCACCATGTGTTGGTGCGCCATTAGTGTCCAAATACTAATGGCGCACCACATCCTCGGTGCGCCATTAGTAACAATTTTTTTTT
This sequence comes from Aegilops sharonensis, assembly GCA_904067115.1. Taxonomy (NCBI): domain Eukaryota; kingdom Viridiplantae; phylum Streptophyta; class Magnoliopsida; order Poales; family Poaceae; genus Aegilops; species Aegilops sharonensis. The sequence goes on along the minus strand of LR880968.1, from coordinate 807,692,609 downwards.
CAAAACTAGTAATGGCGCACCAGGGGATAGTGCGCCATTACTAGTTAAACTAGTAATGGCGCACCACATCCACAGTGCGCCACTAGTACTTTTTTTTAAATTTTTTATATTTTTATATTTTTTTTTCAAAACTAGTAATGGCGCACCAGGGGATAGTGCGCCATTACTAGTTAAATCAGTAATGGCGCACCACATCCATGGTGCGCCACTAGGGCGCCATCGCCATTAGTATCTGGTATACTAATGGCGCACCAGGGGTGCGCCATTAGTATAAAATTCTAATGGCATTATGCTAGTGGCGCACATGTAGTGCGCCATTAGTAGCCAAAACAGGTGCGCCACTAGCAGGCCTTTTCCTAGTAGTGTCCTACTAGGAGGGGGAAGGAAGGAGTGGGAGAGGGGAAGGAAGGGGGGGGGCGCCACCCCCCCTAGTCCAATTCGAACTCAAGAGGGAGGGGGCGGGCGGCCTGCCCTGGCCTCCCCTGTCTCTCTCCACTAAGGGCCATCTAGGCCCACTAGTTCCCGGGGGGGGGGGGGGGCGCCACCCCCCCTAGTCCAATTCGAACTCAAGAGGGAGGGGGCGGGCGGCCTGCCCTGGCCTCCCCTGTCTCTCTCCACTAAGGGCCATCTAGGCCCACTAGTTCCCGGGGGGGGGGGGGGGCAGTCTAGTGACCCTCCGGCACTCCAGTTTTATCCGAAATCACCCGGAACACTTCCGGCGTCCGAATATAGCCGTCCAATATATCAATCTTTATGTCTCGACCATTTCGAGACTCCTCGTCATGTCCGTGATCACATCCGGGACTTCGAACTACCTTCACTACATCAAAACACATAAACTCATAATATCGATCGTCATCGAACGTTAAGCGTGCGGACCCTACAGGTTCGAGAACTATGTAGACATGAACGAGACACATCTCCGGTCAATAACAAATAGCGGAACCTGGATGCTCATATTGGCTCCCACATATTCTACGAAGATCTTTATCGGTCAAACCGCATAACAATATACGTTATTCCCTTTGTCATCGGTATGTTACTTGCCGGAGTTTCGATCGTCGGTATCTCAATACCTAGTTCAATCTCGTTACCAGCAAGTTTATTTACTCGTTCCGTATTGCATCATCCCATGACTAACTCATTAGTCACATTGCTTGCAAGGCTTATAGTGAAGTGCATTACCGAGAGGGCCCAGAGATACCTCTCCGACAATCGGCGTGACAAATCCTAATCTCGATCTATGC
>LR880968.1:807675351-807690827 GCA_904067115.1 Aegilops sharonensis | reverse complement strand
AGACACATCTCCGGTCAATAGCCAATAGCGGAACCTGGATGCTCATATTGGCTCCTACATATTCTACGAAGATCTTTATCGGTCAAACCGCATAACAATATACGTTATTCCCTTTGTCATCGGTATGTTACTTGCCGGAGTTTCGATCGTCGGTATCTCAATACCTAGTTCAATCTCGTTACCAGCAAGTTTATTTACTCGTTCCGTATTGCATCATCCCATGACTAACTCATTAGTCACATTGCTTGCAAGGCTTATAGTGAAGTGCATTACCGAGAGGGCCCAGAGATACCTCTCCGACAATCGGCGTGACAAATCCTAATCTCGATCTATGCTAACTCAACAAACACCATCGGAAACACCTGTAGAGCATCTTTATAATCACCCAGTTACGTTGTGAAGTTTGATAGCACACAAAGTGTTCCTCCGATATTCGGGAGTTGCATAATCTCATAGTCATAGGAACATGTATAAGCAATAGCAAGATACTAAACGATCAAGTGCTAAGCTAACGGAATGGGTCTTGTCCATCACATCATTCTCTAATGATGTGATCCCGTTCATCAAATGACAACTCATGACTATGGCTAGGAAACTTAACCATCTTTGATTAACGAGCTAGTCAAGTAGAGGCATACTAGGGACACTCTGTTTGTCTATGTATTCACATATGTTCTAAGTTTCCGGTTAATACAATTCTAGCATGAATAATAAACATTTATCATGAAATAAGGAAATAAATAATAACTTTATTATTGCCTCTAGGGCATATTTCCTTCAGTCTCGCACTTGCACTAGAGTCAATAATCTAGTTCACATCGCCATGTGATTTCACACCAATAGTTCACATCTTTTTGCGATTAGCACCCATAATTCACATCTCCATGTGACCAACACTCAAAAGGTTTACTAGAGTCAATAATCTAGTACAGATTGCTATGTGATTAACACACCCAAGAGTAATAAGGTATGATCATGTTTTGCCTGTGAGAGAAATTTTTTAGTCTACGGGTCTGTAACATTCAGATCCGTATGTATTTTGCAAATTTCTATGTCTACAATACTCTGCACGGAGCTACTCTAGATAATTGCTCCCACTTTCAATATGTATCTAGATCGAGACTTAGAGTCATCCAGATCGATGTCAAAGCTTGTATCGACGTAACTCTTTACGACGAACTCTTTGTCATCTCCATAACTGAGAAACATTTCCTTATTCCACTAAGGACAATTTTGACCGCTGTCCAGTGATCCACTCCAGGATCACTATTGTAGCCTCTTGCCAAACTCATGGCGAGGTACACAATAGGTCTGGTACACAGCATAACATACTTTATAGAACCTATGACTGAGGCATAGGGAATGACTTTTCATTCTCTTTCTATTTTGTGTCGTGGTCGGGTTTTGAGTCTTTACTCAACTTCACACCTAGCAACACATGCAAGAACTCCTTCTTGGACTATTCCATTTTGAACTACTTCAAAATCTTGTCTAGGTATGTATTCATTGAAAAAATTTATCAAGCGTCTTGATCTATCTCTATAGATCTTGATGTTCAATATGTAAGCAGCTTCACCGAGGTCTTTCTTTGAAAAAATCCTTTCAAACACTCCTTTATGCTTTCCAGAAAATTCTACATCATTTCCGATCAACAATATGTCATACACATATAGTTATCAGAAAGGCTGTAGTGCTCCCACTCACTTTCTTTTAAATACAGGCTTCACCGCAAGTCTGTATAAAACTATATGCTTTAATCAACTTATCAAAGCATATATTCCAACTCCGAGATGCTTGCCCCAGCACATAGGTAGATCGCTGGAGCTTGCACATTTTGTTAGCACCTTTAGAATTGACAAAACCTTCTGGTTGCATCATATACAATTCTTCTTTAATAAATCCAATTTTGTTATCCATTTGCCAAATTTCATAAAATGCGACAATTGCTAACATGATTCAGACAGACTTAAGCATCGCTACGAGTGAGAAAATCTCATCGTAGTCAACACCTTGAACTTGTCGAAAGCCTTTCGCGACAAACCGAGTGTCGGTGTCAAAACCGGCGGATCTCGGGTAGGGGGTCGCGAACTGTGCGTCTAGGCAGATGGTAACATGAGACAAGGGACACGATGTTTTTACCCAGGTTCGGGCCCTCTCGATGGAGGTAAAACCCTACTCCTGCTTGATTAATATTGATGATATGGGTAGTACAAGAGTAGATCTACCACGAGATCAGAGAGGCTAAACCCTAGAAGCTAGCCTATGGTATGATTGTTGTTCGTCCTACGGACTAAAACCCTCCGGTTTATATAGGCACTGAAGAGGGTTAGGGTTACACAGAGTCGGTTACAATGGTAGGAGATCTACATATCCGTATCGCCAAGCTTGCCTTCCACGCCAAGGAAAGTCCCATCCGGACACGGGACGAAGTCTTCAATCTTGTATCTTCATAGTCCAGGAGTCCGACCAAAGGTCATAGCCCGGCTATCCGGATACCCCCTAATCCACGACTCCCTCAGTAGCCCCTGAACCAGGCTTCAATGACGACGAGTCTGACGCGCATATTGTCTTCAGCATTGCAAGGCGGGTTCCTCCTCCGAATTCTTCATAGAAGATTTTGAACACAAGGATAGTGTCCGGCTCTACAAAATAAGTTCCACATACCACCATAGAGAGAATACTATTTACACAAACCCAATCTGCTAACGTATTCCGCAGCGTGACATCACACCACGGCCAAGCCTTTATTCGGATCGTTTTCACTGTCCCACCTTAGCGCGTTTAGCGAGGCGGTTTCCTTGGCACGTCTTGTCAAAGCAGAGATCGTGTCCCCTTATTCCAGGATTCTCATCAATATGGGCGTGGGTAACCCAACCGCGCCATTGATTACGGCGCTTGGGAGATAAGCGAGTTTTATCAGGCCGGTGGGGACGCATAGCTTTGTCCGTCCATATAAGGGGATAAGGATCCACTTTTCCACACACGCCTTCTTCCTCCTTTGCTCATCCATTTCCACGCACTCGAGCTCTAGCGCCCAAGTCCGCACATCCCACCTCAACCTTCTCCAACTATGTCCGGAGCGAGAGGCAAGTGGATGGCCTCCTCCATCACGGAGGGGCACATCAAAAAGCTGCGAAAGGCCGGATACTTGTCCGACGACATCGCGCATCGGCTCCCCGACAAGGGGTAGCTCATCCCCACCCCCAGGCCCCATGAGAGGGTGGTGTTCCTCCCCCACTTCCTCCGCAGACTAGGGTTTCCACTTCACCCATTTGTCCGGGGGCTCATGTTCTACTACAGCCTAGATTTCCATGATCTGTCCCCGAATTTCATCCTCAACATCTCAGCGTTCATCGTCGTGTGCGAGGCCTTCCTCTGCATCCAGCCCCACTTTGGCTTATGGCTGAAGACCTTCAATGTCAAGCCGAAGGTAGTGGGCGGCTGCCAAGCAGAGTGCGGAGGTGCCATGGTGGGCAAGATGGCCAAAGTCCTATGGCTCGAGGGCTCCTTCGTGGAGACCATAAAGGGGTGGCAATCGGGGTGGTTCTACATCACCGAGCCGCGCGACTCCAAATGGGCAGCGGCCCCCGAATTCCGATCTGGCTTCCCTACACGGCTCACCTCATGGAAAGAGACGGGCCTGACGTGGGGTAATTCAGAAGAGCTGACCGGACTCCAAACCTGCGTCCGAAACCTGGTGGACAAGAAGCTCAAGCTTGTCAACGTAGTCCAGGTTATGCTCATCCGCCAGATCCTCCCATGCCAGCAACGGGCCTTCAACTTGTGGGACTTTGATCCGGCACATCACCGAACCTTGAGCCAGCTCTTCGACACTACGTACGAAGATGCCTGGAAGGTGCTGTTCAAGGGCGCAGAGGCTCCCGCATCCGCTACTGAAGATCGCGGATTCAGCTCTTGGCATCAAGCCAGCGAGGTAAGCTATTTTACCCTTTACGGGACTCTTTTTTCATAGTTTGACTCTATGCGGGATCTAAAACTCCCTCACCTTTGAAAGGACTGGCAGAAGACGTCCGGACAGGTTGACTGTCCGGCTCCCTTGCCAGAAGACCCAGCGGACGCCCGATTGACGGGGCTGCTGGTTCCGGCACCTTACGTGGTGCCGGAGAAGAAGGCCAAGAAGAAGGCCACGGGAACTCGAAGGAGTTCCCGACGCCAGGTGTTGTCGGACTCATTGTCCGATGACTCCGAGGCGGACTCCTCCCGCGAAGACGAGGAGGAGGAAAAAGAGGCCTCTCCCCCAGCGGGGGGAGAGAAGAAAAGGAAGGCCGCCCCAACTGGGGAGGCCGGAGGGTCCAAGAAGGGAAGGACCCTTCCTCCGGACTACACCACCAACGCCGACGACGGCGATGAGAAGTGGCCACCAAGGACCAAGCCCCTGGCAAAATCATAAGTGTCCAGACACCAGAATAACTCATGGCGTTCCATCTGTCGCAGAGCATCTCCTAACGCCGGATGTAACCATGCAGCCCGCCCAAGGACGGGCTCGCCGCTTCGTCGAGCGGCTCCCTGGATTCGTCGGATGTGAATAGCACCTCACTTCCGACCGCCTCGTCTCCTCCCGTCGCGGATGACGCCGAGGTGGAGTCCCAAAAGGGGCCCAGCCAGGAGGAGGTGGCCCTGGAGGCGCCGCAAGGCGACCTCCCGAACTCTGGGCGCAAAGGGGATAAAACCTCGAAGGGCTTCAAGTCCGTCCCTATGTCGGACTACGTATCGGAACCTTCAGTGGTTCCGGAGTCCGGCAGGCAACCCCTTCAGAAGAAGGGCAAGACTACGACGCCGGTGACCTCCGTCCAACCGGAGGCACTAGATGATTTGATGGAGGCGCTTAACGGCGCTTCCATCGATGAGGAGCACCGCACTGTTATGAGTGTGGTGATCCAGAAAGTTCAGTCCGCCAAGAGCGGGCTGACTGAAGCCTGTGCCAGCCTTCTAACAGGCTTTGAGGTATGTATTTAAGATATGTAAAAATATTACCGCATAGACAGTAGCCCCTGATGCTCAGTTTGGTGTTCGGAAAGAAAAATCCGAACTGAGGATCTAAAAGATATACGCAGGAGTCTAACATAAGTATGTCAATATGGGAATGCAGGTTGCGCTGCTGACCTGTGCCGCACTGACTGCGGAGGTTGATGCATTGAAGCAGTGCCTCGAGCGGTCCGAGAACGAGCTCGGCCTTGCCAAAAAGCAGCTCGAGGACAAGGAAGGTAAGTAATACCTAATGGGAGTATTTAAAAGATGTGGTTGCAAAAACTGACAAGAATAACGTGAATATTGCAGGGGCCACGAACGAGGTGGCGACCCTGAAGGAAGCGGCGTCCAAGGCCGAAAGCGATGCGGCTGCGGAGCGTACCGAGCGAGAGAAGCAGGAGGCGCGGGTGGCGGAGGTGCGGCAAGAGCTCCAGGCTCTCGTGGAAAAACACGAGAGTTTGGAGCGTGACTCAAAGACTCGAGAGTCCGAGCTCGCCTCGGCCCTTGAGAGCGCCAAAGGCGCTAAGGCCGAAGCCCAAAAAGCCCTCCAGGAAATTGAGGCGATGAAGAAGATAGCGGCGGGTAAGGCATTCTATATGCAAAGCAAGCATGTGAAAGTGAATTATCTGTTACTTACCCGAATCCGGAGCTCTCCAGGAGCATTCGCAGATCTGCCCCGCTGTGTGTCTGATGCTGCCGCATTCTACCGAGCTGAGGAGGGGAGCTCGACGGAGAAGGTGTTTTGGTCTCAGTATGTTGAGGCCGGACACCCGATGCCCTTGAGTGACCAGCTGAAGCAGCTGGTCAAGCTCCATAAGGTGGCCGAACAGGCCATGAAGGGCCTCATAGTTCGGCTGTGGCCCAAGGAAGCCATGCCTGGGAGCTACATCGGGCTAGTGAGGCGGCTGGTGGACGCCTGTCCATGGGTTGAAGTCGTCAAGCGCTCCTTCTGCATCGAAGGTGCCCGTAGGGCCCTTGCCCGTGCTAAGGTGCACTGGGGCAAGATGGACGCTGAGAAGCTTGTGACGGACGGACCACCACCGGGCAAGGAGCATCGCAAGCCTAAAATGTATTATGAGGGCGTCCTGAAGGGTGCCCGCTTTATAGCGGGTGAATGCTCCAAAGATGTAATTTTTGAGTAGACTCGCATTTGTTATCCTGTACGCTGAAAACTTGTTCATATGCGCTAAGCAACACTTTTGAATTTATAATATTACCTTTTGTGCGGCCGTGTATTAAATTTGAGAGATGGCGAGTCGTCGGCTTCAGCCCCCATGCCACGAGTGCTGGGGTGTTCGGGATAAACTTGAGCGCTCTTGTTCCCATTCTTGGGTCCTTCGAGGGAGGCGCTCAACGCAACGAATGAGGCAACCATATTATAATGCTTGAACACTCTCACTTAGCCATAGAATTCTATAATTTTAAATTTTGGTGAAGCCCCTGGTATTCGGAAGACCGATTTCGGGGTGCTATCCATGCCTAGGCCGGACAATGCCGACTCCTCGCTCGAAGCGGCATAAGTCTTTAGGGACTCGAAAACCTCTCGAACAGCGACCGGCTGTCGCCCTATCATGATGGTCAGTTTTAGCTTTCTCCACTGATGTGCTTAACCCAGCTCAACCGGGGCACAATCGCAGTGGTTCTCCCAGCGCTACCTGAGCCGATATAACGGAACATAAGGTACCAAAACATGGGAGCCAGGAAAACCCAACTATTGACCCAAGACATGATTCGGAGCCGATGCATATAATGTTATATGTTCGGGGTGCCGCACTTGTGAAAGTGTTCGGACTTATCACACCATATTGTGGGGTACTTAAGCCCCTGGTGTATTGCCCGTACCAAAGTGTACGGTTGCACAATGTCATAACTGAACATATATATATAGAAAAAGGGAATTCAATAATAGGCAAAAGCTATGTATTGTTTATTCAAAAGGGCTGCAGTAAGAGCAGAACGATTCCAATAGTGCGATAAGCAAGGGACGGGACTTTTTAACATGTCCCCTCCAGGGGTAAGCTGCGGGATGGTATGTAAAACAGGTATACTGCTCGTAATAGAGACCACCTGTACACTCGACGTAGCTTTCTGCTTCCCTGGCTGTTGCATCGTGTGTACGGCGATTCTACTGCCGGATAGGGCTTCGTGAGAACGGAGTCCTGAAAGTAAAAAGGAAAGGAGAAAAGAAAAGAATGACACAATCGGGAGCCCCATGGTGCGGTTGAGCCGCATTCTGGGCATGCCGTGGTCGTGCCCCTCCCCCTATGCCCATGGTATTTCCAGAGCGTAATTATGTACGCGTAGTACCGGTTTCGCAATTCCGCGAGGGCTGGGGTTTGGGCTGCATTGCTATGCGTGCTCGGAACGTGCCAGACGGTCTTGTTGTAGGTTACTCCGGGCACGCTTGACGGTGTCCGGATGTTTAATAGCCGGACTCGAGAATTGCCTTAAGAGGCTGCTTTGTACTTCCGCCGCGAGGGCCGCCGTATGCTCTTCCGTCCGGAGAGAGCGTTCGGTGTTTCCATTGACCGTAATGACTCCTCGAGGGCCTGGCATCTTGAGCTTGAGATATGCGTAGTGCGGCACCGCATTGAACTTTGCAAATGCGGTTCGTCCGAGCAGTGCGCGATAGCCGCTGCGGAACGGGACTATGTCGAAGATTAACTCCTCGTTTCAGAAGTTATCCGGGGATCCGAAGACCACTTCAAGTGTAACTGAGCCTGTACAGTTGGCCTCTACACCTGGTATGACGGCTTTAAAGGTTGTCTTCGTGGGTTTAATCCTTGATGGGTCTATGCCCATTTTGCGCACTGTATCCTGATAAAGCAGGTTCAGGCTGCTGCCGCCGTCCATTAGGACTCTAGTGAGGTGAAATCCGTCAATGATTGGGTCTAGAACCAATGCGGCGAATCCGCCATGGCGGATGCTAGTGGGGTGGTCCCTTCGATCAAAAGTGATCGGGCAGGAAGACCACGGGTTGAACTTTGGGGCGACTGGCTCCATCGCATATACGTCCCTTAGTGCATGCTTCCGCTCCCTTTTGGGTATGTGGGTTGCGTATATCATGTTCACCGTCCGCACTTGTGGGGGGGAAGCCCTTCTCTCCTCTGTTGTTCGGCGGCCGGGGCTCCTCCTCGTCATCGCTATGCAGCCCCTTGTCGTTGTTTTCGGCATTTAACTTGCCTGCCTGCTTGAACACCCAACAATCCCTGTTGGTGTGGTTGGCTTGTTTTTCGGGGGTGCCGTGTATCTGGCACGAGCGATCGAGTATTCGGTCCAAATTGGACGGGCCCAGAGTATTTCTTTTAAATGGCTTTTTCCGCTGACCGGGTTTAGAGCCTCTGAATCCGGCATTGACTGCCGTATCCTCAGCGTTATCCCCGTTAATGCGGCGCTTGTGCTTGTTACGACGTGACCTGCCATTGCTGTCCTTGGTATCCGAATTACCAGGGCTCTTGGTCATGTTGTTACTACGAGATAGCCAGCTGTCCTCTCCCGCGCAAAAGCGGGTCATGAGTGTTGTGAGGGCTGCCATGGATTTCGGCTTTTCCTATCCTAGGTGCCGGGCAAGCCAGTCGTCGCGGATGTTGTGTTTGAAGGCTGCAAGGGCCTCTGCATCCGGACAATCGACGATTTGATTTTTCTTGGTTAGGAACCGTGTCCAGAATTGTCTGGCCGATTCCTCTGGCTGCTGAATTATGTGGCTTAGGTCATCGGCGTCTGGTGGTCGCACATATGTGCCCTGGAAATTGTCGAGGAATGCGGCTTCCAGGTCTTCCAAACAACCAATTGACTCTGCTGGCAAGCTGTTAAGCCAATGCAGGGCTGGTCCTTTAAGCTTGAGTGGGAGGTATTTGATGGCGTGTAGATCATCACCGCGGGCCATGTGGATGTGAAGGAGATAGTCCTTGATCCAAACCGCAGGATCTATTGTGCCATCGTATGATTCAATGTTTACGGGTTTGAAACCCTCAGGGATTTGATGATCCATCACTTCATCTGTGAAGCATAGTGGGTGTGCGGCGCCTCTGTATTGGGCTATATCACGACGCATCTCAAATGAGCTTTGTCTACTGTGTTCTGCCCGGCCGGAGTTGCCATATCCGGCGTGACGGTTATCGTCACGTGTCGTGGGGCGCCCACACGATCCGTAGATCGATCTTGCCTGCCTTGCCTTGTCGTCCAATATATCTCGCAGGTCTGGCGCATTTCCCCGTGCCTTTGTATTTTTTGAGCGGCGTCGGGGTGCGGCTTGAGTTGAGGGCCGAGAGGCCTCTCTGTCGCGGCCACGAGGTGGCCGGTCAGCCGTATCATGCGCTGGTGATGTAGGTTTGGGTGCTTCCTCCTCTAATCAGGGTAGCATCCTGCATTTTGGGTAGCTCTTGGAGGGGCGCTCGAATTCATACTCTTCGGCCGCAAGGACTTCAGTCCATCTGTCAGCTAGCAAGTCTTGGTCAGCTCTAAGCTGTTGCTGCTTTTTCTTGAGGTTGCTTGCCGTGGCCATAAGCCTGCGTTTGAAATGCTCTTGTTTTACGGGATCCTCGGGCACGACGAATTCGTCGCCGTCGAGGCTTGCCTCATCTTCGGAAGGAGGCATGTAATTATCGTCCTCTACCTCTCTTTCTGCCGCTCTCTCATGAGGGCTGGCTTCTCCATCCTCCTGCACCGAATCCTGCTAGAGGGGGTTGTTTTCGGCACTATCCGGGGTGTTATTGTATCCCGTGCCGGAATCACTGTTTTTGCTGTGGCGGGATTTAGAGCGGCGCCGCTGACGCCGACGCTAAGGCTGTTTCTTGGAGGGGTCATCCTCCGCTGTTCCATCGCCATTCCCATCTTTTGGGATGTCCACCATGTATATGTCGTATGACGAGGTGGCCTTCCAGTGCCCTGTGGGCGCTGGTTCTTGGTCGTCTCCTGCATCGTCGTCCATACTGTCGATGTCTTCGGAGTTGAAGTCGAGCATGTCGGTTAAATCATTGACAGTGGCTACGAAGTGGGTGGTGGGTGGGCTTTGAATTTCTTCGTCGTCCGCATCCCAACCTTCCTGACCATAATACGGCCAGGGCTCCCCTAGTAAAGAGAGAGACTTTAGCGAGTTCAGGATGTCGCCAAAGGGCGAGTACTGAAAGATGTTCGCGGCAGTGAATTCCATGATCGGCGCCCAATCGGAGTCGATTGGCGGGGGCGCGGAAGGCTCGGAGTCCGGAGAGGAGTCCGGCACCTTGGAGTCACGAGCTTCGCAAAGGACGGGGTAGGTGTACGGCTCAATCGTCGTAGAGATCGCAGCCCCCGAGGCGTTGTCCAGCCACCCATCCTCGATCGGCGCAGTCGGCTCCGAGCTAAAGGTCGGAGCGGACACTGGTGCGGCCTCCAGGACACTGTTCGGCGGCAGAGCTAGATCATGCCACTCGTGACAGTGCGGCGCGCTTGGCTGTGGCTCGAACACGTCGATGATCAAATCTCCGCGGACGTCGGCCGTGTAGTTCAAACTTCCAAAACTGACCTGGTGGCCAGGGGCGTAGCTTTCAATCTGCTCCAGATGGCCAAGCGAATTGGCCCGCAGTGCAAAGCCGCCGAAAACGAAGATCTGTCTGGGGAGAATAGTCTCACCCTAGACCGCATCGTTGTTGACGATCGGAGGAGCCATCGGGCCTAAAGATGACGACACAGAGGAACTCTCAATGAAAGCACCAATGTCGGTGTAAAAACCGGCGGATCTCGGGTAGGGGGTCCCGAACTGTGCGTCTAGGCGGATGGTTACAGGAGACAAGGGACACGATGTTTTTACCCAGGTTCGGGCCCTCTCGATGGAGGTAAAATCCTACTCCTGCTTGATTAATATTGATGATATGGGTAGTACAAGAGTAGATCTACCACGAGATCAGAGAGGCTAAACCCTAGAAGCTAGCCTATGGTATGATTGTTGTTCGTCCTACGTACTAAAACCCTCCGGTTTATATAGGCACCGAAGAGGGTTAGGGTTACACAGAGTCGGTTACAATGGTAGGAGATCTACATATCCGTATCGCCAAGCTTGCCTTCCACGCCAAGGAAAGTCCCATCCGGACACGGGACGAAGTCTTCAATCTTGTATCCTCATAGTCCAGGAGTCCGGCCAAAGGTCATAGCCCGGCTATCCGGATACCCCCTAATCTAGGACTCCCTCACCGAGCTTTGTAGATAGTAACACTACCATCAACGTTCGTCTTCCTCTTGAAGATCCATTTATTTTCAATGGCTTGCCGGTCATCGGGCAATTCCACAAAAGTCCATACTTTGTTTTCATACATGGATCCTATCTCAGATTTCATGGCCTCAAGCCATTTCGTGGAATCTGGGCTCATCATCGCTTCCTCATAGTTCGTAGGTTCGTCATGGTCAATTAACATGACCTCCAGAACAAGATTACCGTACCAGTGCGGATCTTACTCTGGTTGACCTACGAGGTTCAGTAGTAACTTGATCTGAAGTTTCATGATCATCATCATTAACTTCCTCACTAATTGGTGTAGGCATCACTGGAACTGATTTCTGTGATGAACTATTTTCCAATTCGGGAGAAGGTACAATTACCTCATCAAGTTTTACTTTCCTCCCACTCACTTATTCCGAGAGAAACTCCTTCTCTAGAAAGTACCCCTTTTTACAACGGATATCTTGCCTTTGGATCTGTGATAGAAGGTGTACCCAACAGTTTCCTTTGGGTATCTTATGAAGACACATTTCTCCGATTTGGGTTCGAACTTATCAGTTGAAACTTTTTCACGTAAGCATCGCTGCCCCAAATTTTAAGAAACGACAACTTAGGTTTCTATCCAAACCATAGTTCATATGGTGTCGTCTCAACGGATTTAGATGGTGCCCTATTAACGTGAATGCAGCTGTCTCTAATGCGTAACCCCAAAAATGATAGCGGTAAATCAATAAGAGACATCATAGATCACACCATATCTAATAAAGCACGATCATGAAGTTCGGACACACCATTATGCTGTGGTATTCCAGGTGACGTGAGTTGCGAAACTATTCCACATTGTTTTAAATGAAGACCAAACTCGTAACTCAAATATTCTCCTCCATGATCAGATCGTAGAAACTTTATTTTGTTGTTACGATGATTTTCCACGTCACTCTGAAATTCTTTGAACTTTTCAAATTTTTCAGACTTATGTTTCATCAAGTAGATATACCCATATCTGCTCAAATCATCTGTGAAGGTCAGAAAATAACGATACCTGCTGCGGGCATCAACACTCATTGGACCGCATACATCAGTATGTATTATTTCGAATAAGTCTGTTGCTCGCTCCATTGTTCCGGAGAACAGAATTTTAGTCATCTTGCCCATGAGGCATGGTTTGCAAGTATCAAGTGATTCATAATCAAGTGATTCCAAAAGCCCATCAGCATGGAGTTTCTTCATGCGCTTTACACCAATATGACCCAAACGGCAGTGCCACAAATAAGTTACACTATCATTGTTAAACTTATATCTTTTGGCTTCAATACTATGAATATGTGTATCACTACTATCGAGATTCAACACAAAAATAGACCACTCATTACGGGTGCATGACCATAAAAGATATTACTCATATAAATAGAACAACCATTATTCTCTGATTTAAATGAATAACCGTCTCACATCAAACAAGATCCAGATATAATGTTCATGCTTAACGCTGGCACCAAATAACAATTATTCAGGTCCAAAATTAATCCCGAAGGTAGATGTAGAGGTAGCGTGCCAACCGTGATCACGTCGACTTTGGAACCATTTCCCACTTGCATCGTCACCTCGTCCTTAGCCAATCTTTTCTTAATCTGCAGCCCCTGTTTCGAGTTGCAAATATGAGCAACAGAACCAGTATCAAATACCCAGGCGCTACTGCGGGCATTATTTAAGTACACGTGAATAACATGTATATCAAATATACCTTTCAGTTTGCCATCCTTCTTATCTGCCAAATACTTGGGGCAGTTCCGCTTCAGTGACCAGTCCCTTTGCAGTAGAAGCACTCAGTCTCAGGCTTAGGTCCAGACTTGGGCTTCTTCACTTGAGCAGCAACTTGCTTGCCGTTCTTCTTGAAGTTCCCCTTCTTCCCTTTGCCCTTCTTCTTGAAACTGGTGGTCTTGTTAACCATCAACACTTGATGCTCCTTCTTCATTTCTACCTCCGCATCTTTTAGTTCATCACGAAGCTTTTGTAGCTTGGTGGCAGTGATTGAAGAACTCTGTTAATGACACTATAATCAGGAAGATTAACTCCCAGTTGAGTCAAGTGGTTGTGGTACCCAGACATTCTGAGTATATGTTCACTTACAGAACTATTCTCCTCCATCTTGCAGCTACATAACTTATTGGGGACTTCATATCTCTCAATCCGAGCATTGCTTGAAATATTAACTTCAACTCCTGGAACATCTCATATGCTCCATGACATTCAAAACGTTGTTGAAGTCCCGGTTCTAAGCCGTAAAGCATGGCACACTGAACTATCGGGTAGTCATCAGCTTTGCTCCGCCAAACATTCTTAACGTCATCAGTAGCGTCTGCAGCAGGCCTAGCACCTAGCGGTGCTTCCAGGACGTAATTCTTCTATGCAGCAATGAGGATAATCCTCAAGTTACGAACCCAGTCCGTGTAGTTGCTACCATCATCTTTCAACTTAGCTTTCTCCAGTAATGCATTAAAATTCAACGGAACAGTAGCACGGGACATTCATCTACAACAACATAGACATGCAAAATACTATCAGGTACTAAGTTCATGATAAATTAAACTCAATTAGTCATATTACTTAAGAACTCCCACTTAGATAGACATCCCTCTAATCATCTAAGTGATCACGTGATCCATATCAACTAAACCATGTCCGATCATCACGTGAGATGGAGTAGTTTTCAATGTTGAACATCACTATCTTGATCATATCTACTATATGATTCACGCTCGACCTTTCGGTCCCATTGTTTCGAGGCCATATCTGCATATGCTAGGCTCGTCAAGTTTAACCCAAGTATTCTGCGTGTGCAAAACTGGCTTGCACCCGTTGTATGTGAACGTAGAGATTATCACACCCGATCATCACGTGGTGTCTCAGCACGACGAACTATAGCAACGGTGCAAACTCAGGGAGAACACTTATACCTTGAAATTTAGTGAGAGATCATCTTATAATGCTACCGCCATACTAAGCAAAATAAGATGCATTAATGGATAAACATCACATGCAATCAATATAAGTGATATGATATGGCCATCATCATCTTGTGCCTTTGATCTCCATCTCCAAAGCACCGTCATGATTACCATCGTCACCGGCTTGACACCTTGATCTCCATCGTAGCATCGTTGTCGTCTCGCCAACTCTTGCTTCTACGACTATCGCTACCGCTTAGAGATAAAGTAAAGCAATTACATGGCGATTACATTTCATACGATAAAGCGACAACCATATGGCTCCTGCCAGTTGCCGATAACTGTTACAAAACATGATCATCTCATACCACACTTTATATATAATCATGTCTTGATCATATCACATCACAGAAAGCCCTGCAAAAACAAGTTAGATGTCCTCTACTTTGTTTTTGCAAATTTTACATAGCTGCTATGGGCTTTGCAAGAACCGTTCTTACCTACGCATCAAAACCACAACGATTTTTCATCAAGTATGCTGTTTTAACCTTCAACAAGGACCGGGCATAGTCACACTCGATTCAACTAAAGTTGGAGAAACAAACACCGACTAGCCACCTGTGTGCAAAGAATGGCGGTAGAACCAGTATCATGAACGCGGTCATGTAACGTCGGTCTAGGCTGCTTCATCCAACAATACCGCCGAATCAAAGTATGACATGCTGATAAGCAGTATGACTATTATCGCCCACAACTCATTGTGTTCTACTCATGCATATAACATCTACGCATAGACCTGGCTCGGATGTCACTGATGGGGAACACATTAATTTCAAAAAAATTCCTACGCACACGCAAGATCTATGTGATGCATAGCAACGAGCGGGAGAGTGTTGTCCACGTACCCTCGTAGACCGGAAGCGGAAGCGTCAAGTGACGCGGTTGATGTAGTCAAACGTCTTCGTGATCCAACCGATCCTAGCACTGAAAGTACGGCACCTCCGCGATCTGCACACGTTCAGCTCGGTGATGTCCCTCAACCTCTTGATCTAGTTGAGGTTGAGGGAGAGTTCCGTCCGCACGACGGTGTGGTGACGGTGTTGATGAAGTTACTGGCGCAGGGCTTCGCCTAAGCACTGCAACGATATGACCGAGGTGGAATATGGTGGAGGGGGGCCCGCACACAGCTAAGACAATGTCCGTTGTGTGTTCTAGGGTGCCCCCTACCCCCATATATAAAGGAGCAAGGGGGAGGCCGGCCGGCCCTAGGGCGCGCTAAGGAGGGGAGGAATCCTCCTCCTAGTAGGAGTAGGATTCCTCCTTTCCTAGTCCTACTAGGAGGGGGA
>LR880968.1:807628927-807672812 GCA_904067115.1 Aegilops sharonensis | reverse complement strand
AAGTCTTCAAAACATGGGAGTTTAGAAGACAAACAATAGAAATGAACCTATTGACATGCAGCGGAAGGTAGACTACACTAGACAAGCCATAGTCAAGTATTCAATGAAGTGAAAGCACGAAGACTATTAGCAGCTAGGTAGTACGGATCAGGATGGAAGATAGTATGAAGCCAAACAACCAAAGTCTTCACACAGTGAAGATAATCAGATCAAGCAAGCAGGCAATGACTTCACGAAGACAAACTGTAAGTAAAGAGAGGTAAGAGATAGAACTAGTTGCTTGGAGAGGACAAGGCTTTGTTGGACCAGTTCCAGTTGCTGTGACAACTGTACGTCTGGTTAGGGAGGCTGAGATTTAACTCAGAAGACCACGTCTTCACCTTATTCCCCTTGAGCTAAGAACACTTAGTCCTCTCCCAATCACTCTGGTAAGTCTTCAAGGTAGACTTCCAAACCTTCACAGACTTCGTTCACCGGCAATCCACAGTGACTCTTGGATGCTCAGAACGCGACGCCTAACTGGCTGGAGGATTCACAGTCCTCAAGTGTAACAAGTCTTCAGATCACGCGGACTGAAAGACTTCAATGATGCCTAACACTCTTTGGATCTGGGTGTTTTGGGCTTTGTCCTCACAAGGATCTCTCTCTCAAATGCTTTGGAGGTGGGTTGCTCTCAAACGACAAAAGCCGTGCACTAACTCCGAGCAGCCACCAATTTATGGTGTAGGGAGGGGGGGGGGCTATTTATAACCAGGAGGCAACCCGACCTGATTTGTCCAAAATGACTCTGGGTCACTAAGGAACTGACACGTGTCCAATGGTCAGATTTCAAACACACGCGGCAGCTTGACTTGGGCTACAAGTAAAGCTGACTCATCCAGCTCTGGATAAGATTTGCTCTCATTGTCTTCGCCTTAAGACATAGGATTTGGTTGAGCATCACATCAGTCACTCTGACTTTGTTCACTGGACCCCACTTAACAGTACGGTGGTTCCTATGACTCAACAAAGAAGAAAAGGAAACTACAAAACAACTATGTCTTCGCACTCCATAGTCTTCATACGACGTCTTCTCATGTCATAGTCTTCAATGTGAATATCTTCATAGACCACCATTGTCTTCTATGTCTTCACACATTTTTAGGGGTCATCTCTGGTAGGTAAACCGAATCAATATGGGACTACTACTTGTGTTATCCTGCAATTCTCACAAACACATTAGTCCCTCAACCAGGTTTGTCGTCAATACTCCAAAACCAACTAGGGGTGACACTAGATGCACTTACAAGGTTCCTATTTATTCTTGAGGACTAGGCTTTCTTGGTACTCATGCATTTATCATTGAGGACTAGGCTCCGTGCATAGCTGAGATTAAAAAATCCTAGTACTCATACTTAAAAGGACGTATGCATCCCTAGTTGGTGTAGAGGCCGGAGAAGTGAAATTCTCCCCCAATAATAGTGGTTGTATGCATCATTCAGATGCAGAGGCTGGGGGCAAGCCTCCTTTTCAAAGATCCAGGCATTCCAAAAAAAAGCATGCCAAATCCAAGTCTCTTGATCGGCAACCGCTTCAAGGATTATAGTGGAACCCTTTTTTTTGGCCGTGGAATGGCCCATGCCATGCCTTAGGACAGTTCTTCCAACTCCAGTGCATGCAATCTATTGAGCCAAGCATACCTCGGAAGCCACGGGCTTTGTTCATCTCCAAAAGCCTTGCACAGTCTTCAGCACTGGGAGATCTCAAATACTCCGGGCCAAACACTTGCACAATTCCGACTGCGAAGCGCTTGACACATATGATGGCTTGACTCTCACCCATGGTCAAGTGGTCATCAAGTAGATCAGCCGGAATACCGTATGCCAACATACGCAAAGCGGCTGTCACCTTCTAAAAGGTGCTATGCTCGAGCACTCCGGCAACATTCCTCCTTTGCTGAAAAAACCGATCATGGCTCGCTAGTTTGTCTGCAATGCGCCTGAACAACTCGGTGCTCATCCTAAACCGGCGTCGGAAGTACGACTCGGCGTACACGAGATTATCCACAAAATAGTGCCTCGTCAATCTATTGTGGGCATCGATCCTATCCGTCCAAATTTTCTGCCGACCCATAACCGAACCACCGTGCTTCGGTTTTTTATTCACGTGCATAGCTAGGATCATTGCAAAATCCTCCTCCTCTTCAATATCAAATTCTTCTTTGGAAGAATCATATGACGAACTCATCTACAATGTTCAATTTAAACTAGGCTATAAACTACAAACAACATGCACCAAATTCATGTAAAAAATGTGAAGTTGAAGCAATACATACCTTGCAAGCGTGTTGTCAAACACCTTGTGGGCGCCGAGCGGCAGTGGGTGGTCGGGCGCTGTTTGTCGGAGGAACGGCGTGCGCGAGGGGTGGCGGCGACTGGAGGGAGATGGAGGAAGTGGCGGCGGCGTGGGGATAGGCCGAGGAAGTGCCGGAAAGGTTACCAGAACAAATGGGGTGGTGCGGGCGGCGGCGCCAGCGCCTGGGTTAGGGTAGGTGGAAGTCGCGAGCGGGCGCTCGATTGGGCGGCGCGCGGAAGCGGGCGCAGCAAATAAACGGCATGCGATGGCGTTTCGGACCGCGCGCTGAACTCTTTATGCCATGTGCACGGTTATTGCGCCTCCGCTAGAGCTCGCTGAGCGGTTGCGCGCGTTAAAAACCAAAATTTTCTAGCGCGACGCTTATATAGCGCGGCTATTAAAGATGCTCTAAGGAGTTAGCAAACGCCAGTCCATCACGCATTGTCATTGCCTCCGCGTTAATCACATCAGCTACATAGGGAATGAATTTGCATTGTGCGGCTAGAAACTTTCCTTCAGCATCCCGTATCACCGCTGAAAAAAACAAATGTACCCCGCTTACCATTGGTATGTTAGGGCATCTCCAACGCCGACCCTCAAACCATCCGTATACATTTGGATCATGCTGTACAGATGTGTTGCGTCATCCAATGTGGCCCTATATCGGTCCGCTTGGCAGTCCGGACGTGTTTTTTTCCCGTAAACCGGAGACAAAGTGAGGGGAAGGGGGTTTTGTGGGCGTCCGCACCACTGCCACAACCACTCCTGACTACCCTAGCCCACCAAAAACCCTCCTCCCTTGCCCGCATGCGTTCCCGCCCGATGCCAGCTGTCCGCATTCATGCCGCTGTAGAGCGGCCTCTCCGCCTTGACGCCGGCCCAAAGCAGACACGACCTCTTACTGACACGAGCATTGAAGCGGCGCTCCAACCCAGCTCGAAGAGGAGTGGCCAGTTGCTTCACGTCGGTACGCGGGGGAGCACGGTGGCACAGGTACCGTGGCTGCAGTGGACGCCCCTGTGTCGTCACGTTTCTCCCGCACCTTCGGCTGTGCTAGCCGCCGTAAATGTTGGCGTAACTGCGCCGTGCCGGCGGGACGCGGCCAACACGTCCGTGACCGCCGCCGACACCGAGGAAAGTAGACCATGGGAGGCAGTCGCCGCTTGGGGTCCCACGATGGCCACCACCATCGCGTGGCCGGCATACACAACCTGTGTCTTGCCCAGTTCAGCGCAGGTCATCATCGAACCCCGCCTCGGCTTCACGGAAGCGGAGGAGCCACTCTTCCCCTCCGGCTGAAGCATGGCCACTCCGATGAGCGGCGCAGCTGGACATAAGGAAGATATGGTGGAAGCGGAGGCCACGGAGGTGAAATTATACCTCCAGAGTTGGACCGACTTCGCTTTTAGTTGAAGTATGTCTGAAATGTGATGAATCTCGTTCGGTTTATATGAATACGCCGTTTTTGCATGAATTTCATCTTATTAGTTCAAACAATGATTGAAATGTATGGGGCCAGTGTTGGATGGCCGGCTCACGCATGAGTGTCTGCGGATGCCAGAGCAAATTTGCAGGTCGCCGTTGAAGATGCCCTTAAGAGTTCGGTAGTGCAAACCATGGTAGTTCCACTGGTCAGAAGTCAAAGATTAGCGCCGGGTCATGTGTGCCAACGTATCTTCAGATTCCGTATAAAACTACTTTACGTACCGAATAGTGGGCAACTCAGAACATGTTACTTGAGGGCCAATCTACCAATAATTTTCAGCCGCCAGATATTGACTCCTCGATAGAACGTAGCTCATAGTCAACGGTCGACAACCACTCTTAATTAAGAGCTCAGCTAATCCACAATATATACACCGTCTAACCTCGCCAGATCAGAGCACCATCCTCCCGTTAATCGAACCCAAATACTACTTACTAGTACTTGTCTTTCTCCGGCCATGGCCACCGCCGCGGTCCTCATCCTGCTCGCATCGCTCCTCCCGGCGCTAGCCGCCGGAACCGATTGCTGCTCGCCCGCCGCTGACTACGGCTTAGCCCTCACGCCCAGTCACAAGTGCGGCGTCGTCCTGCCCTTGGCCGTGGGCACGTACGACATGGGCACGTACGCTCCGGGCAGCGCGTACGAGGCCAACCTTGGCCGTCTCGTCGCCACCATTCCCGCCAAGGCGAATGCGGAATCCAGCGGCTCCTCTTATTACAGGGAGTCCTGCCGCGACAACGCCAGCGCGTGCGGGCGCTCTTACGTCGACGACGCCGGCGAGAGCCCCAACCGGATTGTGGCCTCCGCCGGCTGCTCATTGCACCCGGACGCCAAGTCGCCGGACTGCGGCGCTTGCATCGCGCTGGCCTTCCAGGAGGCGCAGAGGCTGTGCCCGTTCCAGAGGATGGCTGAGGCCGCGGTTGACGGCGGCGCGTGTAAGTGCAACGCACACTTCCACGACTACGACATCATGGAGCAGTTCCAACACGGCGACCCCAGTAGTAAACTCCTTTGCTCCCTCTCTCTCCCGCACACACTAGATCTAGAACAAAACTATAAAAAAATTCGTACATCACTCTGAGAGCCAGATTTGCTACACATTACAACCGAGTTTTGGCAAAAGAACATTGATTAGGAAGCTATATATACTATGTATATACAGTAATAGAGAGTAGAAAGCATGGACATGTGGTGCAAAATTTATTTTCTAGCTCACTATTTGATATACATCACAGTCACTATAGTGCAATCACTATTTTTGTTTTAATATGTATCATTATTAATCTTTCGTTCTCATATAGAACCAGCTATGAACACCCATATAAGATCCTTCCTCTGCCACTGCTCTAACATTCCCTTTTCACTTCTACCCTAAGATGTTCAATTGTCTCGTTCTTAATATTGGCAAGTTAAATATACACAAAAAGGAATTTGTTAGCTGGTTCTATATGAAGAGTTGAAGACAAATAGAAGACAAATAGAGAATGGAGCATATTCCGAAACGAAACTCCGTAGACTTTTTTCGGTTGATCTGTACCCTCATTAGTATATTTGAGCTTAATATTAAAAATACTTGTCACTATTCTTTTGGACACGTTGCAGATCCAGAAGATCATGATAAAATTAGAAAAGAGAGGGTAAAAGGGACCATGTTCAAATTGTACATGTAGATTGCCAGTTTGGGCAACCGTACATGTAGCTCTTGGTCTTGCCCTCCCCTTAATGTAGCTCACATATGTAAAGGTCGATTCGCTAATATTAACCCACGAGTGAGAACCCAAGTTCTGGTTGGGGCACCTGCCTTATATTAGGCTATTTGGCTAACTTGAAGTGATATTCTTTTTAAATGGTCAAATTCATATATGTAGGTGATCCTCGGTGGAACACACCGGACCAGGTCATGGGTGTTGTTGCAGAAAATGAGGAGAACAACACAGAATGAGATGGGCATGCCGTATCTTGGAGACAAAAATCATGGAGATCTTAGCAAACCTTGGGTGGATGTCTAATTGAAGAATCTGTGCCTAGTTTTCTTTCCATGCTCATGAACAATGTGTGTTCTATTTGGGCCATTTATTGGTTCCTTTAAATCAGCTCGAGGCTGGAACTATATAATAACGGAAGGTTGAGCATATGCATTATGAAGAAAACATGCCCATTTCTTTAAAAAGCTTGAAGGTGAGAAAATTGGGAATGGGGGAGAACGTCGAACTCTAGGATTCAACGTTTCCTAAGGGCGTGTTTGGTTGCCCGCATGCAGCCTAACCAGGCCCGCGCGGGATGTGCGCGGCCTGTTTGGTTTCCTGGGTTGCATGCGGTTTGTGGTCCGCACGGACCTTAAAGCAGCCCGCAGCCTGGCCCGGCAGAAACTACCGAATCGGCAGTTTCTCGCGAGCCTGGCTTGGCGCGGCCACGGGTGCGAGGCAGTTGCACGCCTCGGGCAGCGCGGGAGACGGAGGGGACGTCTCATAACTCGTCCCCCACTCTCCTGTCACCGCCCAGTCGCACTGTTCCCACTGCTCCCTCTCTCCCTCACCGCCCCTCCCTTTCCTCTCCTCCGATGGCTCCGCCTCGTCCACTACCGCGCCGCCCTCTGACCCCCATCGACCAGCGCATCGCCAGCATCCAGGAGCGTTGGCTGGCCGGCTCCAGAACTCGGGCCGGGACCTGGCGTCGGCGCTGCGAGCGCCGTCCCCCATCTGCTGCCGGCCACCACGAGCGTCGGCCAATGCGGTGCCGGCCGTTCCTGCTCCGCCGCCGATTCCGGACCTCGTGGTCCTGGGCTCGGCGCCGGCGCCGTCCATGGAGCCGCCGCTTCTTGGGACCCCACAGGGCAGGGGGGTTTTCTTGACCCCCGTCCAAGGGTTTTCGGTGTCGGCGGGCCGTGATGAGGATACAGACCTGGGGTAGGGTCATGGGCTTGACCCATACGTCCTACCCTAGAAGATAAGAAGTCCAAGAGGCAACAAGGGACCCCCGGTCAAAGATGTCGAGTGCAATCCACTCGACCAGTCATGTCACTCGGGAGTCCCCCTACCTATTGTCATTCGACCATCCAAGGAATCACTCGACCTATCAAAGATCAGGAGTCACTCAGCATTGCAACGGGCAGGCGTTCACTCTGTAGTCTTTAAGGTCATTAATAGCACTTAAGGCTGGCGTTATCAGTAACGCCCCTACTTTATGTACATTAAGCCCCTTGTAATGGAGGACAATGAGGGTCCAGGCGTACTCTGTATAAGCCACCCCCCTCTTCTGGCACAAGGGTTCGCACCCCCTGTAACATCACCCACATAATCCAATCGACCGCCTCCGTGCACCGAGACGTAGGGCTATTACTTCCTCCGAGAAGGGCCTGAACTCGTAAACCCCGTGTGTACACCTTCACCATAGATGAGATCTTGCCTCTCCATACCTACCCCCTTTCTACTGTCAGTCTTAGGACCACGACAGTTGGCGCCCACCGTGGGGCAGGTGTCTTAGCGACTTGTTGGTGAAGTTGTGATTTTTCCGATCACCATCATCATGGTTTCCGACAGCGGATTGGTTGAGGGCCACGAGATCCGTCTCGGTGCGCTCGTTTTCATAGCCGACGACTCCGCTTGGCTTCAGGAAGCTCCCCTTGACGCGAGGCGCTCCCCGTCCGAGGGGCGACACACTTTCGCGCGTGCGTTCGTGACGTCCTTCTCCGACAGCCGTCGACTCAGTATCGGTCGGCTCCGATGGTGTCTTCCCTCCCCGGTGTTCGCCGCCGCAAGCGATCCGGTCGGTCACGACTTCAGCGGTGGGTGAAACACACGGTGGCTCGGCATTCAGCCACCCATCAAATCGCGGCCATCGAGCCCGATGAAACTCTCCATGGCCTGTTCGATCTGTCGACTGGCTCCGCGGAGCCCGCATCCGAGTGCGATAGCAGCGACCCGACGGCTGAAGTTTTGATGGTCAATGGACCATGTAGTCCGCCTGGTTTCTGCCGCGCTGACGGCGAGGATGGTGGCAGCGATCCGTCGCGTGTCCACGAAGAGTACCATCCCGAACCCCTCTCTTCGCAGCAGAGGTAGGAACTTCGTCGCCGCAACATGGATGCACTCCACACACACATTGTTGGAGAAACACCTGAGGCTCGAGCCTTAGAAGAGGTGTGAGGGAGTCCTGGATTAGGGGGTGTCCGGATGGCCAGACTATAACCTTTGGCCGGACTCCTGGACTATGAAGATACAAGATTGAAGACTTCGTCCCGTGTCCGGATGGGACTTCCCTTGGCGTAGAAGGCAAGCTTGGCGATACGGATATGTGGATCTCCTCCCATTGTAACCGACTCTGTGTAACCCTAGCCCTCTCTGGTGTCTATATAAACCAGAGGGTTTTAGTCCGTAGGACGAACAACAATCATACCATAGGCTAGCTTCTCGGGTTTAGCCTCTCTGATCTCGTGGTAGATCTACTCTTGTACTACCCATATCATCAATATTAATCAAGCAGGAGTAGGGTTTTACCTCCATCGAGAGGGCCCGAACCTGGCTAAAAACATCGTGTCCCTTGTCTCCTGTTACCATCCGCCTAGACGCACAGTTCGGGACCCCCTACCCGAGATTCGCCGGTTTTGACACCGACATTGGTGCTTTCATTGAGAGTTCCTCTGTGTCGTCATCTTTAGGCCCGATGGCTCCTGCAATCATCAAGAACGATGCGGTCCAGGGTGAGACTTTTCTCCCCGGACAGATCTTCGTATTCGGCGGATTTGCACTGCGGGCCAATTCGCTTAGCCATCTGGAGTAGATCAAAATCTACGCCCCTGGCCATCAGGTCAGATTTGGAAGTTTAAACTACACGGCTAACGTCCGCGGAGACTTGATCTTCGATGGATTCGAGCCACAACCGTGCGAGCCGCACTGTTACGATGGGCATGATCTAGCTCTGCCGTCGAACAGTTACCTGGAGGCCGCACCCGTACCCGCTTCGACCCCTAGCTCGGAGCCGACTGTGCCAACCGAGGGCGGGTGGCTGGACACCTCCTCGGGGGCTGCAATCTCTACGGCGATCGAGCCGAACACTAGCCTTGTCCTCTGCGAAGCCCATGACTCTAAAGTGCCGGACTCCTCTCCGGACTCCGAAACTTCCGCGCCCCTGCCAATCGAATCCGATTGGGCGCCGATCATGGAGTTCACCGCCGCGGACATCTTTCAGCACTCGCCCTTCGGCGACATTCTGAATTCATTAAAATCTCTCTTTTTATCAGGGGAGCCCTGGCCGGACTATGGTCAGCAAGGTTTGGATGTGGACGACGAAGAAATTCAAAGCCCACCCACCACCCACTTCATAGCCACTGTCGATGATTTAACCGACATGCTAGACTTCGACTCCGAAGACATCGATGGTATGGACGACGATGTAGGAGACGAACAAGAACCAGCGCCTATAGGGCATTGGACAATCACCCCATCTCACGATGTATACATGGTGGACACACCTAAAAGAAATGACGACGAGGAACAAAGGGACGCAACGAGGGATCGTTCCCTCGAAAAGCAGTCGAAGCGGCGGCGTAAGCGCCGCTCCAAACCCCACCCCGACAGAGACAACAGCCATACAGACCCAGCCATAGAGCAGGGCGAACCGGCGGACGACGAACATGCCATCGAGCAACCGTCCGAACAGGGCAACATGGATAAACAACCTGTCCCCGGCGAAGATAACAGTCCGGACGACCTCACGCCGAACAAGCTACCGGAGCAGAAGAACCTCCACAAAAGGCTCGTCGCCACTCCGCGTAGCCTAAAAAAGCAGAAGCGGAAGCTCAAAACAGTGGAAGATGCACTCAGAACTAGATGGAGCAAAGTACTCAACACCGCAGACAAATACGGCGACAGTCGCCGCACAAAGAGCTATCCGAAGCGAAAATTACTGCCGGAATTTGATGAGGAGGCCTTAGAGCCCCCGCAATCAAAAAATAAGGAAGCCACCCGGTCGGGTGAACAACCCCACGGCCAACATAGAGCGGCAAAGGGCGCCGCACACAAGCTGGCACGCGATCCGCACAAGGATTCACATCAAAAAGATGGCCCAGCTAGATCTATCTACGGGCCAAGAAAGCAAGCTCTTGTAAGCAATGCAACACATCAAGTATCCGAACATCACGGTACACCCAAATATAGGGGTGCCGCACACCCCCTATGTTTCACCGATGAGGTGCTGGATCATGAATTTCCAGCGGGATTCAAGCCCGTAAACATAGAGGCATGCGACGGAACAATAGACCCTGGAGTCTGGATTGAGGATTACATCCTCCACATACACATGGCTAGAGGAGATGATCTCCACGCCATAAAATACTTACCCCTCAAGCTCAAAGGGCCAGCCCGGCATTGGCTTAAAAGCCTTCCCGAAAACTGGAAGTTGGGAAGAGCTCGAGGATTCTTTTCGGGCAAATTTTCAAGGGACCTATGTCCGACCTACGGATGCAGACGATTTAAGTCATATAACTCAACAACCTGGAGAGTCAGCCCAGAAACTCTGGTACAGATTTCCTACTAAAAAGAACCAGATAGTCGACTGTCCGGACGCCGAAGCCTTAGCAGCTTTCAAACACAGTGTTCGAGACGAATGGCTCGCCAGACACCTCAGCCAAGAAAAGCGAAGAACAATGGCCGCATTAACAAGCCTCATGACCCGCTTTTGCGCAGGAGAGGATAGCTGGTTGGCAAGATGCTGTACCAGCGACCCAAGTACATTCGAAGTTAGGGATGGAAACGGGAAACCGCGACGTAGCAAGGACCAACGCCGGACCAAGGGAAACAGCCCGAAGAGCACGACAGTCAACGCCGGATTGAAAAGCTCTTGGCAGAATCAGAAAAAGCTGCCCCTCAAGGATAACAGGGACGAGCTATCTAACCTAAACAAAATCTTGGACAAGATATGTCAAATCAACAGTACTCCCGGGAAGCCTGCAAACCATACCCACAGAGATTGTTGGGTCTTCAAGCAATCCGGCAAACTCAACGCCGAACACAAGGGGCTCGATACACCAAGCGAGGACGATGATGAACTCCACAAGCAGAGCACTGGAAAACAAAAGAATTTCCCACAAGAAGTCAAAATAGTAAACTCACTTCACGTGACAAAAGGGAAAAATAGGGTGGCGCCTATAGAGATATGCGCCATACGGCCTATCCCAGAGGAATCCCGCCACTGGTTGTTAAAACCAATCACCTTCGACCATCAGGATTACTCTAGAAGTATCCGGAATGCAGGCTAGACTGCCTTGATATTAGATCCGATAATTGATGGACTCCAATTTACACAAGTCCTAATGGACGGCGACAGTGATCTAAACCTGCTATATCAGGACACAATCCGCAAAATGGGGATAGACCCAACAAAAATTCGCCATAGCAACACTTCCTTTCAAGGGGTAACGCCAGGCCCAGATGCCCATTGTACGGGCTCTCTCCTGCTAGAAGTTATGTTCGGCTCCCCCGACAACTTCCGCCGCGAAAAGCTAACCTTCCACATCGCCCCATTCACAAGTAGCTATCAAGCACTCCTGGGACGCGAAGCTTTCGCCCGCTTTAACGCGATACCGCATTATGCATCTCTTATATTTAAAATGCCCGGTCCGCGAGGAATCATCTCATTAAAGGCAAATTTCAAGTGTTCCTCGAGCACGGAAGATTGTGCGGCTGCCTTGACAGCCACACACTAAACCGGCTTCACTGATCAAAGCACCTAAACAGGTCGTTCAGACCCCGGACATGGCTAGACGAGTCCGGTGTAAACATACAAGGGCTTACTAGCTGCGTACCCCCGTACAAGGGGCTCCGCGGATGTACAACAAGAGACGATAAAGTCAATTTTATTGATTTTTTGAATTATACCTTGTTTATTTAATATAACGTATATTTTTGCACGATCTTTTTCAACTAAGTTCCTCTCTTTTACAGATGAACACCGTGCTACACCCGTCCAGGATACGGCACAACGGAGACACAGGCGCATACGTGCAGTAGGGACCCG
Organism: Aegilops sharonensis; assembly: GCA_904067115.1. Classification (NCBI taxonomy): domain Eukaryota; kingdom Viridiplantae; phylum Streptophyta; class Magnoliopsida; order Poales; family Poaceae; genus Aegilops; species Aegilops sharonensis. The sequence goes on along the minus strand of LR880968.1, from coordinate 807,660,979 downwards.
TTCCAAGGATTCTTTTCAGATTAAGACCCTGCGTAAACCTTTTTTACTGTCTCTTGTTGATACACATCCCCCAGTTTCGTGACATAACCGAGGAGGAGGCTGGCGTCTTGGCATATGGCCACGTCAGAATTTTGCGCGTACCTGGACACCACGGGCTCATTACCAAGGGCGTTGTTCAGCCCGTTTTCATAAAGAACGAATACCTTAGGGAGTGTTCAGCGTCGCGAGTTTGGCCTTATATGCATCAGCTCTGAATCATGTCTTTGGTCAAATGTTGAGTTTGCCCGGCTCCTGTGTTTTATTGCATTACGTTACGCTCTATCGGCTAAGGCGGCACTAGGAGAACTACTGCGATAGTGCCCCGGTTCGGCCAGGCGAGCACCTCAGTAGAGAAAGCCGAAAACTGACTGTCATGATATAGCGTGAGACTGGTCAACCACTCGATGACCCGCCGGAATCTTTAGGATTCCTCCGCATTAACGAAGGGTCGTTTCCCGGCCGGGGACACACGCGCCCCGAATTCGGGTGAGCGCGGTGCCCCTAGGGGCTATATAGTAGCCCCACTGTCAAACTCCTATGGCTAAGTGAAAGTGATAAAGCATTATAGTCCGGTTGCCTAGTTCGCTGCGCTATCACCTCCTTTATATGACCAAGACGTTGGATCAAGTGTGAAAATGCACCTTCTGCGAACACCCCTGCATTATATGCGTGGGGGCTCACTACTAGAAAAACCCCTACTAATGGCGCACCTATTATGGCTATTAATGGCGCATCAGTGGTGCGCCATTAATAGCACGCCATTAGTAATTTTTACTAATGGCGCACCACATAGAAGTGCGCCATTAGTAACATTTTTTTTTTTCAATTTTTTTTTTAAATTTTTTCAATTTTTTTTTTTAATTTTTTTCAAATTTTTTTTTAAATTTTTTTCTTAATCTCAGTTCACTATGGCTTAATCTCGGGTCAAATCGCACTCCGTGGTCAAACTTCCCGAAAGGTCACCCATCCTCACACTACTCCAGCCCAAGCACGCTTAACTTCAGAGTTCTATCCAACCCCAGCAACAGCTCACTTCACAGGCACTTGTTGATAAATCTAGCATATCAATCCTGTTATACCTTATTGATGTCTAGGACTTTGTTCATGTTAATGACTATGATGAAATTTTGAAAAATATTTCAAACTTCTCGATCATATTACGTATTATTTTTTGAAAAAAAATTCAATTTTTTTTTTGAAATTAGTAATTTTTTTTCTGTTACTAGTGGCGCACCACATCCACGGTGCGCCACTAGTAAGTTTGAAATTTTTTGAATTTTTTTGCCGCTAGATCTTGAAAGCCCCGTAACTTTTTTTCTGTTAGGTTTTTGGGGATTTTGAAAATGTTTAGATGTAACTTTTCGAGTAGATGATTTTTCATATAAAAAACTTTTTCATCCGAGTTAGTATGCAAAAGTTATGCCCATTTTTACAAATTCTCGAGAGATTTTGCAAATGAAGTCGAAATTCATATTTGCAAATTTTCCCAACAACTAGACCACATATCACATGGGAAACTTATTTTCTTTTATTTTTTGGACATTTTCATCATTTTCTTTTATTTTTTTTAAACTGAAAAGGCGATCCAGGGGGGGGGGGGGTGCATTCGGGGGAAGGTGGCCAAGTTACTAATGGCGCACCGAGTCATGGTGCGCCATTAGAATATACTAATGGCGCGCCACATCACAGGTGCGCCATTAGTAATATATTACTAATGGCGCACCGAGTCATGGTGCGCCATTAGAATATACTAATGGCGCGCCACATCACAGGTGCGCCATTAGTAATATATTACTAATGGCGCACCGAGTCATGGTGCGCCATTAGAATATACTAATGGCGCGCCACATCACAGGTGCGCCATTAGTAATATATTACTAATGGCGCACCGAGTCATGGTGCGCCATTAGAATATACTAATGGCGCGCCACATCACAGGTGCGCCATTAGTAATATATTACTAATGGCGCACCGAGTCATGGTGCGCCATTAGAATATACTAATGGCGCGCCACATCACAGGTGCGCCATTAGTAATATATTACTAATGGCGCACCGAGTCATGGTGCGCCATTAGAATATACTAATGGCGCGCCACATCACAGGTGCGCCATTAGTAATATATTACTAATGGCGCACCGAGTCATGGTGCGCCATTAGAATATACTAATGGCGCACCACTCCCACGGTGCGCCATTAGTAACTTGGCCACCTTCCACCGACGACGTACCGTGGAAGGTGGAAGGTGGCCAAGTTACTAATGGCGCACCGTGGGGTGGTGCGCCATTAGTAGTTGTTCAACTACTAATGGCGCACCACTCCCGCGGTGCGCCATTAGTAGTTTTGAAAATAATAAAAAAAATGATATTTTTTTTTGACTTTTTTTTTTAAAACTTAGTAATGGCGCACCAGTGGAAAGTGCGCCATTACTAGTTAAAATTAGTAATGGCGCACCACTCCAAGGTGCGCCATTAGTAACAAAAAAATTTCTTATGTTTTTTTCCCAAACTACTAATGGCGCACCACACACCAGGTGCGCCATTAGTAATATATTACTAATGGCGCACCGAGACATGGTGCGCCATTAGAATATACTAATGGCGCACCACATCACAGGTGCGCCATTAGTAGCCATTCCATCTATAGCCCTTTTTGTAGTAGTGGCTGAAGCCGACGACTGCCATCTTTCAGGTTATATATACATATACATTAACAACCGCACAGGAGGTATTTTAATTCTTGAAGGCACAAGTATAAAAAGATTTTATATTCCCTCGAAACATTGTTTTACAATAATACATGTTATTCGAACATAATATACTTCGAGCACTGCGTCTCTATTAAACAAGCGCCCTGCAGAACTTCCTGAAAATAGTGCTCGGCAGGTACTCAGCTCTCGTCCGAATCTTGGGATGCAACAGAGGTGGCCTTCATCTCCGCCCAGTATGTCTTGACACGGGCAAGAGCCATCCGCGCACCCTCAACGCAGGCTGACCTCTTCATTGCATTGATATGCGGCACCACACCAAGGAACTGCTGCACCAAGTTAAAATAACTCTTCGTCTCGGGCCTTTTCGGCCACAGATGACTCACGACATCCTTCATGGCGAGTCCGGATAACCTATTCAGCTCCGCCCATGCGGCCAAACGATCGATTAATGGAACTGGGCGCTCTGGATTGTGGAACTGCGACCAAAAAAGCTTTTCCACTTCGTGATCCTTTTGATCTCGGATGTGTTCGGCCGCGTCCGCGACACTTGCCGCCAAGTCCAGATAAGTATCCTCCACACTCCATAGCCGGTCCAATTGAGCATATTTAGGATCCCCGAACTTCATCCGTAGCATCAAGGGCTTTCCAGCCGCGATATCTACGGCCTGATGTAGCTCCTCCTTCATAGCTCTCATTGCAGAGCGAGCATCCTTGGCCTCGGTAGTGGCCTTATCCAGGTCCTTATGTTCCACCCGATCTTCTTTTTCAAGAAGCTTTAAGCGGTCGGCGGCATTCTTCAACTTCACAGCCAGCTCGGCCATTTCCTTCTTGCTTCGGCAGTGAGCAGCCTGTTCGGCTTTCAGCTCTTCGGCCGCCTTTAAGGCAGCCGCATCACTTTTCCTGGCCTGCTCCTTGGCTCGGGCGAGTTCCGCCCGAAGGTTCTCCATGGCAGCGGCACCATCTGCATCAAGCATACATGTTGTAAGGCATGGGCATCAAGCCCCCTTACCAGGTGTCTGCGGAGAAATTACATACCTTGTTACTCGTCAAGCCGCTTGTTAACAAGCGTGATGTCGGCATCTGCCACGTCAATTTTCCGCTTTAGCTCGGCAAATTCATCAGTCTGGCTAGCCACCGGACACTTCGCCACCTACATAGGAAAAGCGACATATCATACCTGGGACTATGATCCTCGGCGCACCGTCATTTTTGACAACGCACCGAGTCTCAGGGGCTACTATCTATACAGGGCGCATCTTTTATGTGCGGAACTGTCAAAAGGTACATCATTTCGCGTACCTCAAAACCTGTCAGTAAACTCCTGGCGGCCTCGTACAACCCGTTCTCCGCGGATGAAATCCTTTCAATCACCGTACCCATCAACGCACGGTGTTCTTCTGAGATAGATGCTCGCCCGAGCAGATCCTTCAGCTCCTCCGACCGCGCACCGGACGGTGCCGGACTCGTCAGATGGCCTTTTTCGAAGGCCTGACACGGAGGGCTTTGGGGGGCCATACGTCTGCCTTCCGGCCCTGCCAGATTCGGAGAAACCCTCCGTGACGACACCTCAGGGTCGCCCTCCTCGCACGGCAGTACGACAGGGGGAGGTGTTCTGCTCTCCATCATCTCCGGTCAAAGATCCCCTGAAGATGAGCTCTGTTGGGAAGGGCTAAGATCCGAACTACAAGGTAAAAATTCGGTTATCTTCCTCAGAAATAGAACAGGGATGTCTCTTATTTTAAAACTCCCCTCTCTACTTCCGGCTCGCTGGAGGACTGATCCCCTTGGGGGCATAGTGCGGCCGAGGCATCTCCCGGCGCAGGACCCTCTGACGAAGATTTCTTCCCCCGCTTTGAGACCATGGTCTCCGGGTCGTCAGAGGCGGTCCTCTCCTTCCCCTGGATGGAGGGATTCTTGATTCCTCCTTTCCTGACAGCCTCCTTCGGGGAGGCGGTAGCTTCCTTGTCCCCCCCTTCGCCTTCTTCCAAAGGCGCAACCTCTAGTATCCCGGTTAACACGGGATCCGGCGTGGTCTCAGGGAGGGGGGCCGGACACCTGATTAGCTTTGCTTTCGCTATCCACTCCTGTTTAAGGGACAACTCTTTTAAGGGCAATTTTATGATAAATATACGGATGGCGTGTCCGGGTACAGGACTACTTACTTGAGTATCCGGGCGATTGCAGCTCAGACTTGCGTCCTCGGTCAAGTCCAGACACATTGCTTGTGATCTGAAGAACAATTTGTACATCTCCATGGGCGTCGCACCCGTAAAATGTTGGAGAGCCCGTGGTCCCTCCAGATTAAACTCCGATAGGCGGAGGGGGCGACGTTTGCAGGGCAAGGTGCAGCGAATCAACATGACCTGCGTCACCGCGACCAGATTGATGTCTCTCTCTAGGAGAACTCGAATGCGGCCCTGCAACAAGGGCATGTCCTTGGACAGCCCCCAGTTAAACCCTTTATTAACCCATTGACGCTAGCTGTGGTGGGGGACCCGAGCGGAAGGCAGGTGGCGCCACCCACTTGGTGCCCCTGGGAGCTGTGATATAAAACCACTCTCATTGCCATAAGCTGAACTCCTATTGAAAAGAGCCCTCGGGCCATGGAGCGTCAGCATTCTTGCTTATAACAGCGCCTCCGCACTCCGCGTGCTACCCCTCGATCATCTTCGGCTCTACTTTGAAGGTCTTAAGCCACAATCCGAAGTGAGGAGTAATGCAGAGGAAGGCTTTGCACACGACGATGAATGATGAGATGTGGAGGATGGACTCCGGAGCCAAGTCGTGAAATTCCAGCCCATAATAAAACATGAGCCTCCTCACGAAGGGGTCCGTCGGGAAGCCTAGCCCCCGAAGGAAGTGAGACGCGAACACCACGCTCTCACTAGGCTTGGGAGTGGGAATAACCTGCCCTTGAGCAGGCAGCCTATGCAAGATTTTGCCGGTTAGATACCTGGCATCTCTCAGCTTTAGCACGTCTTCTTCCGTGACGGAGGAAGGCATCCACCAGCCTTGAAGGCCGGAGCCGGACATCATCGAAGGTCCGAAGCGCCTGAAACTGGAGCTTTGGGTGTTGGAACTCGAGGCGAGAGGCGGATTCGATTTAGATTGAAAGAAAGGAGTAGAGCCTTGATCTCTTTATAAAGAGGTTGAATACCAAGAGCCCTCCCCGTGACCGTTTGGGACTCGCCTTCGATTGAGCAAATATACCAACGGGCACGATCGGGTTACCCACGCCCGTATTGATGAGAATCCCGGAATACGGGGACACGATCTCTGCTTCGACAAGACGTGCCAAGGAAACCGCCTCGCTAAACGCGTTGAGGTGGGACAGTAAAAATGATTCGAATAAAGGCTTGGCCGTGGTGTGATGTCACGCTGCGGAATACGTTAGCAGATTGGATTTGTGTAAATATTATTCTCTCTACGGTGGTATGTGGAACTTATTTTGCAGAGCCAGACACTATCCTTGTTTTCAAAATCTTCTATGAAGTATTCGGAGGAGGAACCCGCCTTGCAATGCCGAAGACAATCTGCGCGCCGGACTCGTCGTCATTGAAGCCTGGTTCAGGGGCTACTGAGGGAGCCCTGGATTAGGGGGTATCCGGATAGCCGGGCTATGACCTTTGGCCGGACTCCTGGACTATGAAGATACAAGATTGAAGACTTCGTCCCGTGTCCAGATGGGACTTTCCTTGGCGTGGAAGGCAAGCTTGGCGATACGGATATGTAGATCTACTCCCATTGTAACCAACTCTGTGTAACCCTAGCCCTCTCCGGTGTCTATATAAACCGGAGGGTTTTAGTCCGTAGGACGAACAACAATCATACCATAGGCTAGCTTCTAGGGTTTAGCCTCTCTGATCTCGTGGTAGATCTACTCTTGTACTACCCATACAATCAATATTAATCAAGTAGGAGTAGGGTTTTACCTCCATCGAGAGGGCCCGAACCTGGGTAAAAACATCGTGTCCCTTGTCTCCTGTTACCATCCGCCTAGACGCACAGTTCGGGACCCCCTACCCGAGATCCGCCGGTTTTGACACCGACAAGGTGCGCTTGGCTAATTTGGCTGAGCACACTCGACTGGAGAACCTTCAGCGCGCTCTCGACAAGCATGCTCGGGAGCGGATTCCTAAGTCCAGTCGACAACAGCTTTTTCCACCTCCGCCTAAGGTATACCGTACTCCAATTCAGAATCTCACAGCTGCAGCCCGAATAGCAGAGTCGATTCAACCTTCCCATTCGGAGGCTGGCAGAGGTTTGATGCAGATCCGGGCATTGCTCCAGGCAGCAGGAGAACAAAACACAGCAGTGTCTCAATCGCGGAATAGGATTCACAGTATATCTCTAGTAGCAGATACAGTTCAGTCGGCTCACAGCCCAAGATCGCCCCTGCGGCGTGAAGGTCATGGGAAACATGATCATCGGCTCGACCGCGACAATCGTCGTCGAGTGCCCACGCCCCCTCCGAGGAGTGCGTCATATGTGCCTCGGCAGTACGATGATAGACGCTGTCACAGTGGCGAGCACATAGCACCACTCGACCGAAGAGAGCCAGGCTTCGATGCAAGATATATCCTCGTTCAAGGTCTAGTCGATCGGAACAGAGCGCATAGAGAAGACCCTGGTAGAGATCGTCCGAGTGGCAGCAGAGTGCATGTTTCAGGTCCAGAGTGTTTCAGCAGAGTCATCAGGGCTGCAGTGATTCCACCCAACTTCAGGTTGGCGACTGGAGTCAGTAAGTTCACTGGGGAGTCCAAGCCTGAAACTTGGCTTGAGGATTACCGAGTGGCTGTGCAGATCAGCGGCGGGAATGAAGAAGTGGCAATGAAACATCTTCCTCTGATGTTAGAAGGGTCGTCCCGAGCGTGGTTGACTCAGTTAGCCCCAAACAGTATATACGATTGGGAAGAGCTGGCTCGAGTGTTCGTCAGAACTTGTGAGGGCATTTGCAAGCGACCAGCAGGATTGACCGAGTTGCAGCATTGTGTGCAGAAACCGAGTGAGACTTTAAGGGATTTCATTCAGAGGTGGACCACATTGCATCATACTGTTGAAAATGTATTAGAGCATCAATCAGTATGTGTCTTCAAGGAAGGCTTCAAATACCGAGAGTTGGTCCTGAAGTTCGGTCGGACTGGAGATATGACTCTGACTCGGATGATGGAAATAGCCACCCGGTTCGCTAAGGGAGAAGAAGAGGATCAACTTCGTAGAGGAAAGGGTAAACCAGCCGGCCAAGAGGCCGGTGGGGGTAATTCCAATCGAAAACAGAAGCGTAAGGCCGAGCCTGCAGCACCCGGTGAGATTGCAGCTGTAGCTCAAGGGAAGTTTAAGGGAAAACCTAAAGGGCCCTGGCCCCCGAAGAAAGTAAAGGATCAAGCAGGAAATGATGTGTTGGATTTACTGTTTCACATCCACACAAAGAAGGACGAAGAGGGTAATCTAATTTACCCTAAGCACACCACTAGACAATGTCGACTCCTGATCCAGCAGTTCCGAGAGAAACAACCCAGTGGGAAGGAAAAGGAGTCGGACAAAGACGAGGACGAAGAGGAAGACGACGGTTATCCCAAAGTTAATTCCACCCTCATGATTTTTGCTGATGTTTAGAGCAAGAGTCGGTTGAAAGTTATCAACAGAGAAGTGAATATGGTCGCTCCGGCGACGATGACCACATACCTGAAATGGTCTCAGACAGCCATCACATTCGACCAGTCTGATCACCCTGCGCGTATAGCCACCCCCGGGAGGCAGGCATTGGTGGTCGACCCCGTGGTCGGAGGCACTAGACTGACTAAAGTGCTGATGGATGGTGGTAGCGGCCTGAATATTCTTTATGCTGAAACCTTGAAAGGGATGGGCATTCCAATGTCCAAACTTAGCGAGACCAATATGAGTTTCCATGGCGTTATCCCTGGAAAGAAAGCCGAATCACTCGGCCAGATCGCTCTCGTCGTGGTTTTCGGTGATTCCAAGCATTACCGTAAGGAAAAGCTGACATTTGAACTCGTGGATTTCCAGAGTGCTTATCATGCCATTTTGGGTAGGCCTACCTACACACGTTTTATGGCTCGACCATGTTACGTGTACCTCAAGTTGAAGATGCCTGGCCCCAGAGGTGTGATCACAGTTACCGGCAATCGGCAGAAAGCAGAGGAATGCTTCCAGAAAGGTTCCAAAATTGCCTATGCGCAAATGGCAACAATTGAATTCCAAGAATATCAGAAGAATGCAGATTCGAGTGATTTGCTCCGAGCCAAGAAGCCTGCCACGGATTCTGCATTTCAGTCGTCTGGTGAAACGAAGCCGATTCATATTCACCCGACCGATCCCAATGCCGCACCAACTCTTATATCAACGACACTCGACAGCAAATAGGAAGAAGTGCTCATCCAGTTCCTCCGTGAGAACTGGGACATCTTTGCATGGAAACCCTCTGACATGCGGGGTGTACCCAGAGAACTGGCTGAGCACCGTTTCCGTGTCGACCCCAAGGTAAAACCCGTCAAAGAGCATCTTCGGCGGTCCGCCGTATAGAAGAGAAAAGCAATTGGCAAGGAAGTGGCTCGGCTGCTAGCAGCAGAGTTCATCCGTGAAATCTACCACTCCGAGTGGCTTGCCAATGTAGTCATGGTCCCCAAGAAGGATGATTCACTTCGTATGTGCATTGATTTCAAGCATATCAATCGGGCCTGCTTGAAAGATCATTTTCCTCTCCCCCGCATCGATCAGATTGTTGACTCGACGGCGGGGTGTGAGCGCTTGTCTTTTTTAGATGCATATTCCGGGTATCATCATATCCGACTGTATGGTCCCTATGAAATAAAAACAGCCTTCATCACCCCCTTCGGGTGCTTTTGCTATGTCACCATGCCATTTGGTCTAAAAAATGTTGGAGCCACATTCATGAGAATGATTCAGAAGTGCCTGCTCACTCAAATCAGTCGGAATGTGGAAGCATACATGGATGACAATACGGTCAAGTCTTGCAAAGGTTCCGACCTACTGACTGACCTCGCAGAAACCTTTGCCAACCTAAGAAGGTATGCTATCAAGCTTAATCCGTCAAAGTGCACATTCGGAGTTCGAGGTGGAAAGTTACTCGATTTTCTCATTTCCGAACGAGGATTGACGCCAATCCTGAAAAAGTTGATACCATCCTCCGAATGAAACGCCCTGTGCGTGTGCATGGCGTTCAAAAGCTGACTGGTTGTTTGGCCGCCTTGAGTCGATTCATTTCTCGTCTCGGTGAAAAGGCCTTACCTCTTTACCGATTGATGAAGAAATCTGATAAGTTCGAGTGGACTGAGGAAGCTGATGCAGCGTTTGAGAGCTCAGAACCCTGCTTTCCACCCAGCCGGTGCTCGCTGCGCAATCAGCAAAGAGCCTTTACTGCTTTATATTGCAGCCACTAGACAAGTTGTCAGTACAGTACTCACGATAGAGCGAGAAGAAGAAGGAAAGGCTTACAAGGTTCAGCGCCCAGTATATTATCTCTCTAAACTTTTGACTCCATCCAAGCAATGATATCCACATTATCAGAAGCTTGTCTATGGAACCTACATGACCATGAAGAAGGTTGCACATTATTTCTCTGATCACTCCATTACAGTCGTCAGCGACGCACCATTATCTGAAATTCTGAACAACAGAGATGCAACTGGTCTAGTGGCAAAATGGGCGATTGAACTTCTTCCATTGGATATCAAGTTTGAGGCAAAGAAAGCTATTAAGTCCCAAGCAATCGTAGATTTCCTTGCCGAGTGGATTGAGCAGCAATTGCCGACTCAAGTTCATTCGGAGCATTGGACTATGTTCTTCGATGGCTCCAAGATGTTGAATGGTTCGGGTGCTGGGGTAGTATTGGTATCTCCCTGTCGAGACAAGCTTAGCTATGTTCTCCAGATTCATTTTGATTCCTCCAATAACGAAGCTGAATATGAAGCACTTTTATACGGGTTGCGAATATCACACAAGACATGCGTCGATTCCATAACAGAAATAGTGGACAAATGTGAAGGCTGCCAGTTTTACTCCAACATGTCCCATAAGCCTGCGTCAGCTCTGAAGAATATTCCACTCATCTGGCCTTTCGCTGTCTGGGATTGAACATGGTTGGACCTCTGAGGACTGGTAGGAGTGGATTTACCCATGTGCTGGTGGCAGTCGACAAGTTTACCAAATGGATCGAAGCCAAGCCCATTAAAAACCTTGAAGCAAGTACAGCTATAAGTTTCATCAGAGAATTGATATTCAGATATGGTGTTCCGCACAACATCATCACAGATAATGGTTCGAACTTCGACTCTGGCGAGTTCAGAGCCTTTTGTGCTTCCCAAGGCACGAGGGTCGGTTACGCTTCGGTTGCCCATCCTCAATCGAATGGGCAGGCTGAAAGAGCAAATGGGTTGATTCTCAAAGGACTGAAACCCCGGTTGATGCGTGACCTCAAGCATGCAGCAGGGGCCTGGGTCGATGAACTTCCGTCAGTACTTTGGGGATTGAGGACAACTCCTAATCGGTCGACTGGTCGAACCCCATTCTTCTTAGTCTATGGAGCCAAAGCCGTACTCCCGAGTGATCTGCTCCACAATGTGCCCCGAGTCGAGCTCTTCTCAGAAGAGGAAGCAGAACAGGCACAGCAAGATGCAGTCGATCTCCTGGAAGAAGAAAGAGAAATGGCCTTGATCCGGTCGACCATTTATCAACAAGACATGCGTTGATTCCACGCCAGAAACATAAGGGGTCGAACATTTCAGGAGGGTGACTTGGTTCTTCGCGTGGACCAGCAGAAACCACACAAGCTCACTCCTGCTTGGGAAGGCCCTTTCGTCGTGACCAAAGTGCTCCACAACGGAGCATATCGTCTCTTCAACGTCGAGCACAATAAAGACGAGCCACACGCTTGGAATGCGGAACTGCTCCGCCCCTTTTACTCTTAAAGCATTCAGACTGTTGAGATGTAATAAGAAGTACCTTTAGGTTTGAGTATCAAAAGACATGATTTTACAGTCTTCCGAATGATTGTTGTTCATTTTTTACATGTTCTAAAATCCCGAGTGGGTGCCTTAGCTGCAAATCCGTTTCGCCTAAGTGTTAAGAAAAATTCCTACCGAGTGGAGAGCCAGCCTCTCACTCGGAGGCTTAGCTGCGAATTCGTTTCGCCTAAGTGTTAAAAAATCCTACCGAGTGGTGAGCCAGCCTCTCACTCGGGGGCTTAGCTGTGAATCCGTTTTGCCTAAGTGTTAAAAAAATCCTACCGAGTGGTAAGCCAGCCTTTCACTCGGAGGCTTAGCTGCAGTCCAGTACTCGCCTAAGTGTTAGAAAATCCTACCGAGTAGTGAGCCAGCCTCTCACTCGGAGGCTTAGCTGCAGTCCAGTACTCGCCTAAGTTTAAAAGGTCCTACCAAACGGTACGGGTCGACCATGACCTCCCCCCGGGGCTGCACCATCAAGAAGAAGGACGAGATTGTGAGAGCAATCCTCCCACTCGAGGGCTTAACTGCAGTCCAGTACTCGCCTAAGTTTGAAAAATCCTACCGAGTGGTGAGCAACCCTCCCACTCGGGGGCTTAGCTGCAGTCCAGTACTCGCCTAAGTTTAAAAGGTCCTACCAAACGGTACGGGTCGACCATGACCTCCCCCCGGGGCTGCACCATCAAGAAGAAGGACGAGATTGTGAGAGCAATCCTCCCACTCGGGGGCTTAGCTGCAGTCCAGTCCTCGCCTAAGTTTGAAAAATCCTACCGAGTGGTGCGCAATCCTCCCACTCGGGGGCTTAGCTGCAGTCCAGTCCTCGCCTAAGTTTGAAAAATCCTACCGAGTGGTGCGCAATCCTCCCACTCGGGGGCTTAGCTGCAGTCCAGTCCTCGCCTAAGTTTGAAAAATCCTACCGAGTGGTGCGCAATCCTCCCACTCGGGGGCTTAGCTGCAGTCCAGTCCTCGCCTAAGTTTGAAAAATCCTACCGAGTGGTGAGCAATCCTCCCACTCGGGGGCTTAGCTGCAGTCCAGTACTCGCCTAAGTTTGAAAAATCCTACCGAGTGGTGAGCAATCCTCCCACTCGGGGGCTTAGCTGCAGTCGAGTACTCGCCTAAGTTTGAAAAATCCTACCGAGTGGTGAGCAATCCTCCCACTTAGAGGCTTAGCTGCAGTCCAGTACTCGCCTAAGTTTGAAAAATCCTACCGAGTGGTGAGCAATCCTCCCACTCGGGGGCTTAGCTGCAGTCCAGTGCTCGCCTAAGTTTGAAAAATCATTCCGAGTGAAAACTGATCTTCTCGCTCGGTGACTTAGTCATACGACCCCCTCCTCAGAGTTGCAGCATCAAGAAGAAGGAAGAGATTTAGCGTGTTGCCAAGGCGAGCCACATTCAGGAACGTCAAGGCCATTGCTGAATGCATCGCTGATGAGCTGATCAATGCTGCCAAAGGCTCATCCAACAGCTAGCGCCAAGATGAGCTGCTTTCACGAGCTCACCAGCCCACCAAGTGGTGCGGGTCGACCACGACCCCCCCCCCTCCGGTGCTGCACCGTCAAGAAGAAGGACGAGATTGTGCGCACTATCACAGGCCCATCCAATGGCTGGTGCCAAGGCAAACTGCTGACAGGAACGTCACGACCATTGCTGAGTGCCTTGCTGATTAGCTGATCAATGATGCTCAAGGCTCGTCCAACAGGTCGACTACGGATTCTTCCTTAGAAGCTGCATCGAACGTACAAAAACCAATCCGAGAGAAGAACGAGTTTTCACTCGAAGATAAACGCAACATATTCAAAGATAAGCCCAAAGGTTTCTAACCGCAGATTAAAGTACTCAGGTGTCAGGCCCGAAGGAGTTTTAACGATTACAAAATCACTCGGCATTCCGAGGCAAATGAGGGTGTAGCATAATGTTTTTTCAGTCACTCGACGGGGGAAGGGCTGGCTGGGTCACAGAAGCTGTTAAGGTTGATGCTGTCGACAATACGAGTGGCCGCCTCAAGGAAGGTGTCCATGAAGGACTAGAAGGAGTGCTTCTTAGTATTCACTACCTTGAGGGCCGCCAGCTTGTCTTCTTAGGCTCCTTGTAGTGCACTCGCACCAATGACAAGGCGACATCAGCACCACAGAGAGCAGATGACTTCTTCCACTCTTGCACTCGGTCAGGAATCTGATTGAGTCGAGTCATCAGCGACTCGAGGTCTTGAGAGAGTTCCTCCTGAGGCCAGAGTTCAGCGTCCACTCGGGTCATCGTAGCCTTCAGTCGAGCCAGATAGGCAACAGCGCCGTCCAAGCGTGATTCCAATCGTAGCAAGTTCATCGCAACGTCATCTTTCACGGGATAATTGATGAGGTCGAGACCTGTCTCGACCCGCCCGGTTTCAGCTTCAAAGTCCTGGCAAAGTTCTGTTCCATTGCGAAAAACAATGAGTCGACAATATTACGACAAACTTCAATCGACAACAATTAACCAGTCGAGTGACCATACCTTCAAGCTTCAGAACTAGTTTCGCAGCAAGTTGTCCCAGATAGGACTCTAGCTTGTCTATCTTGGTTCTGAGGCCTCCAACTTCAGTGGTCAGGTTCTCCTTGTCCTTCTTCAGTTGATCGACTTCTCGATTGGCTTCCGAGATGGCGGTCTTCAACTTCGCGTTCTCCTCTTCCAATTTGCCGACTGAAGCCAACTTCTGGTCCGCAAGCGTTGTCTTCTCACGTGCTTCCTTCTGAGCAGCAGCAAGGTCCAGGTCCTTCTTCTCCAAAGCTTCCTTCATTCTCTCTAAAGAAACAACACTCTTCAGACGAGCCTGAAGTTGGCGGTTTTCACTATGCACATCTGCTTGTGTGAATTCACTCGGTTCAAAGAGACTGGAAGAAAAGCAGTGAAATACGCGAGCTACTAAGTAGGCAAGGGTTGAATAGTTACCTCCCATGATGGCCGTCTCTTGTTGAGCATTCTTGAGGTTCTTCTTCGCGAGTTCAAGGTCAAGTTCAACGGTTATATGCTTCTTCTTTAATTCTCAAAGTCGAGCTCCAAGATCACAAGACCTCTGCAGTCAGCGAGAGTAATATGTGAGTCAACAGAAATAAGAGACAATGACAGTGAAAAGTTATTCTAAGACCTCAGTTGACTGCCAGCAGTCGACCGAGGTCTCGGGGACTACACCCAATGGTTGCACTTAGCGTGCCCCCACCGGTTTAGATCAACACTCAGCAGGGTCTGCCCAGCGTGAGTCAAAAAAAAGAAAGAGAAGATTCTAAGACCTCAGTCGACTGCCAGCAGTCGACCGTGGTCTCGGGGACTACACCCAGTGGGTGCACTCGGTGTGCCCCCACTGATCCAGACAGACTACTACGACTCAGCACGAGTCGAGTGAAGTGGAAGATTTCCTAAATCCTAAACAAAGGCACACCCCAGTGGGTGATCGGATATAAAACAACATTCAAAAGCTCAGTCGGAGTCCGCTAACCTGAACATTGGTCTGCAGGGCAGTGCTGGCGTTGTAAGCCACCTGACTAGCCTCGTGCATCACCTTCACTTGCTCCGTGAAAAGGTTCACCTGGCGAAGAACCTCCCTGGCGGCACTCGGCGAGTCATCTAGGGTCTTATATGCGGCGAAGAGTGATGGCTCCAAGGCGGTCGAAGCAGTTACTGGGTCAGACGCGTGGAGTTGCACTGGAGCGGCAGGAGTCGGAGCAGTCGATCCCGATGGACGATCAGTCGTCAGCGGGTTGGCGATCCCGATGGACGATGGAAGTGGGCTATACTTAAATGTGCTAGTCATATTCTTTATGATGCTCTCTTTATGTTTCAATTCTTATCTTTTATGTGAACATCATTGAAATCATCATGCCTAGCTAGGGGCTTTAAACGTTAGCGCTTGTTGGGCGGCAACCCAATTTTATTTTAGTTTCTTGCTTTTTGGTCCTGTTTAGGAATAAATAATCCATATAGTTTCTGGTTAGATGTGTTTTCATGTTTTAATTAGTGTTTGTGCCAAGTAGAACCTTTGGGAAGACTTGGGTGAAGTCTTTTCGATCATGCTGTAAAAAACAGAAACTTTAGCGCTCACGAGATTAGCTTAAACCTTTTACTGGAGAGTGCTATTTAGTTGATTCTTTTTTAATATGATTACTAGACAAATTTCACAGGACCACAAATTTATTTTAGAATTTTTGGAGTTCCAGAAGTTTGCGTTAGTTACAGATTACTACAGACTGTTCTGTTTTTGACAGATTTTGTTTTCATTGTGTTGTTTGCTTATTTTGATGAATCTATGGCTAGTAAAATAGTTTATAAACCATAGATAAGTTGGAATACAGTAGGTTTAACAACAATATAAATAAAGAATGAGTTCATTACAGTACCCTGAAGTGGTTTTTTGTTTTCTTTCGCTAACGGAGCTCACGAGTTTTCTGTTAAGTTTTGTGTTGTGAAGTTTTCAAGTTTTGGGTAAAGATTCGATGGACTATGGAATAAGGAGTGGCAAGAGCCTAAGCTTGGGGTTGCCCAAGGCACCCCAAGGTAATATTCAAGGACAACCCAGATCCTAAGCTTGGGGATGCCCCGGATGGCATCCCCTCTTTCGTCTTCGTTCATCGGTAACTTTACTTGGAGCTATATTTTTATTCACCACATGATATGTGTTTTTCTTGGAGCGTCATTTTCTCTTGTTAGTATTTGCTTGCTTTTATTTACAATAATGTTTTGCATATTTAGTTTCAATAAAAAGTCAATGATAGCCTTTGCCATGCTTATTTTGCTACTATACATGTTGCTGTTTGAAAACAGAAAGCTTACCGCTGTTGCTAAAATTCCTTAGAAAATTCAGAGCATGATATAATGTTGAAACTTTTTGCATAATGAGATCTGATAAATTTACTACAGTGGGAATTTTATTTCATAATTTTTGGAGTTAGGGAAGTATTGATACTCCTGCATTCTTTACAGGCTGTACTGTTTTGGCAGATTGCTGTTATGTTTGCATTTTTTGCATATGTTTGCTTGTTTAATGATTCTATTTGAGGATAGGAGTATTAAATATACAGAGGCATTTAGTATGCAATGTGGAATAATAATTTTAGTGATTTGCTACAGTAGAAAATGATAAGGTTTTGCATTTGTTTATACTAACCTATCTCACGAGTTCTTGTTGAGTTTGTTGTGGATGAAGCTTTTGTTAAAAAGAGAAACCATGATATGAGAGGAATTAAGGAGACACAAAAGCTCAAGCTTGGGGACGCCCAATGCACCCCAAGATAATATCTTAAGAAGTATCAAGCATCTAAGCTTGGGGATGCCCCGGTAGGCATCCCACCTTTCTTCTTCAACAACTATCGGTTAGTATCGGTTGAGCCTAAGTTTTTGCTTCTTCACATGAGTGGTGCTATCCTTGCAATGTCATTTTATTTTGTTTGAATACAATACCAAGATCTGAAATTATTTTATGAGAGAGAGTCTTCGCATAGTTACATAATTATTTAGCTACTCATTGATCTTCACTTATATCTTTTTGGAGTAGTTTGTCATTTACTCGTGTGCTTCACTTATATCCTATGAGTAAATGGTTGAATGAGTTGATTTTCATAAATCTGAAATTATATATGCCTCATTTGCTTATCCCATGGGGAGTAATGACTTCACGTCTAAGAAGTAGAGTTTGTAAATTTATTGAAGGTTAGCAAGCGTTGTATTGGTCATTTGAACAATTCATGAAATAATATTGAAGGAAGAGAGATTTCACATATAAATATACTATCGTAGACATCTTTTATGATTGGGAGCACTCATTAAGTATGACATGCTAAAGAGTTGATGTTGGACAAGGAAGACAATGTAATGGTTTAGGTTTTCCGACATCTCCGTGAAAGTATATTGTCATGGATCATTCAAACATGTTGAGCTTGCCTTTCCCCCTCATGCTAGCCAAAATTTCTTGCACCAAGTAGAGATACTACTTGTGCTTCCAAATATCCTTAAACCTAGTTTTTGCCATGAGAGTCCACTATACCTACCTATGGATTGAGTAAGATCCTTCAAGTAAGTTGTCATCGGTGCAAGCAATAAAAATTGCTCTCTAAATATGCATGATTTATTAGTGCGGAGAAAATAAGCTTTGTATGAACTTGTTATGGAAGCAATAAAAGCGACAGACTGCATAATAAAGGTCCGTATACAAGGGGCAATATAAAGTGACGTTCTTTCGCATTAAGATTGTGTGTATCCAACCCTAAAAGCGCATGACAACCTCTGCTTCCCTCTGCGAAGAGGCTATCTTTTACCTTATGTCTTTTACTTTATGCAAGAGTCAAGGTGATCTTCACCTTTCCCTTTTTCATTTTATCCTTTGGCAAGTACTTTGTGTTGGGGTGATCCCAATATATATTTCCAATTGGATGTAAGTTAGCATGAACTATTATTGTTGACATCACCCAAAGGTGAATACGTTTGGAGGCAACATTATAAGCCTCAATCTTTCTCTGTGTCTGATTAAAACTTCATAACCCCAAGTATTGCGTGAGTGTTAGCAATTGTAGAAGACTATATGATGGTTGAGTATGTGAAGTTTGCAAATCAAAGCTCTCACATAGACCCTTCCTGTAAATAGGATGAATTGCAATTGTTTAATGACTAAGAATGAAGTTTGCTAGTTTTCAAGGAAGTTTATGGTCTATGCTTTGACATATGAATTGCTTGTTACTTTATCGTGAGAAGTTTTATGAGATGAACTACTGTTATGTCATATTATCAGGCTAGAAAAGGTGATTGAAATTATCATTGATCAAACTTGTGAACCTTCTAGAATTCATACTTCATAAATTCTTTCTTTATCATTTACCTACTCGAGGACGAGTGGGAATTAAGCTTGGGGATGCTGATACGTCTCCAACGTATCTATAATTTATGAAGCATTCATGCTATATTATTATGAGTTTTGAACGATTACAGGCTTTATTATTCACTTTTATATTACTTTTGGGACTAACCAATTAACCGGAGGCCCAGCCCATATTGCTGTTTTATTGCATGTTTCAGTATTTCGAAGAAAAGGAATATCAAACGAAGTCCAAACGGAATGAAACCTTCGGCATCGTTATTTTTGGGAAGAATATGATCCTGGAGACTTGGAGTTCACGTTAGAAGATCCCCGAGCACTCCACGAGATAGGAGGGCGCCCCCCTGTAGGGCGTGGCCCCCTGTCTCGTGGGCCCCTCGAGCACCTCCCGACCGAATTCTTTCGCCTATATAAGCCTACGTACCCTAAAAACATCGAATATCAAGATAGATCGGGAGTTCCGCCGCCGCAAGCCTTTGTAGCCACCAAAAACCTCTCGGGAGCCCGTTCTGGCACCCTGCCGAAGGGGGAACCCATCACCGGTGGCCATCTTCATCATTCCGGCGCTCTCCATGACAAGGAGGGAGTAGTTCACCCTCGGGGCTGAGGGTATGTGCCAGTAGCTATGTGTTTGATCCCTCTCTCTCTCGTGTTCTCTCTATGGCACGATCTTGATGTATCGCGGGCTTTGCTATTATAGTCAGATCTAATGATGTTTCTCCCCCTCTAATCTCTTGTGATGAATTGAGTTTCCCTCTTGAAGTTATCTTATCGGATTGAGTCTTTATTTGAGAACACTTGATGTATGTCTTGCCGTGTTTATCTATGGTGACAATGGTATATCACGTGCCACTTGATGTATGTTTTGGTGACCAACTTGCGGGTTCTGCCCATGAACCTATGCATAGGGGTTGGCACACGTTTTCTTGACTCTCTGGTAGAAACTTTGGGGCACCTTTGAAGTACTTTTATGTTGGTTGGATAATCTGAGATTGTGTGATGCATATCGTATAATCATGCCCACAGATACTTGAGGTGACAATGGAGTATCTAGGTGACATTAGGGTTTTGGTTGATTTGTGTCTTAAGGTGTTATTCTAGTACGAACTCTTTAATAGATCGATCCGAAAGAATAACTTTGAGGTGCTTTCGTACCCTACCATAATCTCTACGTTTGTTCTCCGCTATTAGTAGCTTTGGAGTGACTCTTTGTTACATGTTGAGGGATTGTTATATGATCTATCTATGTTATTATTCTTGAGAGAACTTGCACTAGTGAAAGTATGAACCCTAGGCCTTGTTTCCTATCATTGCAATACCGTTTACGCTCACTTTTATCATTAGTTACCTTGGTGTTTTTTTATTTTCAGATTACAAATACCTTTATCTACTATCCATATTGCACTTGTATCACCATATCTTCGCCGAACTAGTGGACCTATACAATTTACCATTGTATTGGGCATTGTTGAGGAAATCATTAGCTGGTAGCTGATCGGTTGGCTGTTTAGTAGGGGATTAATAGGCTAATCGGCAAGTTAATTGGCCATTTAATCAATTAATCGGACGATTTATCGGTTTATCGGCTACTCGTTGACCCTATGAGTAGGGATTAACCGGCAAGTTAACTGGTTAATCGGACGAATTCTTGAACAGGGGTATTGGGTGTGTTGGGGACACAAGAGACTCTTAGTTATTTGGTTGCAGAGTTGTTTGAGAGAGACCATCTTCATCCTACGCCTCCTACGGATAGATAAACCTTAGGTCATCCACTTGAGGGAAATTTGCTACTGTCCTACAAACCTGTGCACTTGCAGGCCCAACAACGTCTACAAGAAGAAGGTTGTGTAGTAGACATCAATACAGACCTGGGGTAGGGTCATGGGCCTGACCCATACGTCCTACCCAAGGTAACTACCCTAGAAAATAAGAAGTCCAAGAGGCAACAAGGGACCCCCAGTCAAAGATGTCGAGTGCAATCCACTCGACCAGTCATGTCACTCGGGAGTCCCCCTACCTATTGTCATTCGACCATCCAAGGAATCACTCGATCTATCGAAGATCAGGAGTCACTCAGCATTGCAACGGGCAGGCGTTCACTCCGTAGTCTTTAAGGTCACTGAGGGAGTCCTGGATTAGGGGGTGTCCGGATAGCCGAACTATCACCGTTGGCCGGACTCCTGGACTATGAAGATACAAGATTGAAGACTTCGTCCCATGTCCGGATGGGACTTTCCTTGGCGTGGAAGGCAAGCTTGGCGATACGGATATGTAGATCTCCTATCATTGTAACTGACTTTGTGTAACCCTAACCCTATCTGGTGTCTATATAAACCTGAGGGCTTTAGTCCGTAGGACGAACAACAATCATACCATAGGCTAGCTTCTCGGGTTTAGCCTCTCTGATCACGTGGTAGATCTACTCTTGTACTACCCATATCATCAATATTAATCAAGCAGGAGTAGGGTTTTACCTCCATCGAGAGGGCCCGAACCTGGGTAAAAACATCGTGTCCCTTGTCTCCTGTTACCATCCGCCTAGACGCACAGTTCGGGACCCCCTACCCGGGATCCTCCGGTTTTGACACCGACTTTGGTGCTTTCATTGAGAGTTCCTCTGTGTCGTCATCCTTAGGCCCGATGGCTCCTTCGATCATCAACAACGACGCGGTCCAGGGTGAGACTTTTCTCCCCGGACAGATCTTCGTATTCGACGGCTTTGCACTGCGGGCCAATTCACTTGGCCATCTGGAGTAGATCGAAAGCTACGCCCCTGGCCATCAAGTCAGTTTTGGGAGTTTGAACTACACGGCCGACATCCGCGGAGACTTGATCTTCGACGGATTCGAGCCACAGCCATGCGCGCCGCACTGTCTCGATGGGCACGATCTAGCTCTGCCGCCGAACAGTGCCCTGGAGCCGCACCAGCGTCCGCTCCGACCCTTAGCTCGGAGCCGACTCCCCCGGTCGAGGACGAGTGGTTGGAGACCGCCTCGGGGGCTACGATCTCTACGGCGATTGAGCCGAACTCCATCCCTGTCCTTTGCGAAGACCGTGACTCCAAGGTGCCGGACTCCTCTCCGGACTCTGAACCCTCCGCGCCCCTGCCAATCGAGTCCAATTGGGCACCGGTTATGGAGTTTACTGCCGCGGACATCTTTCAGCACTCGCCCTTTGGCGACATCCTGAACTCACTAAAGTCTCTCTCTTTATCCGGAGAGCCCTGGCCGGACTACGGTCAGGAAGGTTGGGATGCGGACGACGAAGAAATTCAACGCCCACCCACCACCCACTTTGTAGCCACTGTCGATGATTTAACCGACATGCTCGACTTCGACTCCGAAGTCATCAACGGTATGGACGACGATGCTGGAGACGACCAAGCACCAGCGCCTACAGGGCAGTGGAAGGCCACCTCGTCATATGAAATATACATGGTGGACATCCCAAAAGATGGGAACGGCGATGGAACAACGGAGGATGACCCCTCCAAGAAACAGCCCAAGCGCCGGCGCCAGCAGCGCCGCTCTAAATCCCGCCACACCAAAAACGGTGATTCCGGCACGGGAGATAATAACACCCCGGACAGTGCCGAAGACAACCCCCTCCAGCAGGATTCAGCACAGGAGGAGGGAGAAGCCAGCCCTCATGATAGAACGGCAGACAGGGAGGTGGAGGACGATAATTATATGCCTCCCTCCGAAGATGAGGCAAGCCTCGATGACGACGAATTTGTCGTGCCTGAGGATCCTGCCGAACAGGAGCGTTTAAAACGCAGGCTTATGGCCACGGCAAGCAGCCCCAAGAAAAAGCAGCAGCAGCTTAGAGCTGACCAAGACTTGCTAGCTGAAAGATGGACTGAAGTCCTTGCAGCCGAAGAGTACGAACTCGAATGCCCCCTCCAAGAGATACCCAAAACGCAGGCTGCTACCCCAATTAGAGGAAGCATCACCATCACCAGCGCATGATGCGGCTGACCGGCCACCCCGTGGCTGCGACAGAGAGGCCTCTGGACCCTCCATTCAAGCCGCACCCCGGCGCTGCTCAACCAAGGCACGGGGAAACGCGCCAGATCTGCGAGACATATTGGAGGACAAGGCAAGGCAAACAAGATCGATCTACGGATCGCGTGGGTGCCCCACGATACGTGTTGATAACCGTCACGCTGGATACAGCAATTCCGGCCGGGCCGAACACAGTAGACAAAGCTCATTTGAGATGCGTCGTGATATAGCCCAATACAGAGGCGCCGCACACCCACTATGCTTCACAGACGAAGTGATGGATCATCAAATCCCCGAGGGTTTCAAACCCGTAAACATCGAATCATACGATGGCACAACAGATCCTGTGGTTTGGATCGAGGACTACCTCCTCCATATCCATATGGCCCGCGACGACGATCTACACGCCATCAAATACCTCCCACTCAAGCTTAAAGGACCAACTCGGCATTGGCTTAATAGCTTGCCAGCAGAATCAATTGGTTGTTGGGAGGACCTGGAAGCCGCATTCCTTGATAACTTCCAGGGCACATACGTGCGACCACCAGACGCAGATGACCTCAGCCACATAATTCAGCAGCCAGAAGAATCGGCTAGACAATTCTGGACACGGTTCCTAACCAAGAAAAATCAAATCGTTGACTGTCCGGATGCAGAGGCCCTTGCAGCCTTCAAACATAACATCCGCGATGAGTGGCTTGCCCGGCACCTAGGACAGGAAAAGCCGAAATCCATGGCAGCCCTCACAACGCTCATGACCCGCTTTTGCACGGGAGAGGACAGCTGGCTAGCTCGTAGTAACAACTTGAAAAAAAACCCTGGTAGTTCAGATACCAAGGACAGCAATGGCAGGTCGCGTCGCAACAAGAACAAGCGCCACATTAACGGCGATAATGATGAAGATTCGGCAGTCAATGCCGGATTCAGAGGCTCTAAATCCGGTCAGCGGAAAAAGCCGTTCAAAAGAAATACTCAGGGCCCGTCCAATCTGGACCGAATACTCGATCGCTCGTGCCAAATACATGGCACCCCCGAAAAACCAGCCAACTACACCAACAGTGATTGTTGGGTCTTCAAATAGGCAGACAAGTTAAATGCCGAACTCAATGACAAGGGGCTGCATAGCGATGACGAGGAGGAGCCCCGGCCGCCGAACAATAGAGGACAGAAGGGCTTCCCCCCACAAGTGCGGACGGTGAACATGATATACGCAACCCATATACCCAAAAGGGAGCGGAAGCGTGCACTAAGGGACGTATATGCGATGGAGCCAGTCGCCCCAAAGTTCAACCCATGGTCCTCCTGCCCGATCACCTTTGATCGAAGGGACCACCCCACTAGCATCCGCCACGGCGGATTCTCCGCATTGGTTCTTGACCCAATCATTGACGG
This sequence comes from Aegilops sharonensis, assembly GCA_904067115.1. Taxonomy (NCBI): domain Eukaryota; kingdom Viridiplantae; phylum Streptophyta; class Magnoliopsida; order Poales; family Poaceae; genus Aegilops; species Aegilops sharonensis. The sequence goes on along the minus strand of LR880968.1, from coordinate 807,637,018 downwards.
ATTTCACCTCACTAGACTCCTGATGGACGGTGGTAGCAGCCTGAACCTTCTCTATCAGGATACAGTGCGCAAAATGGGCATAGACCCCTCAAGGATTAAACACACAAAGACGACCTTTAAAGGCGTCATACCGGGTGTAGAGGCCAATTGTATAGGCTCAGTTACACTCGAAGTGGTCTTTGGATCCCCGGATAACTTCCGAAGCGAAGAGTTAATCTTCGACATAGTCCCGTTCCGCAGCGGCTATCACACACTGCTTGGACGAACCGCATTTGCAAAGTTCAATGCGGTGCCGCACTACGCATACCTCAAGCTCAAGATGCCAGGCCCTCGAGGAGTAATCACGGTCAATGGAAACACCGAACGCTCTCTCCGAACGGAGGATCATACGGCGGCTCTCGCGGTGGAGGTGCAATGCAGCCTCTCACAGCAATTCTCGAGTACGGCCAATAACGTCCGGACACTATCAAGCGCGCCCGGAGTAACCTACAACAAGACCGCCTGGCACGATCCAAGCACGCGTAGCAATCCGGCCCCAACCCCAGCCCTCGCGAAATTGCGAAGCCATTACTACGCGTACATAACTACTCTCTAGAGATACCATGGGCATAATGGGAGGGGCACGACCACGACACGCCTAGAATGCGGCTCAACCACGCCAGGGGCTCCTGATTGTGTCATTATTTTTCTTTCTTCTTTTCTCTTACTTTCAGGACTCCGTTTTCCAGAAGCCCTGTCCGGCATTAGAATTGCCGAACTCACGATGCAACAGCCAGGGAAGCAGAAAGCTACGTCGAGTGTCCAGGTGGTCTCTACTATGAGCATTACACCTGTTTTACATACCATCCCGCAGCTTACCCCTGGAGGGGGACATGTTAAATAGTCCCATCCCTTGCTTATTGCACTATTTGTATCGTTCTGCTTTCATTGCAGTACCTTTTTTAAACAATACATAGCTTTTGCCTATTATTGCACTCCTTTCTTTATCTATATATATGTTCATTCATGACATGTTGCACCCGTACACTTTGGTACGGCCAATACACCAGGGGCTTAAGTACCCCAAAAATATGGTGTGATAAGTCCGCACACTTTCACAAGTGCGGCACCCCGAACTTATAGCATTATATGCATCGGCTCCGAATCATATCTTGGGTCAATAGTTGGGTTTGCCCGGCTCCCATGTTTTGGTACCTTACATTCCGTTATATCGGCTAAGGTAGCGCTGGGAGAACCACTGCGATTGTGCCCCGGTTGAGCTGGGTTGAGCACCTTAGTGGAGAAAGCTAAAACTGACCGTCATGATAGGGCGAGAGCCAGTCGCAGTTCGAGAGGTTTTTTCGGGTCCCTAAAGACTTATGCCGCTTAGAGCGAGGAGCCGACATTGTCCGGCCAAAGGCGTGGATAGCGCCCCGAACTCGTTCTTCCAAATACTAGGGGCTTCGCTGAAATTTAAATTTATTGAATTCTATGGCTAAGTGAGAGTGTTCAAGCACTATAAGTCTGGTTGCCTTGTTCGTCGCGTTGAGCGCCTCCCTCGAAGGACCCAAGAATGGGAACAAGAGTGCTCAGGTTTATCCCGAACACCCCAGCACTCGTGGCATGGGGGCTGAAGCCAACGACTTGCCATCTCTCAAATTTGATAAACGGCAGCACGGAAGGTAATATTTTAAATTCACAAGCATTGCTTAGCGCATATGAACAAGTTTTCAGCGTACAGGATATCAAATGCGAGTCTATTCAAAAATTACATCTTTGGAGCATTCACCCGCTATAAGGCAGGCACCCTTCATGACGCCCTCATAGTACATTTAGGGCTTGCGATGCTCCTTGCCCTTCGGTGGCCCGTCCGTCACAAGCTTCTCAGCATCCAGCTTGCCCCAGTGCACTTTAGCACGGGCACCTTCAATGCAGACGGAGCGCTTGATGACTTCAATCCATGGACAAGCGTCCACCAGCCGCCGCACTAGCCCGAAGTAGCTCCCAAGCATGGCTTCCAATCGCCACAGCCGAATTATGAGGCCCTTCATGGCCTGTTCGGCGACCTTGTGGAGCTCGCCCAGCTGCTTCAGCTGGTCGCTCAGGGGCACCGGATGTTCGGCCTCAACATACTGAGACCAGAAAACCTTTTCCGTCGAGCTCCTCTCCTTGGCGCGGTAGAACGCGACAGCATCAGATACACTATGGGGCAGATCTGCGAATGCTCCTGGAGAGCTCCGGATTCGGGTAAGTAATAGGTAATTCACTTTCACATGCCTGCTTTGCATAAAGAATGCCTTACCCGCCGCTATCTTATTTAATGCTTCAATTTCTTGGAGGGCTTTTTGAGCTTCGGCCTTAGCAGCTTTGGCACTTTCAAGAGCCGAGGCGAGCTCGGACTCTCGAGTCTTCGAGTCATGCTCCAAACTCTCGTGTTTTTCCACGAGAGCCTGGAGCTCTTGCCGCACCTCCGCCACCCGCGCCTCCTGCTTCTCTTGCTCGGTGCGCTCCGCGGCCGCTTTGCTTTCGGCCGTGGACACCGCTTCCTTCAGGGTCGCCACCTCGTTCGTGGCCCCTACAATACCCACGTTAGTCCTGTCATTTTTGCAACCAAATCCTTTCTATAAGGTATTACTTTAAGTAGGTATTACTTACCTTCCTTGTCCTCGAGCTGCTTTTTGGCAAGGTCGAGCTCGTTCTCGGACCGCTCGAGGCTCTGCTTCAATGCATTGACCTCTGCAGTCAGTGCGACAGAGGTCAGCAGCGCTGCCTGCATTCCCATATTGACATACTTATGTTAGACTCCTGCTTACATCTTTTTAGATCCTCAGTCCGGCTTTTCTTTCCGAACACCGAACTAAGCATCAGGGGCTACTGTCTATGCGGTAATATTTTTACATATTCTAAACTTACCTCAAAGCCTGTTAGAAGGCTGGTACAGGCTTCAGTCAGCCCACTCTTGGCGGACTGAACTTTCTGGATCACCACACTCATAACAGTGCGGTGCTCCTCATCGATGGAGGCGCCGTTAAGCGCCTCCAGCAAGCTATCCAGTGCCTTCGGATGGACGGAGGTTACCGGCGTTGTAGTCTTACCCTTCTTACGAAGGGGCCGCTCGCCGGACTTCGGAACCACTGAAGGTTCCGGTACGGAGTCCGGCACAGGGCCAGACTTAGAGCCCTCTGGGGTTTCGCCCCCTTTGCGCCCGGAGTCCGGGAGGTCGCCTTGCGGCGCCTCTAGGACCACCTCCTCCTGGCTGGGCCCCTTTTGGGACTCCACCGCGGTGTTGTCTGCGTCACGAGGGGAGGAGGCGGTCGGAAGTGAAGTGGTATTCACATCCGACGAATTCAGGGAGCCGCTCGACGAAGCGGCGAGCTCGTCCTTGGGCGGGCTACATGGTTATATTCGGCGTTAGAAGACACTATGCGACAAATAAAAAGTCATGAGCTATTCTGGAGTCCGGACACTTACGATCTCGCCAGGGGCTTGGCCCTTGTTGGCCACTCCTCCTCGTCGTTGTCGGTGTTGGTGGAGAAGTCCGGAGGAAGGGTCCTTCCTTTCTTGGACCCTCCGGCCTCCACAGTTGGGGCGGCCTTCCTTTTCTTCTTCTCTCCCCCCTATGGGGGAGAGGCTTCTTTTTCCTCCTCCTCTTCCTCAGAGGAGGATTCCGCCTCAGAGTTGTCGGACGATGAGTCCGACATCACCTGGCGCCGGGAGCTCCTTCGAGTTCCCGTGGACTTATTCTCCAGCACCACGTGAGGTGCCGATGCCAGCAGCCCCGTCAATCGGGCGTCCGCTGGGTCTTCTGGCAAAGGGGCCTGACAGTTAATCTGTCCGGACGTCTTCAGCCAGTCCTGTCAAAGGTTAGGGAGTTTTAGATCCCGCATAGAGTCAAACTATGAAAAAAGAGTCCCATAAAGGGTAAAATAACTTACCTCGCTGGCTTGACGCTGCGAGCTGAATCCACGATCTTTGGCAGCGGATGTGGGAGCCTCGGCGCCCTTGAACAACACGTTCCAGGCATCTTCGTACGTAGTGTCGAAGAACCTTTTCAGAGTTGGGGGCTGTGCCGGATCGAACTCCCACAATTTGAAGGCCCGTTGTTGGCATGGGAGAATCCGGCGGATGAGCATCACCTAGATTACGTTGACAAGCCTGAGATTCTTGTCCACCAGGTTTCGGTTGCAGGTTTGGAGTCCGGATAGCTCGTCCGAATCACCCCACGACAGACCCGTGTCTTTCCATGATGTGAGCCGTGTGGGGAAGCCAGATCGGAATTCGGGGGTCGCCGCCCATTGAGAGTCGCGCGGCTCGGTGATGTAGAACCACCCCGATTGCGACCCCTTTATGGTCTCCACAAAGGAGCCCTCAAGCCATAGGACTTTGGCCATCTTGCCAACCATGGCACCTCCGCACTCCGCTTGGCGGCCGCCCACTACCTTCGGCTTGACATTGAAGATCTTCAGCCATAAGCCGAAGTGGGGATGGATGCAGAGGAAGGCCTCGCACACGATGATGAACGCCGAGATGTTGAGGATGAAATTCGGGGCCAGATCGTGGAAGTCCAGGCCGTAGTAGAACATGAGCCCCCGGACAAATGGGTGAAGTGGAAAACCTAGTCCGCGGAAGAAGTGGGTGAGAAACACCACCCTCTCATGGGGCCTGGGGGTTGGAATGAGCTGCCCCTCGCCGGGGAGCCGGTGCGCGATGTCGCTGGACAAGTATCCGACCTTCCACAGCTTTTTGATGTGCCCCTCCGTGACGGAGGAGGTCATCCACTTGCCTCCCGCTCCGGACATAGTTGGAGAAGGTTGAGGTGGGATGTGCGGGCTTGGACGCTGGAGCTCGAGTGCGTGGAAATGGATGAGCAAAGGAGGAAGAAGGCGTAGGTGAAAAGGTGGATCCTTATCCCCTTATATGGACGGATGAAGCTATGGCGTCCCCCGCCAGCCTTGTAAAACTCGCTTATCTCCCAAGCGCCATAATCAATGGCGCGGTTGTGTTACCCACGCCCGTATTGATGAGAATCCCGGAATAAGGGGGCACGATCTCCGCTTTGATAAGGCGTGCCAAGGAAACCGCCTCGCTAAACGCGCTGAGGTGGAACAGTAAAAACGATTCGTATAAAGGCCTGGCCCTGGTGTGATGTCACGCCGCGGAATACGTCAGCAGATCTGTGCAAAGGTTATTCTCTCTGCGGTAGTATGTGGAACTTGTTTTGCAGAGCCGGACACTATCCTTGTGTTCAAAATCTTCTATGAAGTATTCGGAGGAGGAACCCGCCTTGCAATGCCGAAGACAATATGCGCGCCGGACTCGTCGTCATTGAAGCCTGGTTCAGGGGCTACTGAGGGAGTCCTGGATTAGGGGGTGTCCGGATAGCCGAACTATCACCGTTGGCCGGACTCCTGGACTATGAAGATACAAGATTGAATACTTCGCCCCGTGTCCGGATGGGACTTTCCTTGGCGTGGAAGGTAAGCTTGGCGATACGGATATGTAGAAATCCTACCATTGTAACCGACTCTGTGTAACCCTAACCCTATCCGGTGTCTATATAAACCGGAGGGTTTCAGTCCATAGGACGAACAAAAATCATACCATAGGCTAGCTTCTAGGGTTTAGCCTCTCTGATATCGTGGTAGATCTACTCTTGTACTACCCATATCATCAATATTAATCAAGCAGGAGTAGGGTTTTACCTCCATCGAGAGGGCCCGAACCTGGGTAAAAACATTGTGTCCCTTGTCTCATGTTACCATCCGCCTAGACGCACAGCTCGGGACCCCCTACCCGAGATCCGCCGGTTTTGACACCGACAGTCATTAATAGCACTTAAGGCTGGCGTTATCAGTAACGCCCCTACTTTATGTACATTAAGCCCCCTGTAATGGAGGATGGTGAGGGTCCAAGCGTACTCTATACACTACAGGAATCAGCTACTTTGCCGTCTGCCGTGGCGGACGGCAAAGGCACGAATGGCGGACGGCAAAATCCTTTGCCGTCAGCCGCGGACGGCAACAGGCTCCGGCAAAGTAGGCTACGGTAAACAGCTACTTTGTCGTCCGCTTCCAGGCGGCTGACGGCAAAGGGCATTTGCCGTCCGCGACGGACGGCAAAGAGAGCGGACGGTAATAATTGCGCCGTCAGTCCGTTAAGTGTCTAACGGCAGGCCTTTGCCGTCCGCCGCGGACGGCAAAATTTCTAGTGTCTTTGCCGTCTGCCACTGATGGCAAAGTGCAGGTTCTTTGCCGTCTGCCACTGATGGCAAAGTGCAGGTTCTTTGCCGTCTGCCACTGATGGCAAACTGACCAAATGGGTCAGCTTCCAGGAAGCACAGCTAGATGCCACGTGTCTTCTTTGCCGTCCGCGGATGACGGCAAAGAGCGCGTTGCCGTCGGTGGCAGACGGCAAAGAGCCTGCATATTGGCTCTTTTATCTGTTTTTTATTAAATCCAACAATTTTCATCACAATTATATATGACATATATAGATATATTTCAAAAGGCCATTACAGAGCAAACATATAAGATATCCAACACATAACTTCATCATCCAAACATATATATTACATGCATAGTTCCATCATACATAACAAGTTCAACATAGAGGCATCCAACCATATATATTACAATAGTTTCATCCAACGATACATGCATAGTTCAACGATCCAAAAGAAACAGAGAAAGGGATAAGGAGCACTCCATCTATGCAAGCTTTCGTCAAGTGAATGAAATCTGCAAAATGAAAAATAAGAAAGTTAGAACAAGAAGAGTAGAACAAGAAGAAGACTAGAACAAGAAGAGTAGAACAAGAAGAAGACTAGAACAAGAAGAGTATGCCATTTATGAGCTAACTTACGTGAAATGGATCATATATGAGCTAACTAAGTTGAAATGGGTCGTTTATGAGCTAGCTAAGGTGAAATGGATCAGTTATGAGCTAACTAAGTTGAAATGGGTCGTTTATGAGCTAGCTAAGGTGAAATGGATCAGTTATGAGCTAACTTAGTTGAAATGGATCATTTATGAGCTAATTTAGTTGAAATGGATCTTTTATGAGCTAACTTAGTTGAAATGGATCGTTTTTGAGCTAACTTAGGTGAAATGGATCATTTATGAGCTAATTTAGTTGAAATGGATCTTTTTGAGCTAACTTAGGTGAAATGGATCATTTAAGAGCTAATTTAGGTGAAATGGATCATTTTGTAGCTAACTTGGTGAAATGGATCATTTAAGAGCTAATTTAGGTGAAATGGGTCATTTTTGAGCTAACTTGGATGAACTGGATCATTTATAAGCTAACCTAGGTAAAATGGGTCATTTTAGAGCTAACTTAGGTAAAATGGATCGTCTATGAGCTAACTAAGCTAATTATGCAATTTTTGACATAAGTAAGCTAAGTACAGATCGTTTTAGAGCTAACTTAGGTAAAATGGATGGTTTTGGAGGTCAGTAAGCTTATTAAGTCATTTTGGAGGAGAAGAAGCTAAGTCTAGGTCATTATGGTAAGCATTGGAGGAAATAAAGCTAAGTCTAGGTCTTTATGCATGTGTTAAGCAAAACACTAGATAAACTTACCAAGATCCAGGAGGTGTAGAAGCGGGGTGGCTCGTGTCGGTAGCTGGAGAAGGATCGTGCGATGCTTGTCTGGAGTTACGCTGCACCAAAGATCATTTCCAATGTCTTGTTAGCATGATGACACTCAAATGTTAAGACTAGCAAGTAATGTCCATTCAAATAAAACTCACCGTGGTCCCAGGAGCAATCACTGGCATCGGCGGAGCGGTCTGACCTGTCTTCTCGCACACAGACTGCACATTTGGTTTTGACGACTCAGTCATACTAGTTAGTAATGAGACAAACACTACATGAATGTTTTGGCTAATCTGCAGAAGAAACTTACCACAAGGAGCTCGTACATGGCCCTTGCCTGCATGTCATTCCGTGCCCTCTCCTCCTCCATCATCTTTGTCGTCCTCTCCTCCAACTCCCGCTGCCTCTCCGCCGCCTCCGCCAGAAGTTTCTCCGTTCTATCTCTCTCACTCTGTATAGCAGCCTGCAACACCACTCACATGACCATTTGTAATCATTGATGGAAGCGCACACAATG
>LR880968.1:807544205-807576684 GCA_904067115.1 Aegilops sharonensis | reverse complement strand
GCTCCGTAAGATAGGGAGGGAGTTGACCACTGCAGGATGTACATATGGAGAAAGGGTGAAGTTTGCTGCACATCAGCTTGAAGGACCCGCAGAAGCACGGTGGGAGAATTTTACAGCCACTTACCCGGTAGACACTGTCACATGGGATCAGTTTCAGCAAGCTTTCTGCACTACCCATGTTTCAGCAAGAGCTATGGCCATGAAGAAGCGTGAGTTTCGCAACTTGCGCCAAGGAGGACGGACAGTTGGCCAGTATGTAGATGATTTCAGTAAGTTAGCATGTTATGCCCCAGATGACGTTGCTATAGACACAACTAAGCAGGAGAAGTTTCTAGAAGGACTGAATGATAAGCTGAGCATGCAGTTGATGGTAGCCACCTTCAACAACTACCAAGAGTTAGTAGATCGTGCTCTTATGATTGAAGGGAAGCAACAGTAGATTGACAATCGCAAGAGAAAGTATGGACAGAGGAAGAATAACTCTGGAGCTCAGCAGAAACTTCGCTTTACCCCGAAGCCAGGAGGACAATTTCAGCATACCCACGTAGGAGGTAGCTCGCACAACCATAATGGCACCAAGAATGGGAATGGGAATGGAGGAAGCAATGGAAAAAACCGCACCAACCCGTCAACACCATCCAAGGTAGACCTGAGCCACATCACTTGCTTTAAGTGGCGCAAGACCGGGCATTATGCAAATGATTGTCCAGAAGGCCAAAATGGTAATGGTAATGGAAGCTCAGGAAAGAAGCCGAATCCTTTCAACAGAGGACAAGTGAACCACGTTACCGTGGAGGAGGTTGAAGCTCAGCCCGATGCATTAATAGGTAAGTTTTTGGTTAAGTCATTTACTGCAGTTGTTCTTTTTGATACTGGTGCATCGCATTCATACATATCAAGGGGATTTGTGGATAAGTTTAGCCTACCACTAGGACTCTTAAGACACCCACGCTAGTAAGCTCACCGGGAGCGGAGTATATGGCCAGTCAAGGATGTTTTCAAGTGCCATTAAGTATAGGGAGACATGTTTTCCCAACGGATTTAATTATATTGGAATCCCAAGGTTTGGATGTAATTCTTGGTATGGATTGGTTGTCGATGTATGGAGGAAACATCGATTGCGCCAGTAAGACAATTTTGCTTACGACACCAGAAGGAAGGAGAATCAAGTATGTATCACGGCATGAGCCGAGAAGGGCACATGTATATTCTTTATCAGGAGTTGTGCAGGAGGAAGTACCAGCGGTAAGGGATTACCCGGACGTGTTTCCGGAAGAGTTGCCAAGCATGCCACCGGATAGGGACATTGAGTTTCTGATTGAACTACTGCCAGGCACTGGGCCGATATCTAAGAGACCGTATAGGATGCCAGCCCAAGATCTGGAGGAAATTAAGAAGCAGATTAAGGAGTTACTGGATAAGGGTTTTAATCGCCCAAGTTCTTCGCCTTGGGGATCACCAGTACTTCTAGTGGAGAAGAAGGATGGATCATTAAGAATGGTTGTTGATTATCGAGAATTAAATGAAGTGACCATTAAGAACAAGTACCCACTACCGATGAACAATGACTTGTTTGACCAATTGCAAGGAGCTAAGGTGTTTTCCAAGATCGATTTGCGATCAGGGTACCATCAGTTGAAGATTCGAGAGCAGGATATACCTAAGACAACTTTTACCACCAGGTACGGGCTGTACGAGTATACCGTTATGTCATTTGGTCTGACTAAGGCACCTGCCTATTTTATGAACATGATGAACAAAGTGTTTATGGAGTTTTTGGATAAGTTCGTCATGGTGTTCATTGATGATATTTTGGTTTACTTGAAGAATGAAGAAGAACATAAGGAGCATTTGCGTTTGGTACTCGAGAAGCTCAGAGAACACCAGTTATATGCCAAGTTCAGCAAGTGTGAGTTTTGGTTGAAGGAAGTTGGATTTCTCGGACATGTTATATCCGGAGAAGGTATAGCAGTAGACCCCACTAAAGTTGTCACCGTGAAAAACTGGGAAGCGCCAAAAACAGTTGGAGAGATCCGGAGTTTCCTTGGACTCACAGGATACTACCGGAGATTCATTGAGAATTTCTCAAGGATTGTGAAGCCTATGACATAATTGTTGAAGAAGGATACCAAGTTTATTTGGACTGAGGAGTGTGAAGCTAGTTTTGAAGAGTTGAAGAAGCGTTTGGTTACCTCACCAGTATTAACCCTGCCAGACCAAAGCAAGGATTACGAAGTTTATTGCGATGCTTCATGTAGAGGACTTGGAGCAGTGCTTATGCAGGAGGGAAGAGTTGTTTCTTATGCTTCACGACAGCTTAAGCCTCATGAGCTAAACTATGCCACGCATGATTTGGAGTTAGCAACCGTAGTGCATGCGTTGAAGACTTGGAGACATTTCCTCATTGGAAATCATTGTGAAGTGTATATGGATCACAAGAGTTTGAAGTACATCTTCACGCAGAAGGAGTTAAATCTCAGGCAGAGGAGATGGTTGGAGCTCATTAAAGATTATGACATGAGATTGCATTACCATCCCGGAAAGGCTAACGTGGTAGCAGACGCGTTGAGCCGTAAGAGTCATGTCAACACACTAATGACGGGAGAAATACCAAAGGAGTTAGCCGAGGATCTTCGAGAGCTATGTTTGAAAATAGTTCCGAGAGGCTATGTAGCAGCGTTGGAGATTCAGTCAATTTTGATGGATAGAATCAGGGAAGCTCAGAAGACTGACAAACAGATTGCCTCTATAAAGGAGAAAATGAGCGAAGGGAAGGCTAAAGGATTTCGTGAGGATGATCACGATACCCTATGGTTTGAAGACCGTGTTTATGTGCCCAATGACCCGGAGATCAGGAAGTTGATTCTACAAGAGGCACATGATTCACCATATTCGATTCACCCAGGAAATACCAAGATGTATTTGGATTTGAAGAATACTTTCTGGTGGACCGGAATGAAGAAGGATATTGCAGAGTACGTAGCAGTTTGTGATGTATGTCAGAGGGTGAAGGCAGAACATCAGAAGCCAGCAGGATTGTTACATCCATAGCCTATACCCAAATGGAAGTGGGATCAACTAGGTATGGATTTCATCACGGGATTGCCCAGGACCTGTTCAGGCTATGACTCGATTTGGGTCGTAGTCGATCGTTTGACGAAGGTAGCTCATTTCATTCCAGTAAAGACTACCTACAGCAGTGCCAAATTGGCTAAGATATACATGACCAAGATTGTATGCTTGCATGGAGTTCCGAGGGGTATCGTATCAGATAGAGGAACCCAATTCGCCTCAAAGTTCTCGAAGCAGTTGCATGAAACTTTGGGAACCAGGCTGGAGTTTAGCACAACTTTTCATCCACAGACAGATGGACAAACCGACAGAGTCAACCAGATTTTGGAGGATATGCTTAGAGCTTGTGCCTTGGATTATGGATCCAGCTGGGACGAAAATTTGCCATATGCGGAGTTTTCTTACAACAACAGTTATCAATCTAGTTTGAAGATGGCCCCTTTCGAAGCCTTGTACGGAAGGAGGTGCAGAACCCCGTTGTTGTGGGATGAAGTTGGAGACCGCCAGTTCTTTGGACCGGATTTTATTAAGGAGTCTGAACGGAAAGTAAAATTAATTCGCGATAGGCTCAAGGTAGCCCGGTCAAGACAGAAGAGCTATGCAGACTCAAAAATGCAAGGAGACAGAATACGAAGTGGGAAACAGAGTTTATCTTCGTGTATCGCCGCTTCGAGGAGTTAAGTGCTTTGGTGTTAAAGGAAAGTGAGCGCCACGATTTGTAGGACCTTATCGTGTTTTGGAACGTATGGGAGAAGTTGCGTACAAGTTGGAACTACCCGAAGGATTGTCAGGAGTTCATGATCTGTTCCATGTATCTCAGTTGAAGAAGTGTCACGCAGAGATGGCTGATATACCACTGAGAGTTACTGTGCCACTAGAGGCGATTCAGTTGAATGATGATTTGACCTACAAGGAGAAACCAGTCAAGATTCTGGAGTATGCCAGCTGAGTCACTCGCAGCAAGGTCATTAAGTTTTGCAAAGTTCAGTGGAGCCACCACACTGAGGATGACGCCACCTGGGAGCGAGAGGAAGATTTGCTTAAGGACCACCCTCACCTATTTTCTAGCCAACCCGAATCTCGAGGGCGAGATTCATCTTAAGGGGGTAGGTTTGTAACATCCCAAATTTTCAATTTGGAATGTTATACATAGAGCATCATTGCATATCATATTTTGTTGCATTTTTTGCTCGATCCTAGAAATTCTACACAACTCAAGGACCCACGGAGAGAGTTGGGGGTTTCGTTATTTTCATATTTGAGTTTTCTCAAATTTTGAAAATAGGATCATTTGATTTTAATTATTTTATCTTCAATTATTTCTACTATCAAAATATGAGAGAGGGAATAAAATGACTTTCCTAAAATAAAGAAATAATGAAGATTTTATTTTGGAGTTTTTCGCCTTTTTATTTGAATTTAGGAAAAATATGCGTTTTTCAAAATTGCATTTAGGCCCCAAATAAATGTTCATCTAGTCCGGCTTGATTTTAGAAGCTCGGGAAAATTTATTTCGGGATTTTTGGAGTCCGTTTAGTATTTCTTTTTATTTTTCTTCTGCGTGGAATTATATAAAAAAATGCGCACCGACCTTGGGCCGTGCCCGAGCGGGACTCCGCTTGGGGGGCGCCTTTAAATAGCGCCGCCCCGGCGCCTCAGCCCAGCCCGAGCCGCCCCGCGCCCCAGCCCACCCCGCGCCGCCGGCCCACCCGCCCCGGGAAACCCTAACCCTAACCCCGCGCCGCCCTGGCCGCCGCCGCCGGACACCGCCGCCGACTCGCCGCCGGACCCCGCCGCCCGAGGTTTGCCGCCGCCTCGTTTTGCGTGCCGCCGGTTTTTTTTTTAAACTTGGCGGTTTTCTTCGGTTTTTTTTTTCTGTTTTTTTTGTTTTCCGTTTTTTTAGTTTAGGATTTTTTTCCAGTTAGGTTAAATAGCGAACGTTCGTTCGTTCGTTAGTTTTTTACGAACGCGTTCGTCAGATTAGTTTAGTTAACGAACGTCCGTTCGTTAACCTGTTCGTCGTTTTTCTTTTTCTAGGATTTAATCCGCTATTTTTCTGATCGCGATTCCTGATCCGATTTTNCGCCGGCCCACCCGCCCCGGGAAACCCTAACCCTAACCCCGCGCCGCCCTGGCCGCCGCCGCCGGACACCGCCGCCGACTCGCCGCCGGACCCCGCCGCCCGAGGTTTGCCGCCGCCTCGTTTTGCGTGCCGCCGGTTTTTTTTTTAAACTTGGCGGTTTTCTTCGGTTTTTTTTTTCTGTTTTTTTTGTTTTCCGTTTTTTTAGTTTAGGATTTTTTTCCAGTTAGGTTAAATAGCGAACGTTCGTTCGTTCGTTAGTTTTTTACGAACGCGTTCGTCAGATTAGTTTAGTTAACGAACGTCCGTTCGTTAACCTGTTCGTCGTTTTTCTTTTTCTAGGATTTAATCCGCTATTTTTCTGATCGCGATTCCTGATCCGATTTTTGTTTTAGTATAACTTTTCGCTCGTTTATCGGAATGAGGCGATTCAAGCGCCTAGAGTTTCGTCTCGAAACCCTCTTTCCGAATAACCAACTTAAACAAGTTTTTTGCTTCTATGAAATTTGACTTAGATCCAGATTAGTAAATCGGAGATGTTTTCTTTCGTCGTTTGACTTTTGTTGCTTCGTTTGATTTGATTCTTTTTGCAAACCGAAGTTCTTAAGTTGAACTATCTGGTTAGATCTAACTGAGTTTTACCTGTGCATTAGATGAGTACTTATTGTATGCTTGTTTGTTTGTCTGCGATAGAATACCCGGAGTGCGCCGCCTGTTACTTCGAGTCTCTAGGTTTCGCGGATCATCAGCAAGGCAAGTAACACTTTGATCATACCTTTTCCACTACCCAGTTTTTATGCATTAGATCTATCCTCATACATTGCATGATTAGGATCTAATTAAATTGTGGGTTGTGGGAAGTAGATTGAGGTAGTACCTATTACCTGTTTTATTATCAAACCTTTGGGAGTTACTTCTATGTTTGCTTATTATGCCATGCTATGCTAGTAGACATGGATTGGGTGAGTGTATTCCATGACAGATGTGAGATTGTTAAATTAAAGGTTTACTTACGGTGGCAACTTAAACACACATCTGGGTGGATTGAGGCACCTGGTTTCTATCAGGACTTGCATGTATTTCTTCGGACCACCACCCAGGCTCAAAGGGATCATGAGATTATTCAAACTAGAAACTTACGTGTGCAGCCACAAGCCATTATGGGCTCTGGCATAGTTGATTAAGTTGTGCGAACTCTTACGGGTAGACTAGCAGATGTAGGGGAAAGTAGGTGTACCGGTCTACCCACATGTAAGGTGCTAGCGCTTCCGAAAGACAATGTCTCGGTCATCCGTTTCTCAAACATCATGTAATGCGAGAAATCCAACGGAGGTGGTTGAGTCTTGTGGGGAAAAGTGCGCAAACCTCTGCAGAGTGTATAAACTAATCATGGTTAGCCGTGTCCCCGGTTATGGACATCTTGAGTATCTAGTACTTGGATATCATGTGAATCTCATCATGTAACTTCTAATTAATATTGTTGGGTTTTTACTGAGTACTTTTAATTGGGATTGAGAATGCTGTAAACCATTCTCAATGTTTCACAACCATCATGATAGTAAAATAAATTTATTCCTTTGCAGTAGGGAAAAATTGGCTTTACGCAAAAACTGTAACCATAGAGCTTTCCACCAGCCATATATGCATGTAGTATAGGCTTATTATTCCATTATTCTCTATGTGTTACATTGCCAGCATATTCCATGTGCTGACCCGTTTTCGGGCTGCAACATTTCATGTTGCAGACTTTTCAGACGACGAGTAAGGTGCTTAGGTAGTGGTTCTATACTCAGTGATGCCGTTGGAGTTGATGGACTCGCTTATTCTTCCAAGCCTTCCGCTGTTATCGTATTAGATGGCCTTAAGCCATATTTATTTTATTAAGTTCTCTCTTGAGACATTCGATTGTAATAAGTGTGTGATTGGTACTCTATTATAAATCCTCCGAGTACTGTGTGGTGTCAGCATTACTGATCCAGGGATGACACTGAGCACAGAGATCAGACATTTTGAGGTCTGGTCGCTACATTTCTATTCAACCAATCTCATCAATAAGGAGCTCAAAGAGGAAGGTTGAACCCACACATAATATGAAGAAGAAAAAGAAAAGAAGGAGCAACAAAGGTAAAAAGGTATCCCTCCCAAATGATGTTGCTCCTACTACTCATTGTGATGATGATAATTGCTATACTATTGATGCTATCCATATTTTTAATGATGAGAGTGATTATGCTTATGATGTGAAAGAGCCCAAGCTTGGGGAAGCTATGTTTGATGAGGATGAAATATTTGAGAATATATTTGCTGAAATTAATGTTTGTACCAAGCTTGGGGATGCTATGTTTAATGAAAATGATATTTTTAGCACCCCAAGTTTTGATATGCAAAGTTGTTATGATGATAGCATGCCTCCTACCTATGATGATTATATTGATGAAAGTGGGTTCGGAAGAGTGTCAACTTTAGGAAGTAGTGATCCCACTATTTTGGAGGATGTTGAATTTTATTGTGATGAATATGAAAGTGGATTTGGAAGAGTGTCAACTTTATTTAGTGATTCCACTATCTTGGGAGAGGTTTCAATCGATTATGATGAGAACGAAGTTGCTACTTATGATGATTATTGTGATGAAACTTATGCTATAAAAAGTAGTGATGATTATATTTCTAAAACTTGTCATGATTATGATTACCCTTTTTCTGAACATTACTCTTTTAATGTGGAAACAATCTTTAGTGTTCAAGTCTCTTATGATACTCCCACTATTCCGAATGAGAAGAATTTTGCTTATGTGGAGAATAGTAAACTTTCTATGCAAGTAGATCATGAAAAGGATGCTTTAGGTGCTGGTTATATCATTGAATTCATTCATGATGCTACTGAAAATTATTATGAGGGAGGAACATATGCTTGTAGGAATTGCAATAATATCAAGTTTCCTCTCTATGTGCTTAAATTTTTGAAGTTATGCTTGTTTTGTCTTCCTATGCTTGTTGATTATTGTTCCCATAAGTTGTTTGCTCACAAAATCCCTATGCATAGGAAGTGGGTTAGACTTAAATGTGCTAGTAATATTTTTCATGATGCTCTCTTTATATTTCAATTCTTATCTCTTATGTGAGCATCATTGAAATCATCATGCCTAGCTAGGGGCTTTAAACGTTAGCGCTTGTTGGGAGGCAACCCAATTTTATTTTAGTTTCTTTCATTTTGGTTCTGTTTAGTAATAAATAATCCATATATATTCTGTTTAGAACCTTTGGGAAGACTTGGGTGAAGTCTTTATGATCATGCTGTAAAAAACAGAAACTTCAGCGCTCACGAGATTAGCTATAACTTTTTACTGGAGAGTGATATTTAGTTCATTATTTTTTCAGATGATTACTAGACAAATTATTCAGGTCCACCAATTTATTTTATAATTTTTGGAGTTCCAGAAGTTTGCGTTAGTTACAGATACTACAGACTGTTCTGTTTTTGACAGATTCTGTTTTTCGTGTGTTGTTTGCTTATTTTGATGAATCTATGGCTAGTAAAATAGTTTATAGACCATATATAAGTTGGAATAAATTATTTTTAACACCAATATAAATAAATAATGACTTCATTACAGTACCTTGAAGTGGTGTTTTGTTTTCTTTCGCTAACGGAGCTCACGAGTTTTCTGTGATGTTTTGTGTTGTGAAGTTTTCAAGTTTTGGGTGAAGATTCGATGGACTATGGAATAAGGAGTGGTAAGAGCCTAAGCTTGGGGATGCCCAAGGCACCCCAAGGTAATATTCAAGGACAACCAATAGCCTAATCTTGGGGATGCCCCGGATGGCATCCCCTCTTTCGTCTTCGTTCATCCGTAACTTCACTTGGAGCTATATTTTTATTCACCACATGATATGTGTTTTTCTTGGAGCATCATTTTATTTTGTTTGTATTTGCTTGATGTTATTTAGAGTAATGTTTTTAATCTTTATTTTCAATAAAAAAGTCAAGGATAGCCTTTGCCATGCTTATTTTGCTAGTATAGATGTTGCTGTTTGAAAACAGAAAGTTTACCGCTGTTGAAAAAATTCCCTAGACAATTCAGAGAATGATATAATGATGAAACATTTTGCATAATGAGCTATGATAAATTTACTACAATGGGAATTTTAGTTCATAATTTTTGGATTTATGGCAGTATGATGAATCTTGCATTCTTTACAGACTGTACTGTTTTGACAGATTGCTGTTATGTTTGCGTTGTTTGCATATGTTTGCTTGTTTAATGATTATATTTGAGGATAGGAGTATTAAATATGCAGAGGAATTTATTATTCAATGTGGAATAATAATTTTAGTGATTTGTTACAGTAGAAAATGATAAGGTTTTGCATTGGTTTATACTAACCTATCTCACGAGTTTTTGTTGAGTTTGGTGTGGATGAAGCTTTTGAGAAATAGAGAAACCATGATATGAGAGGAATTAAGGAGACACAAAAGTTCAAGCTTGGGGATGCCCAAGGCACCCCAAGATAATATTTCAAGAAGTCTCAAGCATCTAAGCTTGGGGATGCCCCGGTAGGCATCCCACCTTTCTTCTTCAACAACTATCGGTTAGTATTGGTTGAGCCTAAGTTTTTGCTTCTTCACATGAGTTGTGCTATCCTTGCAATGTTATTTTATTTTGTTTTGCTTGCTGTTTGAATAAGATACCAAGATCTGAAATTATTGAATGGGAGAGTCTTCACATAGTTGTATAATTATTCGACTACTCATTGATCTTCACTTATATCTTTCGGAGTAGTTTGTCATTTGCTCTAGTACTTCACTTATATATTTTAGAGCACGGTGGTGGTTTTATTTTGCAGAAATTAATGAACTCTCATGCTTCAATTATATTATTTTGAGAGTCTTAAACAGCATGGTAATTTGAATGAAAACTATCATAGGAAGTGAATTGGATACTATGATCAACTTGAAGTTAGCAAGTCCCGTAGCATGCACGTATGGTTAAAGTGATATTAAAGACATGCTAGTTGGGTGATTATGAATTTAAAGAATGCTTGTGTTGAAGTTAGCAAGTCCCGTAGCATGCACGTATGGTTAAAGTTGTGTAACAAATTTGAAACATGAAGTGTACTTGGCTTGTGCATCCTTATGAGTGGCGGTCGGGGACGAGCGATGGTCTTTTCCTACCAATCTATCCCCCTAGGAGCATGCGCGTAGTACTTGGTTTTTGATGACTTCTAAATTTTTGCAATAAGTATATGAGTTCTTTTGACTAATGTTGAGTCCATGGATTATACGCACTTTTACCTTTCCGCTTTTGCTAGCCTCTTCGGTACCGTGCATTGCCCTTTCTCACCTTGAGAGTTGGTGCAAATTTCGCCGGTGCATCCAAACCCCGTGATACGATACGCTCTATCACACATAAACCAACCTATATCTTCCTCAAAACAGCCACCATACCTACCTATTATGGCATTTCCATAGCCATTCCGAGATATATTGCCATGCAACTTTCCACCGTTCCGTTCATCATCATCATGACATACTTTACTTTTGTCATATTGCCATTGCATGATCATGTAGTTGACATCGTATTTGTGGCAAAGCCACCATGCATTATTTTCCATACATGTCACTCTTGATTCATTGCACCATCCCGGTACACTTCCGGAGGCATTCATATAGAGTCATATCTTGTTCTAGTTTCGAGATGTAATCCTTATGTTGTAATCAATAGAAGTGTGATGATCATCATTATTAGAGCATTGGCCAATCAAAAAAAAGAAAGGACAAAAAGAAAAAAAAAGAAAGGCCAAAAAGAAAAAAAAAGGCCCAAAAAAAGAAACTAAATAAAAAGGGAAATTTTACTATCTCTTTTTCCACACTTGTGCTTCAAAGTAGCACCTTGTTCTTCATGCAGAGAGTCTCATATATTGTGCTTCAAAGTAGCACCATGTTTTTCATATAGTGAGTCTCATAAGTTGTCTTTTTCACACTAGTGGGAATTTTTCATTATAGAACTTGGCTTGTATATTCCTACGATGGGCTTCCTCAAATGCCCTAGGTCTTCGTGAGCAAGCAAGTTGGATGCACACCCACTAGTTTTCTTTTGTTGAGCATTTATTTATAGCTCTAGTGCATCTGTTGCATGGCAATCCCTACTCCTCATGTTGACATCAATTGATGGGCATCTCCATAGCCCGTTGATTATCCTCGTCAATGTGAGACTTTCTCCTTTTTTTCTTCTCCACACAATCCCCATCATCATATTCTATTCCACCCATAGTGCTATATCCATGGCTCACGCTCATGTATTGCGTGAAGGTTGAAAAAGTTTGAGATTATTTAAGTATGAAACAATTGCTTGGCTTGTCATCGGGGGTATAGAAGTTGGTAACATTTTTGTGTGACGAAAATGAAGCATAGCCTAACTATATGATTTTGTACGGATGAACTTTCTTTTGCCATGCTATTTTGAGAAGACATGATTACTTTGATTAGTATGCTTGAAGTGTTACTATTTCTTTTATCAATATGAACTTTTATTTTGAATCATTTGGATCTGAACATTCATGCCACAATAAAGAAAATTACTTTGAGAATCATGCTAGGTAGCATTCCACATCAAAAATTCTGTTTTTATCATTTACCTACTCGAGGACGAGCATGAATTAAGCTTGGGGATGCTTGATACGTCTCCAACGTATCTATAATTTTCGATTGTTCCATGCTATATTACTATGTGTTCTGAATGATTATGGGCTTTATTATACACTTTTATATTACTTTTGGGACTAACCTATTAACCGGAGGCCCAGCCCATATTGTTGTTTTATTGCCTGTTTCAGTATTTCGAGGAAAAGGAATATCAAACGGAGTCCAAATGGAATGAAACCTTCGGCAGCGTTATTTTTGGGAAGAATATCATCCTGGAGACTTGGAGTTCACGTCAGAATATCCTCGAGGAGGCCAGGAGATAGGGGCGCCCCCCCCCTACTGGGCGTGCCCCCTGTCTCGTGGGCCCCTCGAGCACCTCCCGACCGACTTCTTTCGCCTATAAACCATCGAATATCAAGATAGATTGGGAGTTCTGCCGCTGCAAGCCTCTGTAGCCACCAAAAACCTCTCTGGAGCCCGTTCCGGCACCCTGCCGGAGGGGGAACCCATCACCGGTGGCCATCTTCATCATCCCGGCACTCTCCATGACGAGGAGGGAGTAGTTCACCCTCGGGGCTGAGGGTATGTACCAGTAGCTATGTGTTTGATCTCTCTCTCTCTCTCTCTCTCTCTCTCTCTCTCTCTCTCTCTGTCTCGTGTTCCCTCTATGGCACGATCTTGATGTATCCCGAGCTTTGCTATTGTAGTAGGATCTTATGATGTTTCTCCCCCTCTACTCTCTTGTGATGAATTGAGTTTCCCCTTTGAAGTTATCTTATCGAATTGAGTCTTTTATGCGAACACTTGATGTATGTCTTGTCGTGCTTATCTGTGGTGACAATGGGATATCACGTGCCACTTGATGTATGTTTTGGTGACCAACTTGTGGGTTCCGCCCATGAACCTATGCATAGGGTTTGGCACACGTTCTTGACTCTCCGGTAGAAACTTTGGGGCACTCTTTGAAGTACTTTGTGTTGGTTGGATGAATATGAGATTGTGTGATGCATATCGTATAATCATGCCCACGGATACTTGAGGTGACAATGGAGTATCTAGGTGACATTAGGGTTTTGGTTGATTTGTGTCTTAAGGTGTTATTCTAGTACAAACTCTTTTATGGATTGATCCGAAAGAATAACTTTGAGGTGGTTTCGTACCCTACCATAATCTCTACGTTTGTTCTCCGCTATTAGTGGCTTTGGAGTGACTCTTTGTTGCATGTTGAGGGCTTGTTATATGATCTATCTATGTTATTATTGTTGAGAGAACTTGCACTAGTGAAACTATGAACCCCATGCCTTGTTTCCTATCATTGCAATACCGTTTACGCTCACTTTTATCATTAGTTACTTTGCTGTTTTTATATTTTCAGATTACAAATACCTTTATCTACCATCCATATTGCACTTGTATCACCATCTCTTCGCCGAACTAGTGCACCTATACAATTTACCATTGTATTGGGTATGTTGGGGACACAAGAGACACTTTGTTATTTGGTTACAGGGTTGTTTGAGAGAGACCATCTTCATCCTACGCCTCCCACGGATTGATAAACCTTAGGTCATCCACTTGAGGGAAATTTGCTACTGTCCTACAAACATGTGCACTTGCAGGCCCAACAACGTCTACAAGAAGAAGGTTGTGTAGTAGATATCAACAGCAGGGGCAGCAAGGAACGTATTGTATTGTTGCCATCGAGGATAAAAAGATGGGGTTTATATCATATTGCATGAGTTTATCCCTCTACATCATGTCATATTTCCTAATGCGTTACTCTATTCTTTATGAACTTAATACTCTAGATGCATGCTGGATAGCGGTCGATGTGTGGAGTAATAGTAGTAGATGCAGGCAGGAGTCGGTCTACTTGTCACGGACGTGATGCCTATATACATGATCATGCCTAGATAATATCATAATTATTTGCTTTTCTATCAATTGCTCGACAGTAATTTGTTCACCCACCGTAATACTTATGCTATCTCGAGAGAAGCCACTAGTGAAACCTATGGCCCTCGGGTCTATATTTTATCATATAAGCTTTCAATCTACTTTTATTTGCATCTTTACTTTTCCAATCTATATCATAAAAATACCCAAAATATATTTATCTTATCATATTATCTCTATCAGATCTCACTTTCGCAAGTGGCCGTGAAGGGATTGACAACCCCTTTATTGCGTTGGTTGTGAGTTCTTGTTTGTTTATGTAGGTGTGTGGGACTTTTGAGGAGCCTCTACTGGATTGATACCTTGGTTCTCAAAACTGAGGGAAATACTTACGCTACTATTGCTGCATCACCCTTTCCTCTTCAAGGAAAACCAACTTAAGCTCAAGACGAAGCAATGGCCACAGATACAATCGATATGGACAGTGGGGAGATGATGGATATGATGTGTACGGTAAGGAAAAACACCGAGGCTCTTCATCGGGAGGAGGCCGCAGTTCTGTATGGTACAATGGTGGAGGAACAGGTCACGGTTTTCAAGGACCTCCCAGCAACTTCGTCGAGGGGGTGGCCGGCCAACGGGTGGATTCCGTGGTGAGATAGGAGGGGGACGGCACCCGCCTCCACCGCGGCCACCAACACCACCGCCTGCTACTACGGCTGCGGTGGCTCAAGCCGAGCTCGCTGCTATGGTGCAGACGACCTCACCTTCCCTTCTCGAGGTGGCTGTAGAGACAGTCTGGGTTTTGGCAGCGGTCAGTCTTCCAGTGACGAGCACTGGGGATGGCAAGGTCGGTGTCGGAGGTTGTGACAAGGTTTTGGACAAGCGGGATGGTGAAAAACTATCGAAGTGAGCTATTAAGAAGAAGAAGCTACCATGCTATAGATGTGGTGACTGGGATATTTTGTGACAGAGTTATGTGACTATGGTTGTAGGTTGCAGCATGTGTCCGGTGAGTCCCCGCTTCTTTCAGGCCCGAAGCCGGTGGTTAACATTTATTGGGTTTGCTGTCTGTTTTTTGAGTCACCTGATGTGGCACCTATGACGCATGTGATGGAGAGCTCCTTCCCCGCAGTTGTCAAGGTTATTAATGGGGTTTTGACAGAGGCACGAATTGTGCGACAGTTGCCGGAACTGGTACCAGGCAACTACCAGTGGGACCTTGTCACGTTGGAGAACCAGACTTACAAGGTTGACTTTCCCACTAAAGAGGACCAGTTACATATCCTTAAGTTTGGCATGTGCAGAGTGTTGGGGAACGTAGTAATTCAAAAAAATTCCTACAATCACGCATGATCTATCTAGGAGAAGCATAGCAACGGGACGGGAGAGTGTGTCCACGTACCCTCATAGACCGAAAGCGGAAGAGTTTAGTAACGCGGTTGATGTAGTCGAACGTCTTCACGATCCAACCGATCCAAGTACCGAATGTACGGCACCTCCATGTTCCGCACACGTTCAGCATGATGACTTCCCTCGAGCTCTAGATCCAGTTGAGGACGAGGGAGAGTTCCGTCAGCACGACGGCGTGGCGACGCTGATGATGAAGTTACCGTCGTAGGGCTTCGCCTAAGCACTACGACGATATGACCGAGGTGTTAAACTATGGAGGGGGGCACCGCACACGGCTAAGAGATTGTCTGTTGTCCTTTGGGGTTCCCCCTGCCCCCGTATATAAAGGAGAGGGGGAGGCCAGCCGGCCCTGTAGGGCGCGCCAAGAGGAGGGAGTCCTACTAGGACTCCAAGTCCTAGTAGGATTCCACTTGGTGGAAGGGGGAAGGAAGGAAGGGAGAGGGAAAGGGGGGCCACTGAAGAAAATATGCCCTAGAGGCAATAATGAAGTTATTATTTATTTCCTTACTTCATGATAAATGTTTATTATTCATGCTAGAATTGTATTAATCGGAAAGTTAGTACATGTGTGGATACATAGACAAAACTTATAGTCCCTAGTATGCCTCTACTTGACTAGCATGTTAATCAAAGATGGTTGTGTTTCCTAACCATAGACATGTGTTGTCATTTGATGAACGGGATCACATCATTAGGAGAATTGTGTGATGGACATGACCCATCCGTTAGCTTAGAATTATAGTCGTGTTAGTTTCATTGCTACTACTTTCTTCGTGACTTATACAAGTTCCTCATACTATGAGATTATGCAACTCCCGAATACCGGAGGAACACTTTGTGTGTTACCAAATGTCACAACGTAAAAGGGTGATTATAAAGGTGCTCTACAGGTGTCTCTGAAGGTGTTAGTTGGGTTGGCATATATCGAGATTAGGATTTGTCACTCCGTGTTTCGGAGAGGTATCTCTGGGCCCTCTCGGTAATACTCATCACTATAAGACTTGCAAGCATTGTAACTAATGAGTTAGTTGCGTGATGACGTATTACGGAACGAGTAAAGAGACTTGCCGGTAACAATATTGAAATAGGTATAATGATACCGACGATCGAATCGCAGGCAAGTAACATACCGTTGACAAAGGGAACAACATATGTTGTTATGCGGTTTGACCGATAAAGATCTTCATAGAATATGTAGGAACCAATATGAGCATCCAGGTTCCGTTACTGGTTATTGACCGGAGACGTGTCTCGTTCATGTCTACATACTTCTCGAACCCGTAGGGTCCGAACGCTTAGCGTTCGATAACGATTGGTATTATGAGTTTATGTGATATGATGTATCGAAATTTGTTCGGAGTCCCGGATGAGATCACGGACGTGACGAGGAGTCTCGAAATGGTTGAGACATAAAGATTGATATATTGGAAGGTTGCATTTGGACATCGGAATGGTCCCGAGTGGTTCGGGCATTTTCCGGAGTACCGGCAGGTTACCGGAACCCCCCGGGAGAAGTTATGGGCCTTATGGGCCATAAGAGGGAAGCACACCAGCTCACAAGGGGCTGGTGTGCCCCCCTTTGGGCAGGAGGCCTAATTGGACTTGGGAAGGGGGCGCCACCCCCCTTTCCTTCTCCTACTCCCTCTCCTTCCCCTTTTCCCCCTCCGGGAGATGGAAAAAATGGTGGGGCCGAATCCTACTAGGACTGGAGTCCTAGTGTAACTTCCCTCTCCCTGGCGCGCCCCTTGTTGGCAAGCCTCCTCCTTCCCTCCTTTATATACGGGGGCAGGGGGCACCCCAAAGGCACAACAAACAATCTCTTAGCCGTGTGCGGTGCCCCCTCCACAGTTTTACACCTCGGTCATATCGTCATAGTGCTTAGGCGAAGCCCTGCGCCGGTAACTTCATCATCACCGTCACCACGCCGTCGTGCTGACGGAATTCTCCCTCGCCCTAAGCTGGATCTAGAGTTCGAGGGACGTCACCGAGCTGAACGTGTGCAGATCACGGAGGTGTCGTGCGTTCGGTACTTGATCGGTCGGATCGTGAAGATGTACGACTACATCAACCGCGTTGTCATAACGCTTCCGCTTTCGGTCTACGAGGGTACGTGGACACGCTCTCTACTCTCGTTGCTATGCATCACCTAGATATATCTTGCGTGATCGTAGGATTTTTTTTGAAATTACCACGTTCCCCAACAGTGGCATCAGAGCCAGGTCTATTCGTAGATGTTATATGCACGAGTAGAACACAAAGAGTTGTGGGAGATAATAGTCATATTGCTTACTAGCATGTCATACTTTGATTCGGCGGTATTGTTGGATGAAGCGGCTCAGCCCGACATTACGCGTACGCTTATGCGAGACTGGTTCTACAGACGTGCTTTGCACATAGGTGGCTGGTGAGAGTCTGTTTCTCCAAGTTTAGTTGAATCGAGTGTGGCTACGCCCGGTCCTTGTTGAAGGTTAAATCAACACACTTGACGAAAGATCGTTGTGGTTTTGATGCATAGGTAAGAACGGTTCTTGCTAGAAGCCCGTAGCGGCCACGTAAAACTTGAAACAACAAAGTAGAGGACGTCTAACTTGTTTTTGCAGGGCTTGCTGTGATGTGATATGGTCAAGCATGATGTGATATAAATTGTTGTATGAGATGAGCATATTTTGTAACAAAGTTATCGGCAACTGGCAGGAGCGATATGGTTGTCGCTTTATTGTATGCAATGCAATCGCCATGTAATTGTTTTACTTTATCACTAAGCGGTAGTGATAGTAGTAGTAACAATAGTTGGCGAGACGACAACGATGCTACAATGGAGATCGAGGTGTTGCGCCGGTGACGATGGAGATCATGACGATGCTTCGGTGATGTAGATCATGAGCACAAGATGATGATGGCCATATCATGTCACATATTTTGATTGCATGTGATGTTTATCTTTTATACATCTTATTTTGCTTAGTACGGCTGTAGCATTGTAAGATGATCCCTTACTAAATTTCAAGGTATAAGTGTTCTCCATGAGTATGCACCGTTGCTACAGTTCTTTGTGCTGAGGCGCCACGTGATGATCGGGTGTGATAGGCTCTATGTTCACATACAACGGGTGCAAGCCAGTTTTGCACACGCAGAATACTCGAGTTAAACTTGACGAGCCTAGCATATGCAGATATGGCCTCGGAACACTGGAGACCGAAAGGTCGAGCTTGAATCATATAGTAGATATGATCAACATAGCGATGTTCACCATTGAAAACTACACCATCTCACATGATGATCGGACATAGTTTGGTTGATTTGGATCACGTGATCATTTAGATGACTAGAGGGATGTCTATCTAAGTGGGAGTTCTTAAGTAATATGATTAATTGAACTTTAATTTATCATGAACTTAGTCCTGATAGTATTTTGCAAATAATGTTGTAGATCAATGGCTCGCGTTGTTGCTTCCCTATGTTTTTATATGTGTTCCTAGAGAAAACTAAGTTGAAAGATGATAGTAGCAATGATGCGGACTGGGTCCGTAATCTGAGGTTTATCCTCATTGCTGCACAGAAGAATTATGTCCTTGATGCACAACTAGGTGACAGACCTATTGCAGGAGCAGATGCAGACGTTATGAACGTTTGGCTAGCTCAATATGATGACCACTTGATAGTTTAGTGCACCATGCTTAACGACTTAGAATCGGGACTTCAAAGACGTTTTGAACGTCATGGACCATATGAGATGTTCTAGGAGTTGAAGTTAATATTTCAAGCAAATACCCGAGTTGAGAGATATGAAGTCTCCAACAAGTTTTATAGCTAAAAGATGGAGGAGAACAGCTCAAACAGTGAGCATGTGCTCAGATTGTCTGGGTACTACAATCGCTTGAATCAAGTGGGAGGTAATCTTCCAGATAAGATAATGATTGACAGAGTTCTCTAGTCACCATCACCAAGTTACTGGAACTTCGTGATGAACTATAGTATGCAAGGGATGACGAAAACGATTCACGAGCTTTTCATGATGCTAAAATCGATGAAGGTAGAAATCAAAAAAAGAGCATCAAGTGTTGATGATTGAGAAGACCACTAGTTTCAAGATAAGGGTAAAGGAAAAGAAAGGGAACTTCAAGTAGAATGGCAAGCAAGTTGTCACTTCCGTGAAGAATCCCAAAGCTAGACTAAAGCTTGAAACTGAGTGTTTCTACTGCAAAGGAAATGGTCACTTGAAGAGGAAATGCTCTGAATATTTGGTGGATAAGAAGGATGGCAAAGTGAAGAAGGGTACATTTGATATACAGGTTATTGATGTGTACCTTACTAGTGTTTATAGTAGCCCCTGGGTATTTGATACTTTTTTGGTTGCTAAGATCAGTAACTCAAAACAGGAGTTACAGAATAAATAGAGACTAGTTGAGGGTGAAGTGATGATGTGTGTTGGAAGTGGTTCCAAGGTTGATATGATCATCATCGCACACTCCCTATACTTTCGAGATTAGTGTAGAACCTAAATAAATGTTATTTGGTGTTTGCGTTGAGCATAAATATGATTAGATCATGTTTATAGGGACACGATTATTCATCAAAGACAGAGAATAAATTGTTATTTAGTTTACATGAATAAAACCTTCTATGGTCATACACCCAATGTTGATGGTTTATTGAATCCTGATCGTAGTGATACACATATTCCTAATATTGATGCCAAAAAATGCAAAGTTGATAATTATAGTGCAACATATTTGTGGCACTGCCGTTTTGGTCATATCGGTGTAAAGCGCATGAAGAAACTCCATAAAGATGGATTTTTGGAATCACTTGATTATGAATCATTTGATGCTTGCGAACCGTACCTATGGGAAGATGACTAACACTGTTCTCCCGAACAATGGAACGAGCTAGTGACTTATTGGAAATAATACATATCGATGTATGCGGTCCAATAAGTGTTGATGCTCGTGGCGGGTATCATTATTTTCTGACCTTCATAGATGATTTGAGTAGATATGGGTATATCTACTTAATGAAACACAAGTTTGAAATATTTGAAAAGTTCAAGAAATTTCAGAGTGAAGTGGAGAATCATTGTAACAAATAAATAAAGTTTCTACGATCTGACCGTAGAGGAGATTATTTGAGTTACGAGTTTGGCCTTCATTTAAAACAATGTGGAATAGTTTCACAGCTCACACCACATGGAACACCACAGCGTAATGGTGTGTCTGAACGTCGTAACCGCACTTTATTGGATATGGTTCAATCTATGATCTCTCTTACCAGGTTACCACTATTGTTTTGGGGTTATGCATTAGAGACAGCTACATTCACGTTAAACAGGGCACCATCAAAATCCGTTGAGACGACGCCTTATGGAACTATGGTTTAAAAACTAAAGTTGTTGTTTCTTAAAGTTTGAGCCTGCGATGCGTATGTGAAAAAGCTTCAACTTGATAAGCTCGAACCCAAATCGGAGAACTGCATCTTCATAGGGTACCCAAAGGAAACTGTTTGGTACACCTTCTATCACAGATCCGAAGGCAATATATTCATTTCTCAGAATGGATCCTATCTAGAGAAGGAGTTTCTCTCGAAAGAAGTGAGTGGGAGGAAAGTAGAGCTTAATGAGGTAATTGTACCTTCTCCCAAAATGGAAAGTAGTTCATCACAGAAATCAGTTCTATGTAACACCCCAAATTTTTTTGCCAAGTTTTCAATATTAATTTTTTTGCCAAGGGTTTTAAAAATCTTTATTTCTGTTGATTTCAGAACTCTTCTTTTATTGTTAAGGAGTTTTATCTTTTTTCCCTAGAGGAGTTTTCCAAAATGCATTGGACTTCCTTGCCATCTCATTAAAACAATTTCTAAATGAGTAGAATTGTTGAATAAATTATTTCACCCTGAGCTTTATTCATTAAAATGAACTGTATTAAATTTTTGGAGCTCCTTTTGTACTACAACCTTTTGATAGAATCTCTTAAAATTCCAACCAAAATTTGGAGATGTCATGTGAGGTCTCCAAATCATTTTTGTGCATTAAAATAATTATTTCTTGACATATTTTGAGTTTTACACCTGTTTTTCAAATCTGGTCCAGTGGACACTTTTACACTACAACCCATTCAAATATTTCCCTAGAGGCTCCACCAAAATTATGGGATGTCAGTAGTAGCATGCCATTCAACTTTATGCAAAAACATAGTGATGTTCCTTGGAAAATTTGAGTGCAACAGCCTCTTTTTCCTTCTGGACCAGACTTGTGTTTTCTACTACAACTCTATTATTTCTTGCTCTAGTGACTTTGTGCTTTCTCATGCTCGTAGTCAACCCTGCAAAACCCCTAAGTCCAGGAGTATGCCCTCTTTGGAACATTTTTGGTCCATGAAATGATGCCATCTACTTCCTGTCCAGAAGTGTAGTTTTGCAAAACTTGCACTAGCAAGTTTCTCCTTTTTGCAAACCAACTTCACCACCCTCTCTTGCACCCATAGAGACACTGCTCTGGAGAATATGGCCACTCCAAGAACTACCTAGGTGCCTTTGGCATTTTGTCAAACACTCTGAGTGCACATCCAGTTTTGGCATGAATTCAAGTTACATGGTGAACTTGAGCCCCTGACCAATCCACCATGTCCCTCAGTCCCCTTGCTAAGCCTAGACTAGTCCTGTTAATTGCCAGCCTCAACCGCAGCCTCTAGGATGCCCTAGCATTTCGTCGAGCATGTCCCGGGCGTGCTCTGGGCGCGCCCAGAGCATGCGTTTGGCACCTGTGCGCCCGAGACGCCGCGTTGCACCCCGCACCCAAATCCAGCCCGTCACCGGTCCCAGCCAACACTCAGTGTTCCCCTGCACCGCCACACCACCCCGACCAACCTGGCACTCCACAACACCACCGTCAGGACGGCGGTGGCGGCTAGCTGCCGACCGCTAGCAGGCCCGACCGTGGTCGGCGCCGCCCAAGCCACCAGCGCGTGCCACCTGCCTCCTGGAGCAGTGCGTGCTCATCCACAGCTCCGTCCTCTAGCGCGCATCGCCGCCACGTCGCCCTAGCTACAGAACGGCGGTCGCCGGCAAGCTTATCCCCAGCCGCCGCAAACCGACCTCCATCGCCTATATAAGAGGCCCCCGAGCTCAAACCCGCACACAGGCAACCTCAGACCACCTCTATGGCGCTCCCCTAGCTCGCAATCGACCCGGGAAGGCTCTCTTCCCCGTCTCCGGCAACTCCTGCCGCCACCACTGCCCCAGCCACTCCAGCGCCACCAAGACCCCCCCCCTCTCCACTCTCTCCACCAGGAACATTCCCTTCCTCCCGTGAGCGCGTCCCCCTACTCGATTTTGGTCAAAATCCACTGCCGCCTCAAAATCACTTTCTCCGACGACCACCGTCCGCCGCGGAGCTCACCGCCGGCAGCCCCGACCACCCCAGAGGACGAAACCACCACCGAAGTAACCGCCTCGACCCCCTGAGCCCGCGGGTGACCTGTTGAATGGTGCCGCCGTTCGCCAGCGAACGTCGCCGGAGTCCCGCCCCTTCTCTCGGGCGGAGGAAGAGGAGGGAAAATAGACTAGTCAAACCTGACTGGTGGGCCAGGCAGGCCCACTGTCAGTGGCTCAGTCGCAGCCACGCTGGATAAGTGGAAGCGTATTACCAGATTACGCTTTCGACGTGTACGTTATTAATCGAACCGTTTTCTGTTTTCTGTTTTATTTTTAAAATCAGATTTTGACCAGAACTTTGACTATCTATAACTTTTTAAATACAACTCCAAATGAATTGATTCTTTTTGCTACCTCTTTCAAATATTGTCTAGTTTATTTTAAGATTTATTTGAAAAAAAAAATTAAAACAACTTTTGTGCTGTTTTTCTTTTTGTGTGTTAATTCAAATATATTATTTTATATAGGGTTTTTCAAGATTTCATGGTGATTTGGATGCACCCGTCCTTCCCATGACCTGAAGGCAAGCATTCTGAACCCTGGTGAATTTTTGTGTGTGTTGCATAGCACGGTGGCAACACCACCCCGACATATACATGCGTCATTTTATGTGAGGATGAGATCCTATTCATGGGTGCATTTTAAAGAGTTTATGCTAATGAAGTTGACATGAACTGTAACATCCCAAATTTTCAATTTGGAATGTTATACATTAGATCATCATGCATATCATATTATTTTGCATTTTGTTGATCCTAGAAATTTCACGCAACTCAAGGACCCACGGAGAGAGTTGGAGATTTCGAAATTTTCGTATTTGAGTTCTCTCAAAACTATGGAAAGAGGATCATTGGATTTATTTATTTTATCTTCAAATATTTTTCCAATATCAAAAATAAGAGAGGGAATAATATGACTTTCCCAAAATTTAGGAAAAAAATGAAGATTTAATAAATAAATCAAATTTTGGATTTTCCTCGGAGTTTAATTGCCTTAGGGAAAAAGGCGTGTTTTCAAAAATTGCATTTTGGCCCCGTCTTAAAGTTCATTTTGTTCGACTCATTTTTAGGAGTCGGGGAAAGTTTACTTTATTAATTTTGGAGTTCGTTTAGATTTTTTTTCTCTGTATTTTTCTGCGCGCGAAACCTATTTAAAAAAAACCCGCAGCGCCTTGGGCCAAAGGCCCAAGCCGCCACGCCACCGGCCGGCCAGGAAGCCAAGGCCATCGCCCGCGCGCGCCAGGCGCCAGGAGGGAGCCGCCGCTTCCTTTTCCAAATCCTAGTAGGACTTTTGTCCTACTTCCGTTTATTCCGTGTTTGTTTCTAGATCTTTTCCCTCTTTGTTTCCTAATCCTAGTCTATCTCTTGTCCCCTACCCCAAGCAAAAACCCTCCCCTCCCCAATATAAATACCCAAGCACCCCCCCCCCCCTCTAACACATCAAACCAACACCTCTCCTCTCCTATCCTCACCGCCGCCGCCCCTCACCACCGCCGCCACCACCCGCCGCCCCTCACCAGCGCCGCCGCCAAGTGCCGCCGCCGCCACCCAACGCCGCCGCTGTCGGAGCCCCTCGCCTCTTCGAGGTACTAGACCCGCGCCGCGTCACCTTTTCTTTTCCTCGGTTCGGTTTTTCATAAATCGTTCCGATTTCCGTTCCGATTTCCGTTCCGATTTTCGTTCCGGTTTTCTAGATCGGTTTTTCGTTTCGGTTTTCTTTCCAAAACCCTAGATCAGTTTTTCTCGCCGGTTTTTCTTTCCGGTTTTGTTTAGCAAGCGTTCGCCGGACCGTTCGTCCTAACAAACGTGATCACCGGTTTGCTTCAGCTAATGAACGTCCGTTCGTTCAACCGTTCGTCGTTTTCTTTCTCATCGGATTTATTCCGCTATTTTTCTGATAGCGATTTCAGATCCGATTTTCTTTCTAGTCTATCTTCTCGCTCGTTTATCGGAATCAGGTGATTCAAGCGCCTCGAGTTTCGTCTCGAAACCGCCGTTATGACTAATCAACTTAAACAAAGTTTTGCTACTGTAAAATTTGACTTAGTTTCAACTTGCTAGAACCGAGTTGTTTTCTTTCGTCGTTTGACTTTCGTTGCTTTATTAGATTCGATTCTTTTTGCAACCAGGGTTCTTAAGTTGAAATTTCTGGTTAGATCTTTTATTCGAGATTTACCTGTGCATTAGATGAGTACTTATTGTATGCTTGTTGTTTGTCTGCGATAGATCACCAGGAGTGTGCCGCTTGTTACTTCGAATCTCTAGGTTTCGCGGATCATCAGCAAGGCAAGTAACACTTGATCATATCTTTTCTACTACCCAGTTTTATGCATTAGATCAATCCTCAAACACTTGCATGATTAGGATCTAATTAAATTGTGGGATGGGAAGTAGATGAGGTAGTACCTATTACCTGTATTGCTTATGAAACCTTTGGGAGTTACTTCTACGTTTGCTTATGCCATGCTATGCTAGTAGACGTGCATTGGGTGAGTGATATCCATGACAGATGTGAGATTGTTAAATTAATGGTTTATTTAAGGTGGCAACTTAAACACACATCTGGGTGGATTGAGGCACCTGGTTTCCATCAGGACTTGCCTGTTTTTTTTTGGACCGCCACCCAGGCTCAGAGGGATCATGAGATTACTCAAACTAGTAACTTACGTGTGCAGCCACAAGCCATTATGGGCTCTGGCATAGTTGACTAAGTCGTGCGAACTCTTATAGTGGTGGACTAGCAGATGTAGGGGATGTAGGTGTACCGGTCTACCCATCGTAAGGTGCTAGCGCTTCTGAAAGACTATGTCTCGGTCATCCGTTTCTCAAACACCTTGCAGTACGACAAACCAAACGGAGGCAATCCAGTCTTGTGGGGAAAAGTGCGCAAACCTCTACAGAGTGTATTAACTAATCATGATTAGCCATGTCCCCGGTTATGGACATCTTGAGTATCTAGTACTTGAATATCATGTGAATCTCAACATGTTACTCTAATTAATATTGTTGGGTTTTTAATGAGTACTTTTAATTGGGATTGAGGATGCTGTCAACCATTCTCAATGTTTAACAACCACCATGATAGTTAAACAAATTTATTCCTTTGCAGTAGGGAAAAACTGGCTTTATGCAAAAACTGTAACCGTAGAGCTTTTCCACCAGCCACATATGCATGTAGTACAGGCTTATCATTCATTATTCTCTATGTGTTACATTGCCAGCATATTCCATGTGCTGACCCGTTTTCGGGCTGCAACTTTCATGTTGCAGACTTTTCAGACGACGAGTAAGGTGCTTTAGGTCGTGGTTCTATACTCAGTGATGCCGCTGGAGTTGATGGACTCACTTATCTTCCAAGTCTTCCGCTGTTATCGTTATTAGATGGCCTTAAGCCATATTTATTGTATAAGTCCTCTTTTGGGCAACAATGTAATAAGTGTGTGATTGATACTCTGTTATAAATCCTTCGAAGTACTGCGTGGTGTCAGCATTACTGATCCAGGGATGACACCTGAGCACAGAGACTTGATCCATTCGGGTCGGGTCGCTACAGAGATGGTATCAGAGCACACGCTGACTGTAGGACACGGCCACTAAGTTAAAGCCATAGATCACTACTCTCTTCCCATTTTCTAACTCCTCATCTTTTCTACTCTTTTAGGATGAAGGGCGCGAAGATCAAGTACGCCCAACCATATGAAGGCACACCTTTTGCATCCCACTTGAAGGAAGTCACCAAGTACCTGAACATTGGACTACCAAGTTTCACCGGGAATTTCAACGCCACTCTGCCTGAAGAAGAGCGCTGGAAGATTCAAGCTCACGTTCCGGGAAGGACATTCGCGCCAATCACCAAGCCTATAGATAGTGTTTTTAGTGCACCAACCTGGAGTCTGGGAAAGAGCATGGCAGCTAATATCACCATGGGACGCATTGGAGAAGTTTACCAAGAAGACCTTAAGGACACCATCTATCAGATTTGCGGACGCCGGAATGAACAATGGGAGATAGTCAGCACCAAGAAGGACAGATCCATTGCAGCTTTCATCCAGGAGTTAAACCAGCACATTCGACGCCAGGAGAACCAGATGTGCAATGATATGATAGAGTTGAAGAATGCAAAGGGAAGGATCATAGAACTTGAAGGAGAACTGAAGTCTACACGCAAGGACTACATGGACGAGATCGTAGCTGTAGCAAGGCACAATAACGATCTTAAGTATGAGATTGAAGAACTCAAGAAGAAATTGGCGCTCAAGAATGAAGACAAGTACGTCGGCTGTCCGAGCAACTACATCATCATCGACGACACCGATTCGGATCCAAGTGAACCCGACTTTGAAGACGAAGCTGGAGCAGACATCATGGAGTCTTCCACCGGTTCAAATTAGTAGATGACCCCCACATATTAGTAGTATTACCACCATGTAAACATTATAGTACACGCACTTTTGCGATAGTTAGATCGTTGTAAGCCCTTTGTTTGAATTGAATGAAGTGATTTTGTGTGCATTTGTCTCATGAGCATTTGGGTAGTGTTTCTCTCTAGACCTCATTCTATTCTTAATTTCTCATCTTTTCTAAACCCATCAGATGCCTCCGAGACGCGACCCCGGGTTTGTTTTCCCGCCAGAGATCACCCAGTTGATTCAGCAGCAGAACACTTTGATCCAAACATTGGTACAGAACCAAGGCAACAACAACAACAACAACCCACCACCACCACCCCTGCGGATCATTTGACTCGTTTTCTTAGGCTGAATCCGCTGGTGTATTCCAGTAGCACCGAGCCAATTGTTGCAGATGATTGGCTCCGTAAGATAGGGAGGGAGTTGACCACTGCAGGATGTACAGATGGAGAAAAGGTGAAGTTTGCTGCACACCAGCTTGAAGGACCCGCAGCAGCATGGTGGGAGAATTTCACAGCCACTTACCCTGTAGACACTGTCACATGGGATCAGTTTCAGCAAGCTTTCTGCATCGCCCATGTCTCAGCAGGAGCTATGGCCATGAAGAAGCGTGAGTTCCGCAATTTACGCCAAGTTGGAAGGACTGTTGGCCAGTATGTGGATGATTTTAGTAAGTTAGCACGTTATGCCCCGGTTGACGTTGCTACAGATGCAGCTAAGCAGGAGAAGTTTCTGGAAGGACTGAATGATGAGTTAAGCATGCAGTTGATGGTAGCAAGTTTCAACAACTACCAGGAGTTGGTAGATCGTGCCCTCATGATTGAAGGAAAGCAGCAGCAAATTGAGAACCGCAAGAGGAAGTATGGGCAAGGGAAGTATAACTCTGGATCCCAGCAGAAGCCTCGTTATACCCCTAATCAGGGAGTTCAGTTTCAGCATACCCATGGAGGAGGTAGTTCGCACAACCATAATGGCCACAAAAATGGTAATGGGAATGGAGGAAGCAACGGCCAGAACCGGACCACACCATCAACCCCAACCAAGAAAGACTTGAGTCATGTCACCTGTTACAAGTGTTCCAAGAACGGACATTATGCAAATGAATGTCCCGAAGGCCAAGGAGGAAATGGAAGCTCTGGAAAGAAGCCAAACCCTTTCAACAGAGGACAGGTGAACCACATTAATGTGGAGGAGGTTGAAGATCAGCCCGATGCAGTAATCGGTAAGTTTTTGCTTAAGTCTTTTACTGCACTAGTTCTTTTCGATACTGGTGCATCGCATTCATACATATCAAGGGGATTTGTAGAGAAGTATAGTCTGCCTACTCAGATTCTTAAAACCCCTATGCTAGTAAGCTCACCAGGAGCAGAGTATATGGCCAGACAAGGATGTTTTCAAGTGCCATTAAGTATAGGGAGGCATGTGTTCCCGACGGATTAGATCATTTTGGAATCCCAAGGATTTGATGTGATTCTAGGTATGGATTGCTTGTCGATGTATGGAGGAAACATCGATTGCGCAAGTAAGACGATTTTGCTCACAACACCAGAGGGAAGAAGGATTAGGTATGTATCGCGACATGGACCAAATAGGAATCAAGTAAATTCCTTATCAGGAGTTGTGCAGGAAGAGGTGCCAGTGGTGAAGGATTACCCTGATGTATTTCCTGAGGAATTGCCAGGAATGCCACCGGATAGAGACATTGAGTTTCTGATAGAGCTTTTGCCGGGAACAGGCCCAATATCGAAACGACCATACAGGATGCCCGCACAGGATTTGGCAGAAATCAAGAAGCAGATTAAGGAGCTATTGGATAAAGGTTTTATACGCCCAAGTTCTTCGCCTTGGGGATCACCCGTACTTTTAGTAGAGAAGAAGGACAGATCGTTAAGGATGGTTGTTGACTATCGTGGTTTAAATGAAGTAACAATCAAGAACAAGTACCCACTACCAATGATAAATGATCTGTTTGATCGTTTGCAAGGAGCTAAAGTGTTTTCCAAGATCGATTTGCGATCAGGGTACCATCAGTTGAAGATTCGGGAGCAGGACATACCTAAGACAACATTTACCACGAGATATGGACTGTATGAGTATACCGTTATGTCATTTGGACCGACTAACGCGCCAGCCTATTTCATGAACCTGATGAACAAAGTGTTTATGGAGTTTTTGGATAAGTTCGTCGTGGTGTTCATAGATGATATTTTGGTTTTCTCAAAGAATGAAGAAGAACATAAGGAACATTTGCGATTGGTTTTGGAGAAACTGAGGGAACATCAGTTATATGCCAAGTTTAGCAAATGTGAGTTTTGGCTAAAGGAAGTTGGATTTCTTGGACATGTTATATCCGGAGAAGGGATATCAGTTGACCCCACAAAGGTTGAGACCGTAACCAAATGGGAAGCACCAACGACAGTTGGAGAGATCCGGAGTTTCCTTGGACTCGCAGGATACTACCGAAGATTCATTGAGAATTTCTCAAGGATTGCAAAGCCTATGACGGAATTGCTGAAAAAGGATACCAAGTTCATATGGACTGAGGATTGTGAGGCAAGTTTTCAGGAGTTGAAGAAAAGATTGGTTACCTCACCAGTGTTAATTTTGCCAGATCAGACCAAGGATTATGAGGTGTATTGCAACGCTTCACGTCGAGGACTTGGAGCAGTGCTTATGCAGGAAGGAAGAGTTGTTTCGTATGCTTCATGACAGCTTAAGCCTCATGAGTTGAATTATGCCACACATGATTTGGAGTTAGCAGCCGTTGTGCATGCATTGAAGACATGGAGACATTTTCTCATTGGAAATCATTGTGAGGTGTACACGGATCACAAGAGTTTGAAGTACATCTTCACGCAGAAGGAATTAAATCTCAGACAAAGGAGATGGTTGGAGCTTATTAAGGATTATGATATGAGATTGCATTATCACCCCGGGAAGGCTAACGTTGTAGCAGACGCATTGAGCCGTAAGAGCCACGTCAATACAATAATGGTGGGAGGAATACCCAAGGAGTTAGCCGAAGACCTTCGAGATCTATGTTTGGAAATAGTTCCGAGAGGCTACGTAGAAGCATTGGAGATTCAGTCTACCTTGATGGATAAAATCAGGGAAGCTCAGAAAAAGGACAAAGAGATTGCAGATATAAAGAAGAAAATGAGCGAAGGAAAAGCAAAGGGATTTCGTGAGGATGAGCACGATACCCTATGGTTTGAGGACCGTGTGTATGTGCCAAATGACCCGGAGATCAGGAAGTTGATTCTGCAAGAGGCACATGATTCACCCTATTCGATTCACCCAGGAAATACCAAGATGTATTTGGATTTGAAGGAAATGTTCTGGTGGACCGGAATGAAGAAGGATATCGCGGAGTATGTAGCAGTTTGCGATGTATGTCAGAGAGTGAAGGCAGAACATCGGAAGCCAGCAGGATTGTTGCAGCCATTGCCAATACCCGAATGGAAGTTGGATAAACTAGGCATGGATTTCATCACGGGTTTGCCAAAGACTCGTTCAGACTATGATTCGATTTGGGTTATAGTCGACCGCTTGACGAAGGTAGCGCATTTCATTCCAGTCAAGACTACCTATAGCAGTGCTAAGTTGGCAAAGATATACATGACCAGAATTGTGTGTTTGCACGGAGTTCCGAGGAGTATCGTATCAGATAGAGGAACCCAGTTTACCTCAAAGTTTTGGAATCAGTTGCACGAAACATTGGGAACCAGGCTGGAATTTAGTACAGCTTTCCACCCACAGACAGATGGACAGACTGAGAGAGTCAATCAGATTTTGGAGGATATGCTGAGAGCTTGTGCACTAGACTATGGATCTAGTTGGGATGATAACTTGCCGTATGCAGATTTTTCTTATAACAACAGTTACCAAACCAGCTTGAAGATGGCACCTTTCGAGGCTTTGTACGGAAGGAGGTGCAGGACACCGTTATCATGGGGCGAAGTTGGAGACCGTCAGTTGTTTGGACCAGATTTGATTAAGGAGTCTGAACAGAAGGTTAAGTTGATTCGCGATAGGCTCAAGGTAGCCCAGTCCAGATAGAAAAGCTATGCGGATTCAAAACGCAAGGCGATAGAATATGAAGTTGGAGACAGAGTTTATCTTAGAGTATCCCCACTTCGAGGAGTTAAGCGTTTTGGAGTTAAAGGAAAATTGGCGCCACGTTTCGTTGGACCATATAGGATTTTGCAACGCATGGGAGAAGTTGCTTATAAGCTGGAATTGCCAAAAGGACTGTCAGGAGTTCATGATGTATTCCATGTTTCTCAGCTGAAGAAATGTCACGCCGAGATGGCGGAAGTACCGCTAAGAGATACAGTGCCACTTGAAGCAATTCAGTTGAAGGATGATTTAACATATGAGGGGAAACCATTCAGGATTCTCGAATATGCCAGCAGAGTTACTCGCAGCAAGGTTATCAAGTTTTGCAAGGTTTAGTGGAGCCACCACACTGAGGATGAAGCCACCTGGGAAAGAGAAGAAGATTTGCTCAAGGATCACCCTCACCTATTTTCTAGCCAACCCGAATCTCGAGGGCGAGAATCATCTTAAGGGGGGTAGGTTTGTAACATCCCAAATTTCAATTTGGAATGTTATACATTAGATCATCATGCATATCATATTTTCTTGCATTTTGTTGATCCTAGAAATTTCACGCAACTCAAGGACCCACAGAGAGAGTTGGAGATTTCGAAATTTTCGTATTTGAGTTCTCTCAAAACTATGAAAAGAGGATCATTGGATTTATTTATTTTATCTTCAAATATTTTTCTAATATCAAAAATAAGAGAGGGAATAATATGACTTTCCCAATATTTATGAAAAAATGAAGATTTAATAAATAAATCAAATTTTGGATTTTTCTCGGAGTTTAATTGCCTTAGGGAAAAATTCGTGTTTTCAAAAATTGCATTTTGGCCCCGTGTTAAAGTTCATTTTGTTCGACTCATTTTTAGGAGTCCGGGAAAGTTTACTTTATTAATTTTGGAGTTCGTTTAGATTTTTTTTCTCTGTATTTTTCTGCGCGCGAAACCGATTTAAAAAAAAACCGCAGCGCCTTGGGCCAAAGGCCCAAGCCGCCAAGCCACCGGCCAGCCAGGAGGCCAAGGCCATCGCCCGCGCGCGCCAGGCGCTAGGAGGGAGCCGCCGCTTCCTTTTCCGAATCCTAGTAGGACTTTTGTCCTACTTCCGTTTATTCCGTGTTTGTTTCTAGATCTTTTCCCTCTTTGTTTCCTAATCCTAGTCTATTTCTTGTCCCCTACCCCAAGCAAAAACCCTCCCCTCCCCAATATAAATACCCAAGCACCCCCCCCCCCTCTCACACATCAAAACCAACACCTCTCCTCTCCTATCCTCACCGCCGCCGCCCCTCACCACCGCCGCCACCACCCGCCGCCCCTCACCAGCGCCGCCGCCAAGTGCCGCCGCCGCCACCCAACGCCGCCGCTGTCGGAGCCCCTCGCCTCTTCGAGGTACTAGACCCGCGCCGCGTCACCTTTTCTTTTCCTCGGTTCGGTTTTTC
>LR880968.1:807522497-807543785 GCA_904067115.1 Aegilops sharonensis | reverse complement strand
CCGCCGCCGCCAAGTGCCGCCGCCGCCACCCAACGCCGCCACCGCCGGAGCCCCTCGCCTCTTCGAGGTACTAGCCCCGCGCCGCGTCACCTTTTCTTTTCCTCGGTTCGGTTTTTCGTAAATCGTTCCGATTTCCGTTCCGATTCCGTTCCGATTTCTGTTCCGGTTTTCTAGATCGGTTTTTCGTTTTGGTTTTCTTTCTGAAACCCTAGATCGGTTTTTCTCGCCGGTTTTTCTTTTCGGTTTTGTTTAGCAAGCGTTCGCCGGACCGTTCGTCCTAACGAACGTGATCACCGGTTTGCTTCGGTTAATGAACGTCCGTTCGTTCAACCGTTCGTCGTTTTCTTTCTCATCGGATTTATTCCGCTATTTTTCTGATAGCGATTTCAGATCCGATTTTCTTTCTAGTCTATCTTCTCGCTCGTTTATCGGAATCAGGTGATTCAAGCGCCTGGAGTTTCGTCTCGAAACCGCCGTTCCGACTAATCAACTTAAACAAAGTTTTTCTACTGTAAAATTTGACTTAGTTTCAACTTGCTAGAACCGAGTTGTTTTCTTTCGTCGTTTGACTTTCGTTGCTTTATTAGATTCGATTCTTTTTGCAACCAGGGTTCTTAAGTTGAACTTTCTGGTTAGATATTTTATTCGAGATTTACCCGTGCATTAGATGAGTACTTATTGTATGCTTGTTGTTTGTCTGCGATAGATCACCCAGAGTGCGCCGCTTGTTACTTCGAATCTCTAGGTTTCGCGGATCATCAGCAAGGCAAGTAACACTTGATCATATCTTTTCTACTACCCAGTTTTATGCATTAGATCAATCCTCAAACACTTGCATGATTATGATCTAATTAAATTGTGGGATAGGAAGTAGATGAGGTAGTACCTATTACCTGTATTGCTTATGAAACCTTTGGGAGTTACTTCTACGTTTGCGTATGCCATGCTATGCTAGTAGACGTGGATTGGGTGAGTGATATCCATGGCAGATGTGAGATTGTTAAATTAATGGTTTATTTAAGGTGGCAACTTAAACACACATCTGGGTGGATTGAGGCACCTGGTTTCCATCAGGACTTGCCTGTTTTTTTTGGACCGCCACCCAAGCTCAGAGGCATCATAAGATTATTTGAACTAGTAACTTATGTGTGCAGCCACAAGCCATTATGGGCTCCGGCATAGTTGACTAAGTCGTGCGAACTCTTATAGTGGTGGACTAGCAGATGTAGGGGATGTAGGGGATGTAGGTGTACCGATCTACCCATCGTAAGGTGCTAGCGCTTCTGAAAGACTATGTCTCGGTCATCCGTTTCTCAAACACCCTGCAGTATGAGAAACCAAACGGAGGCGATCGAGTCTTGTGGGGAAAAGTACGCAAACCTCTGCAGAGTGTATAAACTAATCATGATTAGTCGTGTCCCCGGTTATGGACATCTTGAGTATCTAGTACTTGAATATCATCTGAATCTCAACATGTTACTCTAATTAATATTGTTGGGTTTTTAATGAGTACTTTTAATTGGGATTGAGGATGCTGTCAACCATTCTCAATGTTTAACAACCACCATGATAGTTAAACAAATTTATTCCTTTGCAGTAGGGAAAAAATGGCTTTATGCAAAAACTGTAACCGTAGAGCTTTTCCACCAGCCACATATGCATGTAGTACAGGCTTATCATTCATTATTCTCTATGTGTTACATTGCCGGCATATTCCATGTGCTGACCCGTTTTCGGGCTGCAACTTTCATGTTGCAGACTTTTCAGACGACGAGTAAGGTGCTTTAGGTCGTGGTTCTATACTCAGTGATGCCGCTGGAGTTGATGGAATCCCCGTGACGGTCATTATCACTACCCCGAGCCTGCAGCCCCTCAGCCTTCTCCAGCAAATTCCGACGGTGAGAACCGTGGGGAAGCCTCGACATCCACAAGGGACGCCCGCTTGGATGTAAACAAAGTAGACTGAGACACTCGAGTAGTGCCGAGTCCCAGTGTATCCTCGCTTTGTAATTCTGTGATTCCTTAAATTAGCGCAGCCTGGCATCGTGCATTTGTTTTATATAGTAGTTTTGCATGGATGTATTAGCATGCAGTGTGATTTCTCTATCCTTGGCGCAGCTACCCAGAACCCGCCCCGACAACATCCACAGTGATACGTCACTTTAGTAGGATGTGTGTACCTGTGGTTGACCCCGAGCTGAGCCGGCCGATTCTTTACCTTTTACCACGGTAAATGAACCAGCCCCAGTGCTATAAAAGGGCCACCAAGTGACCTTGCGAAGCACCTTCGCCTTGTGCGCCATCCCCACAACCATTTATTTCCATGTCGAGCCCTAGTATTTATCTGAGGACTCCAGATGCTACCCCAGGTAGTTTTGTCAAGATATTGTGGGATTTTACCGGCAGTACCATGGGCGCAACCCAGCCACCCCAGCACGAGCTGTTCAAATCGAGGATCACCCCTTCCACCTCGAGATATTGGGCAGCCGTGCACATCCCACCCGTAAACCCAAACCAAGACCCCACTGAAGTCTCCTTCGTGGGGAAATCTATGGCAACCCCGCACATGGCCGTAGAAGCTGCTGCGTATGAAGCGCTTACTCGCCTTCGATTCGCAGTACCCTACGCCAGCGAACGAGGGTATTATTATTTTCTGAGCCGTGCAGCACCCAGAGGAGTAACATCCTTTCTAGGTGGACGTATTGAGAGAGACCCAGTCTTGGCCAACCTCGTCCAATACGTCATCGCGCAAGAGCGTTTGACCCAACATGTGATGGGCTATCTGCAAAGCCTCGCGGATTTAAATCCTCAGATCGCCATGGGCAGATCAC
This sequence comes from Aegilops sharonensis, assembly GCA_904067115.1. Taxonomy (NCBI): domain Eukaryota; kingdom Viridiplantae; phylum Streptophyta; class Magnoliopsida; order Poales; family Poaceae; genus Aegilops; species Aegilops sharonensis. Next base: position 807,540,954 of record LR880968.1, on the reverse strand, counting down.
TGAGGCCCGACCAGGAGAGACACATTCATCGACTGGTTAATCCACTCCCTCCGATAGAAGAAGAGTGTATCCTAGTACCGGAAACGTTTTCTCAAGATCCCCTCCAATTATCGTTTTCAATCTATATGCACCGCTGTATTTATCGTCGCATTTTTTTATGTGTTGTAACTTATGCTTAGTACCCCGAGTTTCGCAGCGAGTAAATCATTAATATAAGCAGCTCTGTCGCTTTTGGACTTTAATGTATTACTGTTTTTCCCTCGCGAGAAATCCTGGAGCGTGATTTCTTTTTCCTGAGTTGCCGCATCGTATGTTTTCTCAAGACATAGATCATTTATTTCACAGAGCCCCAAGGCAGCAGACTCACCCCACAATCACACGAAGACATACACTGCTTGCAAAAATTTTGCAACTGTGTTGCGTCTAACTAAGCACCTCCGGACAACAGTTATCACCCGGCGCACCCCACCTACTCGTCGTGGCCACCGCGACCGCGGAGAGCCAGCAGCCGAGCAACGGCATCACAACGATCGTCGAGGATCATCGCGCACAGGAGCACCGAGAGCCCCAGCACCGCTGCCAGCCCTCCGCACAGCAGGATCACGTACCAGTCCGGCGCCGCCTCTGCCATTAGCGCCTCGTCTCGAGCTCCGGCAATCGGAAACAGAGGAGAAGAAGAGAGAAGGAGGAGCGAGGCCAAATGTGAGGAAGAAGAGGAGAACGCCGCGGTCGTTTTATAAGCTCGAGCTCGGTGTACGGTGGGCGAGGTACACCAGCGCCGCTCGTCGCCCGACCGCCGGTGTTCGGAGGCGAATCCGCGAGCAGTACCGACAGCGCACTGGCCCGCGAGGTGAGTGCATGCTGCACCGGCAGCTAGCGCGCCACGCACTATCGCGGTACGGCCTAGGTGCCCTACGCGCTAGGCATCACCAGTGGAGAAAGCGCGGGAGAGCGCGCGGGAGAGAGGAAGAAGAAAGAGCCGGAGGAAGGAGAAGAGGCTGACCCGTGGGCCCGGGTCCACCAGTCAGCCAGAGAGAGCACTGTGCTCTCGGGTGCAACCAGCATATTCTGAGATTTAGAATTTATTCTAAATTTATGACCAGTGTAGAAATCACTAGCTTTTCCCCACAACCGTGGATTTTTCCCCCACAACACACCAGTACCCCCACACTGTACTTTTGAACCACTTATCGTCCTCTCACTGTAGCCATTTCTGTTTTAATGCAAATTTATTTAAAAATTTAACTCTTTGCAAATCTCGAGGACGAGATTTTTCTTAAGGGGGGTAGTAGTTGTAACACCCCAAAATGTTTTGCCAAGTTTTCAATATTAAAATTTTTGCCAAGGGTTTTAAAAATCTTTATTTCTGTTGATTTCAGAACTCTTCTTTTATTGTTAAGGAGTTTTATCTTTTTTCCCTAGAGGAGTTTTCCAAAATGCATTGGACTTCCTTGCCATCTCATTAAAACAATTTCTAAATGAGTAGAATTGTTTAATAAATTATTTCACCCTGAGCTTTATTCATTAAAATGAACTGTATTTAATTTTTTAGCTCCTTTTGTACTACAACCTTTTGATAGAATCTCTTAAAATTCCAACCAAAATTTGGAGATGTCATGTGAGGTCTCCAAATCATTTTTGTGCATTAAAATAATTATTTCTTGACATATTTTGAGTTTTACACCTGTTTTTCAAATCTGGTCCAGTGGACACTTTTACACTACAACCCATTCAAATATTTCCCTAGAGCCTCCACCAAAATTATGGGATGTCAGTAGTAGCATGCCATTCAACTTTATGCAAAAACATAGTGATGTTACTTGGAAAATTTGAGTGCAACAGCCTCTTTTTCCTTCTGGACCAGACTTGTGTTTTCTACTACAACTCTATTATTTCTTGCTCTAGTGACTTTGTGCTTTCTCATGCTCGTAGTCAACCCTGCAAAACCCCTAAGTCCAGGAGTATGCCCTCTTTGGAACATTTTTGGTTCATGAAATGATGCCATCTACTTCCTGTCCAGAAGTGTAGTTTTGCAAAACTTGCACTAGCAAGTTTCTCCTTTTTGCAAACCAACTTCACCACCCTCTCTTGCACCCATAGAGACACTGCTCTGGAGAATATGGCCACTCCAAGAACTACCTAGGTGCCTTTGGCATTTTGTCAAACACTCTGAGTGCACAACCAGTTTTGGCATGAATTCAAGTTACATGGTGAACTTGAGCCCCTGACCAATCCAACATGTCCCTCAGTCCCCTTGCTAAGCCTAGACTAGTCCTGTTAATTGCCAGCCTCAATCGCAGCCTCTAGGATGCCCTAGCATTTCGTCGAGCATGTCCCGGGCGTGCTCTGGGCACGCCCAGAGCATGCGTTTGGCACCTGTGCGCCCGAGACGCCGCGTCGCACCCCGCACCCAAATCCGGCCCGTGACCGGTCCCAGCCAACACTCCGTGTTCCCCTGCACCGCCACACCACCCCGACCAACCTGGCACTCCACAGCACCACCATCAGGACGACCGTGGCGGCTAGCTGCCAGCCGCTAGCAGGCCCGACCGTGGTCGGCGCCGCCCAAGCCACCAGCGCGTGCCACCTGCCTCCAGGAGCAGTGCGTGCTCATCAACAGCTCCGTCCTCTAGCGTGCGTCGCCGCCACGTCGCCCTAGCTACAGAACGGCGGTCGCCGGCAAGCTTATCCCCGGCCGCCGCAAACCAACCTCCATCGCCTATATAAGAGGCCCCCGAGCTCAAACCCGCACACAGGCAACCTCAGACCACCCCTATGGCGCTCCCGTAGCTCGCAATCGACCCGGGAAGGCTCTCTTCCCCGTCTCCGGCAACTCCTGCCGCCGCCACTGCCCCAGCCACTCCGGCGCCACCAAGACCTCCCTCTCTCCACTCTCTCCACCAGGAACATTCCCTTCCTCCCGTGAGCGCGTCCCCCTACTCGATTTTGTTCGAAAGCCACTGCCGCCTCAAAATCACTTTCTCCGACGACCACCGTCCGCCGCGGAGCTCACCGCCGGCAGCCCCGACCACCCCAGAGGACGAAACCACCACCGGAGTAACCGCCTCGACCCCCTGAGCCCGCGGGTGACCTCCACTTGTTGAACGGTGCCGCCGTTCGCCGGCGAACATCGCTGGAGTCCCGCCCCCTCTCTCGGGCGGAGGAAGAGGAGGGAAAATAGACTAGTCAAACCTGACTGGTGGGCCAGGAAGGCCCACTGTCAGTGGCTCAGTCGCAGCCACGCTGGATAAGTGGAAGCGTATTTCCAGATTACGCTTTCGACGTGTACGTTATTAATCGAACCGTTTTCTGTTTTCTGTTTTATTTTTAAAATCAGATTTTGACTAGAACTTTGACTGTCTATAACTTTTTAAATACAACTCCAAATGAATTGATTCTTTTTGATACCTCTTTCAAATATTGTCTAGTTTATTTTAAGATTTATTTTAAAAAAATTTAAAACAACTTTTGTGCTGTTTTTATTTTTGTGTGTTAATTCAAATATATTATTTTAAATAGGGTTTTTGAAGATTTCATGGTGATTTGGATGCACCCTTCCTTCCCATGACCTGAAGGCAAGCATTCTGAACCCTGGTGAATTTTTGTGGGTGTTTCATAGCACGGTGGCAACACCACCCCGACATATACATGCGTCATTTTATGTGAGGATGAGATCCTATTCATGGGTGCATTTTAAAGAGTTTATGCTAATGAAGTTGACATGAAGTGTGATGGAAATCACCGTCATACGTCTTCCATGCATACCGGAAGGAAAGACGGGAAGGCCTCTGTCTTGGGTAGACACGGGCTTGTCCCTAGTCCTCCGTCGAGACGGTCGTGTCCGGTATGACATGAGGGGATGTCGCGTGGTGTTTCCATCTGTTGTTTGAGATATATGCATTGTTGTGCTAATCATGCAGGAAATATTACAACCTCCTGAGTCGACCGTAGATCGAGTCTTGTGCCAGTAACCCCCATACTTGCCTCGTACTACCACTCGTCTCTACATCAAGTAGGGTACGGTTCAGTAAGTTGTCAACCCTTTCCTAGCACACACCATACAGAGAGGCCGTGGTGGAAGATACTGGAGGCATCCGGTAGTCATGCCACCAGGTCCGGGAGCATGGGTGTTTCTGTTGTAGCCGAAGGGGGTAGCTCCCCGGTTTGCGCGCGGTATAAATTTTGTGATCCCATGTTACGTCGAGGTTGTAGCCTCCCCACTTAGAGTTTCGCTTAACAGGTGTCGTGGGTGATTCCAGACACATGTGAGTTAAGCTGGTGTGTGCAAGTTAGGTGTGTTTTCAACAAAAAGACCGTAGACGGAATTAGTCTCGATGGACTAAAGAAATCCGTTACTCGTGGGTAAAGAGTACACCCTCTACAGAGATTAAACCTATTGAAATAGCCTGTCCATGGTTAAGGATTACAGTTTGGGATGGGTCAAGTGTCGGTCTTAGTGTCGGTCTTCGGAGGTGAAACTATTAAACCTGAAAGTACGATTGTGACTTGTGATAATTTATGATTACTATTTTGGATGTGGACTAACCCGTGATATTTATCTGGTATTCTTGAATATCCCTGGGATGGTTCTACCTCCTGGATATTCATTGTGGCATTTCTTTTAAAGCCCTTTATGTGGTGTCGCTCAGACGCCCGACTGTGGCATTTCTTTTAAAGCCCTTTATGTGGTGTCGCTCAGACGCCCGACTGTGGCATTTCTTTTAAAGCCCTTTATGTGGTGTCGCTCAGACGCCCGACTGTGGCATTTCTTTTAAAGCCCTTTATGTGGTGTCGCTCAGACACCCGACTGTGGCATTTCTTTTAAAGCCCTTTATGTGGTGTCGCTCAGACGCCCGACTGTGGCATTTCTTTTAAAGCCCTTTATGTGGTGTCGCTCAGACACCCGACTGTGGCATTTCTTTTAAAGCCCTTTATGTGGTGTCGCTCAGATGCCCGATTGTGGCATTTCTTTTGTGTTATTTACTTCATGATTACTATAATACTATATTACTGAATATTCGCTAATAACATGCTTGCACGCACCAGAGTTTTATTTATCTTATGTGACTAGCGTCATGAGCATAAATATTTTCAGCACATCATTGTTGTAATTTACCCATGTTCGTAATGTTTGCGAGTACATTCAAAGTACTCACTGGCTTGTCCATGGCTATTGTCTTGGCCAGATTTCATGCTTGGAGAGGAGCGTTGCGGTGACTGTCCCAGAACCTAAGCAACGGTGATCTCAGCCACGTGAAGATAGGAATTAACCTGGTCAGCTATTCCTGTGGGAAATGGAGTCCCATAGACACTGATGACTTTTAAGCCCGCTTCCGCCATCAACCACTAGAAACCATTTGTTGTACTCACAGGCCAGAATGGTCTTGTACTACATATTTTGTATTTGCTTGGAATTTCTGTATCAAGTTGGTGCCTCATCAGCTAACAGTTATCCTGGGGCCGATGAGCACAAGGGCCATTTTTCTGGGAATTATTACCCAGAGAATCGGTCGCCACATTCTAGTGATTCCTACATCAATTGGTGAGGAAGCTAATGATGATGATGATGAAACTTCAGATCAAGTTACTACATTACCTCGTAGGTTTTCTGGAGTACGGTCTGCACCAGAGTGGTACGGTAATCCTATTCTGAAAGTCATGTTACTAGACCATGATGAACCTACGAACTATGAGGAAGCGATGGTGATCCCAGATTCCGTGAAATGGCCTGAGGCCATGAAATCTGAGATGGGATCCATGTATGAGAACAAAGTGTGGACTTTGGTGCACTTGCCCAATGGTCGGCAAGCCATATTTAATAAATGGATCTTCAAGAGGAAGATGGACACTGATAGTAGTGTTACTATCTACAAAGCTCGACTTGTCGCAAAAGATTTACGACAAGTTCAAGGTGTTCACTTGTAACATCCCGGATGTAACTTTCCATATTTGTAACTCCAACTCTTGCCATTTTCGGCATTGTGATATGATATTCCCACCGTGGTTGGGTTTTTGTCTTTTGTTTTGCTTTTTGTCCATGTCATGCATCTCATATCATGTCATCATGTGCATCTCATTTGCATACGTGTTCGTCTCATGCATCCGAGCATTTTCCCCGTTGTCCGTTTTGCAATCCGGCACTCCTATGTCCCCCGGCATCCCCTTTTACATTTTTCCGTGAGCGGGTACTAAACTTTCTCGGAATGGACCGAGGTTTGTCAAGTGGCCTTGGTACACCACCGGTAGACCACCTGTCAAGTTTCGGGTCATTTGGAGCTCGTTTGGTACGCCAACGGTTAACCGCACTCTCGCGAAGGCCTCTTTTGGGTTGCAGCCCAACACCCCTCCAAAACAGCCCAATAACCCATCTAAGTCACTTCCATGCTCTCCGTCGTCGGATCACGATCGTGTGGGCGAAAACCGCACCTCATTTCGAGTCTCCTAGCTCCCTCTACCTATAAATATGTGCACTCCCCCGAATTTTCCGGATCCCCAAACCCTAGCCCGCTCCTCCGCCGCCGCCGGACACGTCAAGGCGAGCCAGACGCGTCCGCGCCGCCGCCCGCAGCCAACCGGAGGCTGCCACGTGGCCTCCGCCGCGCCCCCGCGCCGCCGGCCCGCGAGGCCCGTGCGGGGCCCCCGCGGCCCGTACGCCGCCCGCCGCCGCGCCCCGCGCTCCGCGCCACCGCCGCCCGCGACCCGGCCGCCCGCCGCCCGCCGCCGCGGCCACGGCCGCTCCGCCGCCTCGCCCCGGGCGCCCCGTCGCCGGCCACCGCCGCCCGCGCCGCCCGTCCCCGGCGCCGCGCCGCCCGCACTTTGGCCGCCGTCCCCGTCCTCTCCTTCCTCCATCTCCGGCTAGCCGCCGCCGGCCGTCCTCGGCTTCCGCGCGCCCCGGATCTGAGATCCAAAACGCAAGGGTTGATTTTCCCCTCCCCCGAAATCCTCCAAGTCATTGATCTGTCATATTTTGTTGCATTTTCATCATGCCATAACTTTGCACTCGGGGATCCGTTTGGGGCGTATAGCATACCGTAGTGTTCGTCTCGATGAGTAGATCATTTAATCTCATTGCATCATTTTCATTTGAGCTCATCTTGATGCCCTAAATGCTGTTGGAAGAGGGCTATGTGATGTTAGTTCTAGATTATTATCAGAACATGCACTTTTGTCATTTTTGCCATGATTGATGTGTGCACCCTATGATCTTGAGTCCTACATGTGTTTTGTAATATGCCACGCCATCTTTACAGGGGTGTATGCCATGTATTTTTGTGATCTCTGTGGTGACTAGCACAAGCATGCAAACTAGGCTTCAGGATGTTGCTAATTTCAGCCCCTGTTTTGCTGATATTTTTATGCCATGTGACCTTGATTCTACCGAGAGATCCATGCATATTTTGAGATACTTCACTAAGGATGTTTTGAACATAAGGTTATTCTCTATCCATCCATGCCCTTTTTTGCAATTATGGAGTGCCATAGCTTGAGTCAATCGAGCTCTACTTTTCCTATAAAATGTTTCCTGGCAGATTGTTTACATGTTATTCAATTTTGCCAAGGTTGTTGTAGTTGATCCGTGTATGCTATGATGTTGTTCTTGCCATGTATAGCTTCTATGACATGTCTTCTTGATGGGTGTATGCTTAGTTTTTCATGTAATGCTCTGTAGTGAGTGCATCGAGCTCGCGAAGATGCCTACATAATTCTGTCAATGCCATGCCCTGTTTCCTGAATCTGTGAACGAAACTTGCCATATTGACATGGGTGCTATTACATTTTCTGATCCCTCTTGTCTTATGGTCAGTAAGGGACTTTTGTTATATGCTTTGAGTAGATTCAAGCCATGCCTTGTTTTGCTATTATAAGTTCCTGTAGCATGCTGTTTGCTTGCTCTGAACATTGCTTCCTGATGCTGATTCTGTCATGTTCAGTTTTTCACCAAGTCTGTGAAGCTGATATATTTTGCACTTTTGCCATGCTTGTTTGGACCTGTTATGGTGTGATTTAGCCGTAGCTCAGTGTTCATCTTTTGTCAAGCATCTTGGGTAGATCACTTCCATATGCTTTGTTGGTATGTTTGGGTGCAGTAGCTTAATTTCTTGTTGCTTGCTATGTGGCATCATGTTGTTAATGGCAGATCTGTGCCATTCTTGTTTTGCTTGTCATTTGCAAACCGTGCATCCGATTCCGGTGATATTTATATCGATTTCAACCGAAATCATATCACCTTTCCAGCGGCATACTTGGTTTGCCAAGTTGATGCCTGGTTCAGCATTTTCCTTCCGGAGCACGCATACGCATTGCATATCACATCTCGCATATCATGCCATGTATTGCATCATGTTGCTTGTGCATTGCACCGTGATTTATTGTGGTTCCTTTGTTTGTGTTCTTGCTTTGGGTAGAGCCGGGAGACGAGTACGTGAACGAGGAACCTGTTGAGAACGCTTACGAGGATCAAGCTTTCGACAACTCTGAGAACTTTGCAGGCAAGATGACCATACCCTCGAAATCACTTCTATCTTTGCTTGCTAGATGCTCGCTCTTTTGCTACGCCTATGCTACGATTCCTACCACTTGCTATATCATGCCACCCATATTGCCATGTCAAACCTCTAACCATCCTTTCCTAGCAAACCGTTGATTGGCTATGTTACCGCTTTGCTCAGCCCCTCTTATAGTGTTGCTAGTTGCAGGTGAAGATGAAGTTTGTTCCTTGTTGGAACATGGAGATGTTGTTCCTTGTTGGAACATGTTTACTTGTTGGGATATCACAACATCTATTGTTTAATTAATGCATCTATGTACTTGGTAATGGGTGGAAGACTCGGCCTTATGCCTGGTGTTTTGTTCCACTCTTGCCACCCTAGTTTCCGTCATACCGGTGTTATGTTCCTTGATTTCGCGTTCCTTACACGGTTGGGTGATTTATGGGACCCCCTTGACAGTTCACTTTGAATAAGACTCCTCCAGCAAGGCCCAACATTGGTTTTACCATTTGCCACCTAAGCCTTTTTCCCCCGGGTTTGCGCGAGCCCGAGGGTCATCTTTATTTAACCCCCCGGGACCAGTGCTCCTTCGAGTGCTGGCCCGAACCGAGCCGCCTACGGGGCCACCTCGGGGAAACTCGAGGCCTGGTTTTACTCGTAGCCTGTATCATCCGGATGTGCCCTTTGAACGAGATATGTCTAGCTCCTATCAGGATTTGTCGGCACAATCGGGTGGCTTTGCTGGTCTTGTTTTATTGCTGTCGAAATGTCTTGTAGTCCGGGATTCCGAGACTGATCGGGTCTTCCCGGTAGAAGGAATATCCTTCGTTGACCGTGAGAGCTTATAATGGGCTAAGTTGGGACACCCCTGCAGGGTATTATCTTTCGAAAGCCGTGCCCGCGGTTATGAGGCAGATGGGAATTTGTTAATGTCCGGTTGTAGAAAACCCGAAGTTGACCTTAATTAATACACATCAACCGTGTGTGTAACCGTGATGGTCTCTTCTCGGCGGAGCCCGGGAAGTGAACACGGTGTTGGAGTTATGTTTGACGTAAGTAGTTTCAGGATCACTTCTTGATCGCTACGAGCTTCAAGACCGTGCCTTGCTCCTCATCTCGCTCTCTTTTGCGAATGTAGCCACCATATATGCTAGTCGCTTGCAGCAGCTCCACCTCACAACTCTGTCCTTCCTATAAGCTTAAATAGTCTTGATCTCGCGGGTGTGAGATTGCTGAGTCCCCGTGACTCACAGATTCTACCAAAACAGTTGCAGGTGCCGACGATGCCAGTGCAGATGACGCGACCGAGCTCAAGTGGGAGTTCGACGAGGAACGTGGTCGTTACTATGTGTCTTTTCCTGATGATCAGTAGTGGATCCCAGTTGGGACGATCGGGGATCTGTGTAGCATTTGGGGTAGTCTTCTTTTATTTTGGTTCCGTAGTCGGACCTTGAGTGTAATCTGGATGATGGATGTTTATTTATGTATTGTGTGAAGTGGCGACTGTAAGCCAACTATGTATCTCTTTCCCTTATGTATTACATGGGTTGTGTGAAGATTACCTCACTTGCGACATTGCTTTCAATGCGGTTATGCCTCTAAGTCGTGCTTCGACACGTGGGAGATATAGCCGCATCGAGGGCGTTACAAGTTGGTAATCAGAGCCATCCCCGACTTAGGAGCCCCTGCTTGATTGTTTGCTGGCGTTGTTTTGTCTAGAACAAAAATGTTTTGAGTCTTAGGATTATATATATCGGAGAGTAGGATTCTTTTTACTCCCCAATCCCTTCGTCGCTCTGGTGAGGTCTCATGACGTAGAAGTTTTGACTCTCCTCTCCTCAAATTTCACTAAAAAAAATTTAGGATCACGCGGGTATCTTGGAATCGTTCCGATGGTTTTGTGACGAGAGCATTGTTCTTGGTGCCTCCTGACATTTAGGGGTTGTGGCAGTGTCCCGGGGAGTTGAGCTCCGAGGTGTTGTCGTCACAATTTTATCGTTGCAGTTCTGGAATACCTGAGATTTGCCGACATCGAAAATCTCTTTTGTACAGTTGTTGGTGAGATAACCCCGATAACCCAGTACTGGGGCGAGCTCGGGAGTATTGCCATGACTCGTATAACGGATGCTTTTCGAAGGTCGAGGTACACGATTTCCGAAGGTTTCTTGGTTATGTGTTGACGGATGGATACAGCTGGATCTAGGTATTGTTAGTTTAGGAGATATATTTCGTGTCCCCTGTATCCCCAACACCAGATTGCATAACCAGAAAGTTTCGGGAGTTTATGGGTGGGATTCAAGTAGCTCTTAGCATTTCTTCCCGCAGATATTTGGTTTGTGATTGGGTAATCCTTACCACTTATTTGTTCCAGTCGTACCTTGTTATTTTTTTTTCATCAACCCTTAATCAAGTGGCTTCTCACCTTAATGGACGTGTGATGTTAACTTTGGAATTCATTCGTTCATCCTTGTTCGAATGTTTATTGTGAAGACTATATGTTGCAATTTCTATCCGTTGATTCAACTTGTCTATCTGTCTATCAAAGTGCTAACGGATGTCACCCTCTTCAGGATGGCTCCGCCAACGCGTCTGAATCCGGAACGCAATGATGGGAGTCAGTCGAACCCTCCACCTCCACCTCCACCTCCGCCTTCGGAGGCATGGCAAGCTATCATGGCAGCCATCAATGCCAATGCTCAGATGATTTTGCAACTCTTGCAAGAGCGTACCCAAGGGCAAGGCAACCAAGGAAATCAAGGTCAAGGCAACAAACAGCCGCACTTTGCTACCCTCAATCAGTTCCTCGCCAATCAGCCGAAGTCTTTCAGTTTCTGTGTCGAGGCCACAGACGCCGATGATTGGCTTGTGGACATCTGCAAACATTTTGAATGTAGCAATGTCAGACATGAGGACTTTTTCAAGTTTGCTTCGTTTCAACTCAAGGACCAAGCTACTGAGTGGTACCAGCAATACAAAGATTCCAGAGGAGGTCATGCCATTACCTGGGATGAGTTCCGCCGAGACTTCAAAGCTCACCACATTCCGAAAAGTGTTGTTGAAAGCAAGCGTGAGGAGTTCCGCAATCTCAAGAAAGGCAACATATCTGTGTATCAATACAATATCCAGTTCCAGAAACTCGCTCGCTTCGCTAAGCAAGACGTCCCTGATGAAAAGAGTATGATCTATCAATTCAGAGGTGGCCTCAGAGAAGATCTGCAATTAGCTCTCGTGCTTTTTGAGCCAGAAAAGTATGATGAATTCTACAACATGGCACTGAAGCAAGAAGCTGCCCAGCTCAAATATGAGGCTTCTAAGAAGAGAATCAGGGATGCAGTTCAGTCTTCTTCTTCCTCTCAAGTGGCAGCTAAGCAGCAAAAGTTCTACCTTCCTCCTCCTCCGTTTCGTCAGCCTTATCAGCAGAAGAACTCAGGTGGTCGTGGATCTTCCCACCCGCCCAACCCAGGCTATCAGAACAAGTCTAATTCTCAAGCTCCAAGGTCAAATGCTCCTTATCACCGTCCGCTCTCAGAGGTGACTTGCAACAAATGTCAGCAGAAAGGTCATTATGCGAACAAGTGCTTCAACCAAAGGCGCCTTCCGCCTCCTCCTCCTGTGAGATCTTCCAGCAATGCAGTGGTCAAGCATAATCCCAAGTCTGCAAAGGTGAACATGATGAATGCTGCGCAAGCAGAGGATTCTTCTGATGTGATTATGGGTAATCTCTCAGTTAATGATATTCCTGCAAAAGTCTTATTTGATACTGGTGCATCGCATTCTATCATGTCATATCCTTTTGCATCGAAGCACAATGTTGACACAGAGATTTTGGCCAGAGTTATGCAAGTTGTTTCTCCCGGATAGCTTATGACTTCTAGTTTGATTGCTCCCGATGTCACTATCAAGATGGGCGACTATAGATTTCTGGCTAAACCAATTGTCCTTGGTGACTCGGATATTGATCTAATTCTCGGGATGGACTGGCTTTCTCAGCACAAAGCTCAGCTTGATTGTGCTGCCAGGGAAATTCAATTGACTCACTATTCTAATGATGTGATCATCTATGCCGCTCGTGATGAAACCATTCGGTTGTTTTCTCTCAATGAGAAGGGCGAATTGGATGCTATCTCTCAGATTCCAGTCATTTGTGAGTACCAAGATGTCTTTCCAGAAGAGCTTCCAGGAATGCCTCCTCACCGGCCAGTTGAATTCGTTATCGATCTTGAGCCGGGCACTGAACCCGTTTGCAAGCGTCCATACAAGCTTGGACCTAATGAGCTGAAGGAATTGAAGAAGTAGCTCGATGAACAAGAGCGTCTGGGTTTGATCAGACCGAGTTCATCTCCTTGGGGTTGTGGTGTTCTTTTTGTCCAGAAGAAGGATGGCACGGACCGACTTTGCGTTGATTACCGTCCATTGAATAAGAAGACAATCAAGAACAAGTATCCACTTCCCAACATCAATGAGCTTTTCGAGCAACTCAAAGGTGCTAAAGTGTTCTCCAAGCTTGACCTTCGTATGGGTTATCATCAAATTCACATTCATGAACAAGATATTCCCAAGACAGCATTCAGAACAAGCTTTGATTCTTATGAATATACTGTCATGTCTTTCGGCCTTGTCAATGCTCCTCCAACATTCTCTCGAATGATGAACTTCATCTTCAACCCCTACACCAATGAATTCGTCTTGGTCTATCTTGATGATATTTTGGTCTTCTCCAAGAATAAGAAGGATCATGCCAAACATTTGCGATTGGTGCTCGACAAGCTCAGAGAGCATCAATTCTATGCGAAGTTTTCCAAATGTGAATTTTGGCTTGATGAAGTTCTTTACCTTGGTCATATCATCTCCGCCAAGGGCATCGCTGTTAACCCAGAGAAGGTGTCTGCAGTTGTGAATTGGGAACCTCCTCAGAATGTCAAGCAGCTTCGCAGTTTTCTTGGACTTGCAAGCTATTGCCGAAGATTCGTTGAGAACTTCTCTAAGATTGCAAAGCCTCTTTACAACCTCCTCCAGAAGCACGTGAAGTATGTCTGGTCTCCTGAGTGTGACGTTGCTTTCAATACTCTCAAAGAGAAACTCATCACAGCTCCTGTCTTAACTCCTCCTGATGAATCCAAGCCATTCGAAATATTCTGTGATGCTTCTCTTCAAGGTCTCGGTGTTGTGTTAATGCAAGAGAAGAGAGTTGTGGCCTATACCTCTCGCCAGCTGGAGCCCAACGAAAAGAACTACCCCACTCACGATCTTGAGTTGGCGGCAGTTGTCCATGCATTGATAACTTGGAGACATCTCTTGTTGGGAAGGAAGGTGGAAATATTCACCGATCACAAGAGTCTCAAGTATATCTTCACTCAACCCAACCTCAACCTCAGGCAGACTCGATGTGTCGAAATGATTCAAGAGTACACCCCAAGTATTGAATATACTCCGGGCAAGGCCAATGTGATTGCAGATGCTTTGAGCAGGAAGGCTTACTCCAACAGTTTAATCCTCAAGCCCTTCCAACCGGAACTTTGTGAAGCTTTCCGCAGGCTGAATCTTCAAGTTGTTCCTCAAGGCTTTCTTGCCAACCTCATAGTTTCTCCTACTTTGGAAGACCAAATTCGTGAGGCTCAACTCCTGGATACCATGGTGAAAAAGGTGAAACATGGTATCGACAAGGGCATTTCCAAGTACAAGTGCTTCCACATTGATGACAAAGATACTCTTTTCTTCGAGGACCGGATTGTGGTTCCAAAGGGTGATCTACGTAAAGTCATTATGAACGAGGCGCACAATTCGCTTCTATCCATTCATCCTAGAAGTACGAAGATGTACCATGACCTCAAGCAGTCATATTGGTGGACTCGAATGAAGCGAGAAATTTCTCAATTCGTGAATGAATGTGATGTCTGCAGAAGGGTGAAAGCAGAACACCAACGACCAGCGGGTCTCCTCCAACCTCTTGCTATTCCAGAATGGAAGTTTGATCATATCGAAATGGACTTCATGACTGGATTTCCTAAGTCCAAGCGTGGAAATGATGCTATCTTCGTTGTCATTGACAAGCTTACTAAAGTGGCTCATTTTCTTCCTATCAAAGAATCCATCACAGCAGCTCAGTTGGCAGAGCTATACACCTCTAGAATTTTCTCCTTGCACGGCATTCCACAATTGATCTCTTCAGACCGTGGAAGCATCTTTACCTCCAAGTTTTGGGATTCTTTTTGGAAGGCCATGGGCACCAACATTCGTTTCAGCACGGCTTTCCATCCTCAAACAAGTGGCCAAGTCGAGCGAGTCAATCAAATCCTTGAAGACATGCTCAGGGCTTGTGTCATTTCCTTCGGTATGAAGTGGGAAGATTGTCTTCCATATGCCGAGTTCTCCTACAACAACAGCTTCCAAGCGAGTTCGGGCAAGGCCCCATTCGAAATTCTCTATGGCAGAAAGTGTCGTACTCCTCTCAATTGGTCCGAGACAGGTGAACGCCAACTTCTTGGCAACGACTTGATCACAGAAGGCGAAGAAATGTGCAAAGTCATTCGTGAGAATCTCAAAGCCGCGCAATCGCGCCAGAAGAGCTATTGTGATGACAAGCACCGTGATGTGGCTTTTGAAATCGGAGACCATGTCTACCTCCGTGTCTCTCCAATGAAAGGAACTCGTCGCTTCGGTATCAAAGGGAAGATTGCCCCTAGATACGTGAGTCCTTTCAAGATCATTGGCAAAAGAGGCGATCTCGCCTATCAACTTGAGCTTCCGTCCAACTTCACGAACGTGCACGATGTGTTTCACGTGTCACAGCTTCGCAAGTGCTTCAAGACTCCTGAGCGCACCATCAACTTCGAAGAAATTGACCTCCAAGAAGACATCTCTCATCATGAGCACCCCGTTGCTATTCTTGAAGAAACCGAGCGCAAGACTCGCAACAAGTCAATCAAATTCCTGAAAGTGAAGTGGTCACACCATTCCGACCGAGAAGCCACCTGGGAGCGCGAGGACCACCTCCGTTCCGAATATCCGGAGTTCTTTCAGTCCTAGATCTCGGGACGAGATCCTCTTGTAGTGGTGGAGTGTTGTAACACCCCGGATGTAACATTCCATATTTGTAACTCCAACTCTTGCCATTTTCGGCATTGTGATATGATATTCCCTCCGTGGTTGGGTTTTTGTCTTTTGTTTTGCTTTTCGTCCATGTCATGCATCTCATATCATGTCATCATGTGCATCTCATTTGCATACGTGTTCGTCTCATGCATCCGAACATTTTCCCCGTTGTCCGTTTTGCAATCTGGCACTCCTATGTCCCCCGGCGTCCCCTTTTACATTTTTCCGTGAGCGGGTACTAAACTTTCTCGGAATAGACCGAGGTTTGTCAAGTGGCCTTGGTACACCACCGGTAGACCACCTGTCAAGTTTCGGGTCATTTGGAGCTCGTTTGGTACTCTAACGGTTAACCGCACTCTCGCGAAGGCCTCTTTTGGGTTGCAGCCCAACACCCCTCCAAAACAGCCCAATAACCCATCTAAGTCACTTCCATGCTCTCCGTCGTCGGATCACGATCGTGTGGGCGAAAACTGCACCTCATTTGGAGTCTCCTAGCTCCCTCTACCTATAAATATGTGCACTCCCCCGAATTTTCCGGATCCCCAAACCCTAACCCGCTCCTCCACCACCGCCGGACACGTCCAGGCGAGCCGGACGCGTCCGCGCCGCCGCCCGCAGCCAACCGGAGGCTGCCACGTGGCCTCCGCCGCGCCCCCGCGCCGCCGGCCCGCGAGGCCCGTGCGGGGCCCCCGCGGCCCGTACGCCGCCCGCCGCCGCGCCCCGCGCTCCGCGCCACCGCCGCCCGCGACCCGGCCGGCCGCCGCCGCCGCTGCGGCCCCGGCCGCCCCATCGCCGTCTGCCTCCGCCGCCTCGCCCCGGGCGCCCCGGCGCCGCGCCGCCACGGCCGCCGCGCCGCCCTCCGCCGCACGCACTCCGGCCGCCGTCCCCGGCCTCTACTTCCTCCATCTCCGGCGAGCCGCCGCCGGCCGTCCTCGGCTTCCGCGCGCCCCGGATCTGAGATCCAAAACGCAAGGGTTGACTTTCCCCTCCCCTGAAATCCTCTAAGTCATTGATCTGTCATATTTTGTTGCAGTTTCATCTTGCCATAACTTTGCACTCGTGGCTCCGTTTGGGGCATGTCCTTCTCGATGAGTAGATCATTTCATCTCATTGCATCATTTTCATTTGAGCTAATCTTGATGCCCGAAATGTTGTTGGAAGAGGGCTATGTGATGTTAGTTTCAGATTGTTTACATGTTATTCAATTTTGCCAAGGTTGTTGTAGTTGATCCGTGTATGCTATGATGTTTTTCTTGCCATGTATAGCTTCTATGACATGTCTTCTTGATGGATGTATGCTTAGTTTTTCATGTAATGCTCTGTAGTGAGTGCATCGAGCTCGCGAAGATGCCTACATAATTCTGTCAATGCCATGCCCTGTTTGCTGAATCTGTTAACGAAACTTGCTGTATTGACATGGGTGCTATTACATTTTCTGATCCCTTTTGTCTTATGGTCAGTAAGGGACTTTTGTTCTATGCTTTGAGTAGATTCATGCCATGCCTTGTTTTGCTATTATAAGTTCTTGTAGTATGCTGTTTGCTTGCTCTGAACATTGCTTCCTGATGTTGATTCTGCTATGTTCAGTTTTTCACTAGGTCTGTGAAGCTGATATATTTTGCACTTTTGCCATGCTTGTTTGGACCTGTTATGGTGTGATTTAGCCGTAGCTCAATGTTCATCTTTTGTCAAGCATCTTGAGTAGATCACTGCCATATGCTTTGTTGGTACGTTTGGGTGCAGTAGCTTAATTTCTTGTTGCTTGCTATGTGGCATCATGCTGTTAATGGCAGATTTGTGCCATTCTTGTTTTGCTTGTCATTTGCAAACCGTGCATCCGATTCCGGTGATCTTTATATCGATTTCAACCGAAATCATCTCACCTTTCTAGCGGCATACTTGGCTTGCCAATTTGATGCCTGGTTCATCATTTTCCTTCAGGAGCACGCATACGCATTGCATATCACATCTCGCATATCATGTCATGTATTGCATCATGTTGCTTGTGCATTGCACCGTGATCTATTTTGGTTCCTTTGTTTGTGTTCTTGCTTTGGGTAGAGCCGGGAGACGAGTACGTGAACGAGGAACCTGTTGAGAACGATTACGAGGATCAAGCTTTCGGCAACTCTGAGAACTTTGCAGGCAAGATGACCATACCCTCGAAATCACTTCTATCTTTGCTTGCTAGATGCTCGCTCTTTTGCTATGCCTATGCTACGATGCCTACCACTTGCTATATCATGGCACCCATATTGCCATGTCAAACCTCTAATGTAACATCCCAAATTTCCTATTTGGAATGTTTTACAATTATAGCTAAGCATCTATGCATTCTGTTTGAATTTGAGTGCCATTTGGAGTTTCAGAAGATTTTGAGTTTTGAAATTTGAATTCAAACTTTGGCAAGTGGGAATCATTTCAAAAACTATGCCTGATAAATACTTGAGGAAAAGTATGAGAGGAGTAAACATGACACTCCAAAAATATCAGAGGAAACAATGCCATAAGTTTTGAATTCAAATTTGAGTTTTATTTGAATTTGGAAAAAAAATGATTTTTTATAAACTTTGGATTTTGCCCCTGGAAAAATGTTCAAATGATAGGGAATATTCCCCTGATCATTTTGATATATATATGTCCTATATAAAATATTTATATTTTATATTTTATAACTCTGTTTTTATTTAAAAAATAAAATTAGAAAAATCCCTGGGCGCCGGCCAGGCCAACCGGCCCAGCCAACAGCCCAGGCGGCCCACCGAGCCGGCCCAGCCAGGCGCCACTGAGGCGGCCCAGCGAGCCAGCCGACGGACCGGCCACCCCCCTCGCGCCGAACCGTTTTCGGCTCGGTCGCCCGACCGCGCCGCACCCCC
>LR880968.1:807463648-807478062 GCA_904067115.1 Aegilops sharonensis | reverse complement strand
CATCTCACACACACATGCTCTAGGCGGAGCATTTGTTCCTACCACCCTTCATCCAACCTTACCCGTATGATAAACAATCACCTTTATTTACTTGCATAACATGGACAAATTCCACTTTACTTTAGTAGTCAGAAAACTTATCATCTATACCCTTATAAAAAACGAGTTGGCGATGATGGGGTGCCTGCCATCTTGTAATACAGACCGTATGATTTATATCTGACGGATAGAAAGCAAACTATGATAATTTTACAAAAGATACCTGCGCCTCTCTCCACATCATTATCTCTCGCAACCTCATTGCTCAGCAATTAAAAAAGGAATAAGTCTCTGGAACAATCTAGCATGCATGGTGGCCGCTGCCGCCTGCCGGCGCCATCCATCCCCATGCCTCCGCCCATTCCGACCACCAGTCACCACCACGCTCCACTCCTCCTCGCCTTATCTCTCATCTTTCATTTTTTCGATGACATTCTCGAGATACAAGTTTTCCGATAAAATTCTCGAGATATCATTAGTTTTTACACATGGGATTACTCCTACATGGGTGAATCACAATAGGTGTTTTGTAAAAAAATGCATATTGATGTTCTGTGCAATGCACGAGAATCTTGCTTGTAATTATATAACACAAATCACGAGCAGGAAGTGACATTTTTTTTGACACAACCACGTTAACATGGCCACGTAAATCACTAGCTAAAGTAAATACCATTATACTTATATCCCGATGCAAAAGGTTGAGTACATGTCCGAAGGGTAGAGTCGCACACACGCACTCTGTCACTCAGAATCTCTCTCACACACACACCAGTTACGTGACGCCCACTTAAGCAGACACGAGTATGTTACAATTTGTGCACCCGCGGGTACACATGATGTTGCGCATTTATTTAAGCCGGAAGGCGAACCCAAATAGTAGTTGCATGCATTCCCCTCCCGCCGCCTCTTCTTTTGTCACCGTCGCCCGGTAGCCATGGGTCGGCCGAAGGTAACAACATACGCCATACTCCCGCCAGAGCGGCGCTTTAATATGGAAATTTTAGTGGTCATGCATTCATCTTTTTGTGCTAGCACACCTATATAAGGGTTGATCGGTCGCTTCCCGCAGACGTGCGCGGGCGCTGGAAGAGGAAGGAGAAGGGAAGCGGGCTGTGGAGTAACGTTTTTTACCACAATTTCTTAGGAAACTGAGTGCAATAATTGAGTAGTTTTGCAAACTACCAGTACTACACCTGAAACGGTTCAAAACCTATACTCCCTTGCCAGCGCGCGCTTCCCGCGTGAAACGGTCAGCATCTCCCTAGAGTGTCAGTGCCGCATTAATGCCCGGCCAGAGAGGAGGCGACCTCTCACTGGCGTCGGCTTTGAAGTGGCGCGACGGCCGAGAGAGTGCCGCTTCCAGGTGCACGTGACTGCTCCGCGTCGAGACTGGCCATAGGCCCTGTTTGGATCCATGGGTTAGAGTTAGTTTGAGCTAGTTGGGGATCAAATAGCCCTAAAGTATCCAAGCATGAGGGTTTAAATTGGAGCAAGTTGCACCGAACCCACCAAAAAAAACTATCCCACCCAAGAGGTGCTAACTGGAGATAGTTCTCATTGGGACCACTGAAAAATCACTTTTCTCTCTCCATGAAGTGCATTTATTGTCAATCTAACCCTGTCGCCCAAACACCTCTTTGGCTATAGTTAGTTCAGGGTTAGTCATGAGTTAGTCTAACCTCTTGCTAAGTTAGAGTATCAAACAGGAGCAGTATAGGACATGCAAGTTGCTCAAAGCATACAGGCAAATTCGTACGTGAAAGGATTTTTTTATTTTTGAAAACAAAACGTGAAAGGAATTTTTTTAGAATGCTCTTGGCATGTCGCTAACATGTGATAGTTAACCGACCTCAATAGACGGCAGAAACGCCAGCCCGCCGCACTTTGATAGAGACGAGGAGGGAGAAGCGATACAGGCTGCTGGATTACCAGAGATAGATGTCGCACGGAAGCCAAGAAATATGGTGATAGCGTGGGTTAGCCATGTACTAGTATGATCTAACTACACTGTTCTGCCGTGTTTCGTATTCTTCCAGGCCACTCTGGAGATGATTGGTTAATTTTATATCGCTAAATAATATTAAATATTATGAGTGCAAACGCTCCATCACGAGGTTCCTTGCTCCTTCTCGGTCGTCCGGAATCTATGTTCTTCCACTCTATTTTTTTGCGTGAGCTTTTTTCATCCTTTTGCCAACACGCGAGACATCTAGCATCAAGGTGCACGTGTTATGCAAGGATCATTCCATCTATATGAAGAACACGTGGGACTGGAACTACGAGACGGACATGTACCCAGGAGTGGACGTACGAACCTGAGTAATGTAGCGCGGTAAGTGAAGTAGAAAGGCACACATGGTATGAACATGCGTGGCATATAGGGTGTGTTTGGTTGCGTTCTCGTCTCAGCATAGTTGTTCCCTCTTCATGCATGCTCAACTCAACACCCCTCTTCTTGCTTGCTCTCTTCATGCATGCTTCTAGTTTATTTGTGCTAAACTAGTGTGGACTCATGCACCCTCCATACACTCTACCAAACACCCAAAAGTAGGTCGAGAAGGGAACTCTTGGGCGACAATTGTCTCTTACTACGTACTACCACTAATTGTTGTACGTGCAATGCACGGTGATGTTATGGAGTATGTGCCTAAGTACTCTACTACTACAATATTAGTTGGAGGCACATATTAACTTTTTTATATTCGTTTACGTGTATGCCCGAGACCTTCCAACTAGACGTGTCTTTCTCTCCAGGTCGCAATTTGTATCGTTCATACCACTAAGTACTACTACGTGTGGTCTCCGACCCAGAAGTGGAAGAAGTGGAGAAAAAATCATATAAAAATCAAGCAAGAAAACTAAAGAAAGCGTTAGCGCATTGGACTCGAAATCCAAATTGTGCTAGCTGACAAAGAAAAAACAGAATATTTTTACGCTAGGCTCTACCACGCTGTTCATGTCCCACTCCTTTCGCTGATGTGTGGGACATCCAGCACGTGCCGTGTTTGGCACCCTTCGTCGTAAGAATTGAAACGCTAGCATTCATCAGAAATAAAAATAATTATAAATCGGCAGTGATACTATTTTTTTTTTGCAAACCAATCAGCAGTGATACTATACCACACGGTTTCCTTGCTCCTCGATATCGGAAAGAATACTTCCGTTCGCCAACATGTGGGACGTCGACCATCCTGGTCCACTTGCCATGCACGCAGAACTCCAAGGGAGAGTCACCCAGGTCGTCGTGCCGCAGTAACAATGACTAATGAGCCGTCAAATCACAGGCCCACTTCCCACTTTGAAGTTGCTCGGACGAAGGAACCATCATGACTTTATTGAATTCCGCTTCATGAAGAAAACTACTGTACCAACAGTACTGCTAGCTACAGTATTTACTCCAACAGAGGCCTCCTTTCGTTCATAGGACAGGAATATGAAAATCATAGGAAGTGAGATGACATGCATCTCAATTCCTATAGAGAAAGAGATGCCATTTGATGCTTAGGATAGGAATTTTTCCATTTAGTCTAGGCTAATGTACTGGTAATTTGCTCTAAAAACTATAGTAGTAACTAGTAGTACTGGTACATGCTCGTACGAAGACACAGACACACACACTAACAACTAGTACTACTACTTCACACATGTTGGCCAGACGCCGTCGTTCTCCTTCCCGGCTTTGTCGGCGACACCCCACCGTGCTTGGATCTCCGCCGACCACTCCGCAGCAGTGCGTGCGTCCTTTTCTTTCTTGCGGCGGCGGGTGAGGGAGTCCTGGATTAGGGGGTGTCCGGATAGCCGAACTATCACCGTTGACCGGACTCCTGGACTATGAAGATACAAGATTGAAGACTTCGTCCCATGTCCGGATGGGACTTTCCTTGGCGTGGAAGGCAAGCTTGGCGATACAGATATGTAGATCTCCTACCATTGTAACCGACTCTGTGTAACCCTAACCCTATCCGGTGTCTATATAAACCGGAGGGTTTTAGTCCGTAGGACGAACAACAATCATACCATAGGCTAGCTTCTAGGGTTTAGCATCTCTGATCTCGTGGTAGATCCACTCTTGTACTACCCATATCATCAATATTAATCAAGCAGGAGTAGGGTTTTACCTCCATCGAGAGGGCCCGAACCTGGGTAAAAACATCATGTCCCTTGTCTCCTGTTACCATCCGCCTAGACGCACAATTCGGGACCCCCTACCCGAGATCCGCCGGTTTTGACACCGGCATTGGTGCTTTCATTGAGAGTTCCTCTATGTCGTCATCTTTAGGCCCGATGGCTCCTTCGATCATCAACAGCGACGTGGTCCAGGGTGAGACTTTTCTCCCCGGACAGATCTTCGTATTCAGCGGCTTTGCACTGCAGGCCAATTCACTTAGCCATCTGGAGCACATCGAAAGCTACGCCCCTGGCCATCAGGTCAGGTTTGGGAGTTTGAACTACACGGCCGACATCCGCGGAGACTAGATCTTCAACGGATTCGAGCCACAGCCAAGCGCGCCGCACTGTCTCGATGGGCACGATTTAGCTCTGCCACCGAACAGTGCCCTGGAGGCCGCACCAGCGTCCGCTCCGACCCTTAGCTCGGAGCCGACTCCGCCGATCGAGGGCGAGTGGCTGGACACCGCCTCGGGGGCTACGATCTCTACGGCGATTGAGCCGAACACCATCCCTGTCCTTTGCGAATCCCATGACTCCAAGGTGCCGGACTCCTCTCCGGACTCCGAACCTCCCGCGCCCCGGCCAATCGAATCCGATTGGGCGCCGGTCATGGAGTTCACTGTCGCGGACATCTTTCAGCACTCGCCCTTTGGCAACATCCTGAATTCACTAAAGTCTCTCTCTTTATCAGGAGAGCCCTGGCCGGACTACGGCCAGGAAGGTTGGGATGCGGACGACGAAGAAATTCAACGCCCACCCACCACCCACTTTGTAGCCACTGTCGATGATTTAACCGACATGCTCGACTTCGACTCCGAAAACATCGACGGTATGGACGACGATGCTGGAGGCGACCAAGATCCGGCGCCTACAGGGCACTGGAAGGCCACCTCGTCATACGAAATATACATGGTGGACATCCCAAAAGATGGGAATGGCGATGGAACAGCGGAAGATGACCCCTCCAAGAAACATCGCAAGCGCCGGCGTCAGCGGCGCCGCTCTAAATCCCGCCACAGCAAAAACGGTGATAACGGCACGGGAGATAATAACACCCCGGATAGTGCCGAAGATAACCTCCTCTAGCAGGATTCAGCACAGGAGGAGGGAGAAGCTAGCCCTCATGATAGAGCGGCAGACAGGGAGGTGGAGGACGATAATTACATGCCTCCCTCCGAAGATGAGGCAAGCCTCGACGACGACGAATTTGTCGTGCCTGAGGATCCCGCCGAACAGGAGCGTTTCAAACGCAGGCTTATGGCCATGGCAAGCAGCCTCAAGAAAAAGCAGCAGCAGCTTAGAGCTGACCAAGACTTGCTAGCTGACAGATGGACTGAAGTCCTTGCAGCCGAAGAGTACGAACTCGAACGCCCCTCCAAGAGATACCAAAAACGCAGGCTGCTACCCCAATTAGAGGAGGAAGCACCCAAACCTACATCACCAGCGCATGATGCGGCCGACCGGCCACCCCGTGGCCGCGACAGAGAGGCCTCTAGGCCCTCCATTCAAGCCGCACCCCGGCGTCGCTCGAAAAGTACCAAGGCACGGGGAAACGCGCCAGACCTACGAGGCATATTGGAGGACAAGGCAAGGCAAACAAGATCGATCTACGGATCGCGTGGGCGCCCCACGACACGTGATGATAACCGTCATGCCGGATACAGCAATTCCGACCGGGCCGAACACAGTAGACAAAGCTCATTTGAGCTGCATCGTGATATAGCTCAATACAGAGGCGCCGCACACCCACTATGCTTCATAGACGAAGTGATGGATCATCAAATCCCCAAGGGTTTCAAACCCGTAAACATCGAATCATATGATGGCACAACAGATCCTGCGGCTTGGATCAAGGACTACCTCCTCCATATCCACATGGCCCGCGGTGATGATCTACACGCCATCAAATACCTCCCACTCAAGCTTAAAGGACCAGCTCGGCATTGGCTTCACAGCTTTCCAGCAGAATCAATTGGTTGTTGGGAGGACCTGGAAGCCGCATTCCTTGATAACTTCCAGGGCACATATGTGCGACCACCAGACGCCGATGACCTCAGCCACATAATTCAGCAGCCAGAAGAATCGGCCAGACAATTCTGGACACGGTTCCTAACCAAGAAAAATCAAATCGTTGACTGTCCGGATGCAGAGGCCCTTGCAGCCTTCAAACATAACATCCGCGACGAGTGGCTTGCCCGGCACCTAGGACAGGAAAAGCCGAAATCCATGGCAGCCCTCACAACACTCATGACCCGCTTCTGCGCGGGAGAGGAAAGCTGGCTAGCTCGTAGTAAAAACTTGACCAAAAACCCTGGTAGTTCGGATGCCAAGGATAGCAATGGCAGGTCGCGTCGCAACAAGCACAAGCGCCGCATTAACGGCGATAATGTTGAAGATACGGCAGTCAATGCCGGATTCAGAGGCTCTAAACCCGGTCAGCGGAAAAAGCCGTTCAAAAGAAATACTCAGGGCCCGTCCAATATGGACCGAATACTCGATCGCTCGTGCCAAATACATGGCACCCCTGAAAAAACCAGCCAACCACACCAACAGGGATTGTTGGGTCTTCAAACAGGCAGGAAAGTTAAATGCCGAACTCAATGACAAGGGGTTGTATAGCAATGACGAGGAGGAGCCCCGGCCGCCGAACAATAGAGGACAGAAGGGCTTCCCCCCACAAGTGCGGACGGTGAACATGATATACGCAACCCACGTACCCAAAAGGGAGCAGAAGCGTGCACTAAGGGACGTATATGCGATGGAGCCAGTCGCCCCAAAGTTCAACCATGGTCCTCCTGCCCGATCACCTTTGATCGAAGGGACCACCCCACTAGCATCCGCCACGGCGGATTCGCTGCATTGGTTCTTGACCCAATCATCGACGGATTTCACCTCACTAGAGTCCTGATGGACGGTGGTAGCAGCCTGAACCTGCTCTATCAGGATACAGTGCGCAAAATGGGCATAGACCCCTCAAGGATTAAACCCACAAAGACGACCTTTCAAGGCGTCATACCGGGTGTAGAGGCCAATTGTACAGGCTCAGTTACACTAGAAGTGGTCTTCGGATCCCCGGATAACTTCCGAAGCGAAGAGTTAATCTTCGACATAGTCCCGTTCCGCAGCGGCTATCACGCACTGCTTGGACGAACCGCATTTGCAAAGTTCAATGCGGTGCCGCACTACGCGTACCTCAAGCTCAAGATGCCAGGCCCTCGAGGAGTAATCACGGTCAATGGAAACACCGAACGCTCTCTCCGAACGGAGGAGCATACGGCGGCCCTCGCGGCGGAGGTGCAAAGCAGCCTCTCACAGCAATTCTCGAGTCCGGCTACTAAACGTCCGGGCACCGTCAAGCGCGCCCGGAGTAATCTACAACAAGACTGCCTGGCACGATCCGAGCATGCGTAGCAATCCATCCCCAACCCCAGCCCTCGCGAAATTGCGTAACCATTACTACGCGTACATAACTACGCTCTGGAGATACCATGGGCATAAGGGGAGGGGCACGACCACGGCACGCCCAGAATGCGGCTCAACCGCACCAGGGGCCCCCGATTGTGTCATTCTTTTTCTTTCTTCTTTTCTCTTACTTTCAGGACTCCGTTTTCCAGAAGCCCTGTCCGGCTCTAGAATTGCCGAACTCACGATGCAACATCCAGGGAAGCATAAAGCTACGTCGAGTGTCCAGGTGGTCTCTACTACGAGCATTATACCTATTTTACATACCATCCCGCAGCTTACCCCTGGAGGGGGACATGTCAAATAGTCCCATCCCTTGCTTATCGCACTATTTGTATCGTTCTGCTTTCATTGCAGTACCTTTTTGAATAAACAATACATAGCTTTTGGCTATTATTTCACTCCTTTCTTTATCTATATATATATGTTCATTCATGACATGTTGCACCTGTACACTTTGGTACGGCCAATACACCAGGGGCTTAAGTACCCCAAAAATATGGTGTAATAAGTCTGAACACTTTCACAAGTGCGGCACCCCGAACTTATAGCATTATATGCATCGGCTCCGAATCATGTCTTGGGTCAATAGTTGGGTTTCCCTGGCTCCCATGTTTTGGTACCTTACGTTCCGTTATATCGGCTAAGGTAGCGCTGGGAGAACCACTGCGATTGTGCCCCGGTTGAGCTGGGTTGAACACCTTAGTGGAGAAAGCTAAAACTGACTGTCATGATAGGGCGAGAGCCGGTCGCTGTTCGAGAGGTTTTTTCGGGTCCCTAAAGACTTATGCCGCTTAGAGCGAGGAGTCGGCATTGTCCGGCCAAGGCGTGGATAGCGCCCCGAACTCGGTCTTCCGAGTACTATGGGCTTCGCCGAAATTTAAAATTATAGAA
Source organism: Aegilops sharonensis (assembly GCA_904067115.1). NCBI lineage: Eukaryota > Viridiplantae > Streptophyta > Magnoliopsida > Poales > Poaceae > Aegilops > Aegilops sharonensis. Next base: position 807,469,494 of record LR880968.1, on the reverse strand, counting down.
TTCTATGGCTAAGTGAGAGTGTTCAAGCACTATAGTCCGGTTGCCTTGTTCGTTGCGTTGAGCGCCTCCCTCGAAGGACCCAAGAATGGGAATAAGAGCGCTCAAGTTTATCCCGAACACCCCAGCACTCGTGGCATGGGGGCTGAAGCCAACGACTTTCCATCTCTCAAATTTGATAAACGGCCGCACAGAAGGTAATATTTTAAATTCACAAGCGTTGCTTAGCGCATATGAACAAGTTTTCAGCGTACAGGATAACAAATGCGAGTCTATTAAAAAATTACATCTTTGGAGCATTCACCCGCTATAAGGGGGGCACCCTTCAGGACGCCCTCATAGTAAATTTCGGGCTTGCGATGCTCCTTGACCTTCAGTGGCCCGTCCGTCACAAGCTTCTCAGCATCCATCTTGCCCCAGTGCACTTTGGCACGGGCAAGGGCCCAACGGGCACCTTCAATGCAGACGGAGCGCTTGATGACTTCAATCCATGGACATGCGTCCACCAGCCGCCGCACTAGCCCGAAGTAGCTCCCAGGCATAGCATCCAATGGCCACAGCCGAATTATGAGGCCCTTCATGGCATGTTCGATGACCTTGTGGAGCTCCACCAGCTGCTTCAGCTGATCGCTCAGGGGCACCGGATGTCCGGCCTCAGCATACTGAGACCAGAACACCTTTTCCGTCGAGCTCCCCTCCTTGGCGCGGTAGAACGCGGCAGCATCAGACACACTACAGGGCAGATCTGCGAATCCTCCTGGAGAGCTCCGGATTCGGGTAAGTAATAGATAATTCACTTTCACATGCTTGCTTTGCATAAAGAATGCCTTACCCACCGCTATCTTCTTTAATGATTCAATTTCCTGGAGGGCTTTTTGAGCTTCGGCCTTAGCGCCTTTGGCACTCTCAAGAGTCGAGGCGAGCTTGGACTCTCGAGTCTTCGAGTCACGCTCCAAACTCTCGTGTTTTTTCACGAGAGCCCGGAGCTTTTGCCGCACCTCCGCCATCCGGGCCTCCTGCTTCTCTCACTCGGTGCGCTCCGCGGCCGCTTTGCTTTCGGCCGTGGACACCACTTCCTTTAGGGTCGCCACCTCGTTCGTGGTCCCTACAATACCCACGTTAGTCCTGTCATTTTTGCAACCAAATCCTTTCTATAAGGTATTACTTTAAGAAGGTATTACTTACCTCCCTTATCCTCGAGCTGCTTCTTGGCAAGGCCGAGCTCGTTCTCGGACCGCTCGAGGCTCTGCTTCAATGCATTGACCTCCGCAGTCAGTGCGGCAGAGGTCAGCAGCGCAGCCTGAATTCCCATATTGACATACTTATGTTAGACTCCTGTGTATATCTTTTTAGATCCTCAGTCCGGTTTTTCTTTCCGAACACCGAACTAAGCATCAGGGGCTACTGTCTATGCGGTAATATTTTTACATATTTTAAACTTACCTCAAAGCCTATTAGAAGGCTAGTACAGGCTTCAGTTAGCCCGCTATTGGCGGACTGAACTTTATGGATCACCACACTCATAACAGTGCGGTGCTCCTCGTCGACGGAGGCGCCGTTAAGCGCCTCCAGCAAGCTATCCGGTGCCTCCGGATGGACAGAGATCACCGGTGTCGCTGTCTTACCCTTCTTACGAAGGGGTCGCTTGCCGGACTTCGGAACCACTGAAGGTTCCGGTATGGAGTCCGGCACAGGGCCGGACTTAGAGCCCTCTGGGGTTTCTCCCCCTTTGCGCCCGGAGTCTGGGAGGTCGCCTTGCGGCGCCTCCAGGACCACCTCCTCCTGGTTAGGCCCCTTTTGGGATTCCACCGCGGTGTCGTCTGCCTCACGAGGAGAGGAGGCGGTCGGAAGTGAAGTGCTATTCACATCCGACGAATCCAGGGAGCCGCTCGACGAAGCGGCGAGCTCGCCCTTGGGCGGGCTACATGGTTATGTTCGGCGTTAGAAGACACTATGCGACAAATAAAAAGTCATGAGCTATTCCGGAGTCCGGACACTGACGATCTCGCCAGGGGCTTGGCCCTCGGTGGCCAGTCCTCCTCGTCGTTGTTGGCGTTGGTGGAGAAGTCCGGAGGAAGGGTCCTTCCTTTATTGGACCCTCCGACCTCCCCAGTCGGGGCGGCCTTCCTTTTCTTCTCTCCCCCCGCTGAGGGAGAGGCTTCTTTTTCCTCCTCCTCGTCCTCAGGGGAGGATTCCGCCTCAGAGTCATCGGACGATGAGTCCGAAAGCACCTGGCGTCGGGAGCTCCTTCGAGTTCCCGTGGCCTTCTTCCTGGCCTTCTTCTCCGGCACCACGTGAGGTGCCGGAGCCAGCAGCCCCGTCAATCGGGCGTCCGCTGGGTCTTCTGGTAAGGGGGCCGGACAACCAATCTGTCCAAACGTCTTCAGCCAGTCCTGTCAAAGGTTAGGGAGTTTTAGATCCCGCATAGAGTCAAACTATGAAAAAAGAGTCCCATAAAGGGTAAAATAACTTACCTCGCTGGCTTGACGCTACGAGTTTAATCTGCGATCTTCGGTAGCGGATGCGGGAGCTTCGGCGCCCTTGAACAGCACCTTCCAGGCATCTTCGTACGTAGTGTCGAAGAGCCGGCTCAAGGTTCGGTGTTGTGCCGGATCAAACTCCCACAAATTGAAGGTCCGTTGCTGGCATGGGAGAATCCGGCGGATGAGCATCACCTGGATTACATTGACAAGCTTGAGATCCTTGTTCACCAGGTTTCGGACGCAGGTTTGGAGTCCGGACAGCTCTTCCGAATCACCCCACGTCAGGCCCGTCTCTTTCAATGATGTGAGCCGTGTGGGGAAGCCAGATCGGAATTCGGGGGCCGCTGCCCATTGAGAGTCGCGTGGCTCGGTGATGTAGAACCACCCCGATTGCCACCCCTTTATGGTATCCACAAAGGAGCCCTCGAGCCATTGGAAGTTGGCCATCTTGCCCAGCATGGCACCTCCGCACTCCGCTTGGCGGCCGCCCACTACCTTCGGGTTGACATTGAAGGTCTTCAACCATAAGCCGAAGTGGGGCTGGATGCAGAGGAAGGCCTCGCACATGACGATAAACGCCGAGATGTTGAGGATGAAATTCGAGGCTAGATCGTGGAAATCTAGGCCGTAGTAGAACATGAGCCCCCGGACGAATGGGTGAAGTGGAAACCCTAGTCCACGGAGGAAGTGGGGGAGGAACACCACCCTATCATGGGGCCTGGGGATGGGGATGTGCTGCCCCTTGTTGGGGAGCCGACACGCGATGTCGCCGGACAAGTATCCGGCTTTCCGTAGCTTTTTTATGTGCCCCTCCATGACGGAGGAGGCCATCCACTTGCCTCCCGCTCTGGACATGGTTGTAGAAGGTTGAGGTGGGATGTGCGGACTTGGGCGCTGGAGCTTGAGTGCACGGAAATGGATGAGCAAAGGAGGAAGAAGGCGTAGGTTAAAAGGTGGATCCTTATCCCCTTATATGGACGGACGAAGCTATGCATCCCCCGCCAGCCTGGTAAAACTCGCTTATCTCCCAAGCGTCGTAATCAATAGCGCGTTTGGGTTACCCACGCCCGTATTGATGAGGACCCTAGAATAAGGGGGCACGATCTTCGCTCTAATAAGACGTGCCAAAGACACCGCCTCGCTAAACGCGCTGAGGTGGAACAGTAAAACGATTCTATAAAGGCCTGGCCGTGGTGTGATGTCACGCCGCGGAATACGTCAGCAGATCTGTGCAAAGGTTATTCTCTCTACGGTGGTATGTGGAACTTGTTTTGCAGAGCCGGACACTATCCTTGTGTTCAAAATCTTCTATGAAGTATTCGGAGGAGGAACCCGACTTGCAATGCCGAAGACAATGTGCGCGCCGGACTCGTCATTGAAGCCTGGTTCAAGGGCTACTGAGGGAGTCCTGGATTAGGGGGTGTCCGGATAGCCGAACTATCACCGTTGGCCGGACTCCTGGACTATGAAGATACAAGATTGAAGACTTCTTCTCGTGTCCGGATGGGACTTTCCTTGGCGTGGAAGGCAAGCTTGGCGATACGGATATGTAGATCTCCTACCATTGTAACCGACTCTGTGTAACCCTAACCCTATCCGGTGTCTATATAAACCGGAGGGTTTTAGTCCGTAGGACGAACAACAATCATACCATAGGCTAGCTTCTAGGGTTTAGCCTCTCTGATCTCGTGGTAGATCCACTCTTGTACTACCCATATCATCAATATTAATCAAGCAGCAGTAGGTTTTTACCTCCATCGAGAGGGCCCGAACCTGGGTAAAAATATCGTGTCCCTTGTCTCCTGTTACCATCCGCCTAGACGCATAGTTCGGGACCCCCTACCCGAGATCCGCCGGTTTTGACACCGACAGCGGGCCTCTCTTTTCTTGAGTGTTTTCTGACTTTTCCGCTCCCTCTATGCTGCTTTGGCTGCCTCTTGCTCTACTGCACATTCGGCCTTGGCATCTTCAAATTCCTCCCACATAGTTGTGAGGTCGCGAGCGGTGATGAACTCACGGCGGAATGCCATCGCTTCCCTACCATTTTGTGTGCGGTTGTGGGCGGCGAGGAACTCGGCGCGGCGGGATGCCATCGCTGCCTTACCGGTTAGTGTGCGGCGCAGTGGCATGAACAATGCTTGGTGAGTGCTCTGGGTGGAGTGGCCGGACAACCGTATAGTGCATTGGTTTGTCAAGAGCTCAAGGACAGAAGAGGAAGCAAATTAGGATTCCCCTTCAATCCTGGTCATTTATTACCGAGTAAAATGCATTGGCTGTCATCGAACTTGTCTTGATAGCTCACTTTGATCATTGTATACGAGATATGGTGATTATACGGTCACTGGCTCAGTGTATAGCTCTGTATTTGTATGGTTGACCAGTCAAACAGTCCGCATGCGCCTCATCAGCTTGTGTTCTTTATCTATCTACGCGGGCCTCCCTTTGAATGGAGAAAAAAATACTGTAAAAACCAAAATTATGCATATGTGGGGAATCAAACCACGGACTCGTCGCTGCAATGCACCCACATCAGCCAAATGAAAATGAAATACTTCGCGTCAGACACTCACGCTCACGCTGTCAAAGCATGCTAATGCATGCACGTTGCCCTCTAAATCAAAGTCCTGCTCATGGCGCAACGCAAACGGCGAGCCCATCACCTGCGCGCCCCGGCGGTGCCTGACATTACTGTTTAGACGTTCGATGGAGGCCTAGGCGAACGTCGAGCATGTATTCACCTGGCTCAACACCAACGGTCATACTCGGACCGCCTTGCTCATGTATATCGTCCATCACAACGACAACCTACAAAACAGCCTAAGCTAGAGAGGGTACTATGGTAGTATGGTACGGAGTATGTACTATCGTGAGCGACCGATCTTAGTGCCACTGCACGCCGAAACCCCTTCCATCGCTCCAGAATGTCAATGCCGCATTCACCGGACTTAACTGCAGGTGCAATTGGTGTGTCACTGACATGCGGGCCAGACGCCCATTCGGCACACATGTCAGTAACCCAAACGCATCTGCAGTTAAGTCACTGAAGCAGCGTCCGCATTCACGCCCGATGAACCTACTTCGGCCCCAGTTGTCCATCCATCTGCCGCGGCTCATTGCCATTCGCCCTCTATATTAACTTGAGCCCCAGCTCCCAGCCATAGCTAAAGACCCACACTTATTCTCCTCCGGTCCATTCCTTCTATCGGCACCACTTCAACCATGGCCTCCTGGCGCTCCTAAGCTCTCTTGGACGTACTGTCGCAGGAGCAGACGAGGGACATCGGCGGCTCCGCTCCAGGCGCGCTCCAAAGCTCTCTTCGACGTACTGTCGCAGGAGCAAATGAAGGAGATCGCCGGCACCCCCCC
>LR880968.1:807434162-807453367 GCA_904067115.1 Aegilops sharonensis | reverse complement strand
TATAATGTGCCTCTCCAGTTTATTCTTTGATATTAATTGCTCCTTCTAACATAACATTATATATATAACGAGCCCACCTAATACGTGTATTTCAAGGAAGTACAAATGGGCTGGGATTTCTTAGAAAATATAAATGGGCCTGATTGACACGCAATTATTTGTTCAGCCAGCCCAGCAAATGGACTGTACATTCTAAAAAACATGGGTTAAATATATGCCACATTGTTGCAGGCTGACATGTGGGCCAATAGGTCGAGGCCTACGCAGGGCGTTGTCAACTTGGTCAACAAATGATTGTGTCATCCACAGCCATTGGATTTATATCCAACGGCCGACATGCACCTTCAATCTCTCGTCTTCTGCCTCCAGCATCGCCGGGACCGCCTGGTCCGGCCTCCGGCGGCTAGCGGCTCTGCTTAGCACGCATTGTTGCGAAGCGCTACCCCACCGCCGGCCAGGCTATCGCTCCACCCCTCGACACCTCCTATTATTCTCCACATACTACAGCCCCACGCCGCAACAGAACCAGTTATAACCCTTCTCCTCCTCTCAATCTGCGACTCCACTGCCGCATTTTCCCATCTCCGAGTCGTTCCCGTCCGGGGCCTCGCCGTCGTCCACCGCCTCGCTGTGTTTGGTGCGGCGTGGTCAACAAACGAGAGTCATCGTAAGAGGACTGTATGTGGAGAGCCTGACGGCTGGGACCCACAAGGTCCATGGACGCACGCAAGGAAAGTTCCTCCTTATTAAGCTGAAAAAAATGTTTTCTCCACCTGACAGCTGGGACCCACCGGCTGTATCTTCGCACGGAAGGAAGTGCCTCCTTGTTTTGCGAAAAAAAAATATTCATCCAGTTGACAGCTGGGACCCGTCAGATTTGGTGACTGACTTGTGGGCCTACTAAGCGGACGTGTACGCACGGCTTTGTCAACTTAATCAACAAATGATTCTAGCAGCTGGACCGTTGGATGTTAATCCAACTGCCATGCTCCTTCTTCAACCTTTGTTCTTGCTCCTGTCTCCCGTGGGCGGCACCGCGGCTGTGCTGCCGCGCACCCGAACCAGTGAAGTTTCCCACTCCTCTCCATCTGCGACTCCACTGCCCCGTCTTCCCCATCTCCGGGTCATTCCAGTCTGGGTGCGCTTGGCACGGTGTGGTCAACGTGGTCAACAACCGAGAGTCATCGGAAGATGACTGTATGTGAGAGGCTGACAGTGCGGACGCACCACGCCCATGGACGCATGCATGCAACGGAACACGGAGAGGTCAACATGGTCAAGGAAAGACTTCCATCGGAAGTATACTGTACGTGGAGAGTCTCAGCTGGGTCCACGTCCGCAGCAAGTAAGTGCCTCCTTATTACGCGGAAAATAATGATTCCTCCAACTGATAGCAGGGACCCACTATACGGGCCCCTGTTTTGCGAAAAAATGTTTGCCCCCTGACTGCTGGGACCCACCTGACGGGCCACCATATTTCGCAAAAAAGACGTTCCCCCCACTGTCAGCTTGGACCCACCGGAAGTGCCTCCTTATTACGCACAAAAAAATGAATACTCCCCCTGCTAGCTGGGACCCACCTTGGTGGGAGGCTGACTTGTGGGCCTACTAAGTTGACGGGGACGAAGGGCTTTGTCAACTTAGTCAATATGAACGATTCTAGCTCCAGTGACCGTACGATGTCCATCCAACGGCCATAGTGCTTCTTCAACCTCTGGTCTTCTTGCTCTAGCCGCCCAAACCAGGGCTAGTCGTGCCTCATGCTCCTGCCTCCCGTGGCCGGCTGTGCTGCCGCGGAGGCCTCACCGCCCCCTACTATTCCCACCGCTGGCCAGGCCCTGCGGCGACTGCAGCCTCACACAGCAGCCGAAGTAGTGAACCCTCGTACTCCTCTCCGCGCGGGGCTTCCACTGCCGCGTCTTCCCCTTCCTAGGCCTCGCCGTCGTCCACCGCCATGGTGCTCTCCGCGTGGCGTGGTCAACATGGTCAAGGAACGATTTAAGAGTATTGTACGTGGAGAGGCTGCCAGCTGGGTCCACGGCCACAGCCAAGTTTTTTTCTGATTTGCCAAGTAAGTCGCTTTGTCAGGCCTCTTGGGCTGCAAATCTTTCAAGACGAGGAGAGCTTTCATTCGGCTGGCCGAGAAAATGGCCCATCAGTAATGAGAAATGGGCTTGCATTTTTAAAACACATCAAACCGGCAATTAGTTTCAAATATCCTTTTTTTCATTTCGAGATTTTAAATTACATTAATATTTATGCATGGAGAATTTGTTGGATTTTATATTGATATACATTTGTTTTTAAAATCAGTTTGAATGTGAGTCGAAATTTTAGGATTAAAAACAGTTCGGACCGCACCGAAATATGCAAAAGTTCGTATAATTTTTTAACCGTGGCCACAATATGGGCTGTAATGCTAACAAAAAGAATATGGGCTCCAAAAAAACCTTAAGAATTAGCAAATGGGTTGTAAATTATTAGAAATAATGGCAGATGGGTTGTATAATGTTTTCCACATATTTGAGGCTTTCCTAAAAAAAAGGTTGACGCACAAGCAGTGACTGTTGAATGGCCATCCAACGGCCGTCGTGCTTCTTCAATCTCTACTCTTCCTGCTCCAGCCGCTCAAACAAGCGCCAGCGAGACTGCCTGCTCCCTCCTCCCCGCGGCCGGCTCTACTGCCGCGCAGGCCTCACCGCCCCACCATACTCCCATCGCTGGCCTAGCCATCCCTCTACTCACCCACACCTGCTCTTATTCTCTGGCGACGGCAGACGAACCAGTAAACCCTCGTACAGTCGTACTCCCCTCCGCGTGGGAAACAACTGCCGAGTCTTCCCTGCCTCCGTGTCGTTACCTTCCTAGGCCTCGCCGTCGTCCACCGCCCTGGTGCTCTCGGCGCGGCCTGGTCAACGTGGTCAACGACCGACATGCATCTGAAGTTGACTGTACTATGGAGAGGCCGACAGCTGGGTCCACGGTCGCACGCAAGGAAATGCCTCCTTATTACACACAAAATAATGATTCCTCCACCTGACATCAGGGACCCACCGAAAGGTCCTCTGTATTTCGTGAAAGAAACATTACCGCCGCTGACAGCTCGGACCCACCAGCTATATCTTCGCACGCAAGGAAGTGCCTCCATATTACGCACAAAAAAATGAATACTCCGCCTATTAGCTGGGACCCAGTATAGTGGCAGGCTGACTTGTGGGCCTACTATGTTGACGGGGACGGAGGGCTTTGTCAACTTAGTCAATATGCACGATTCTAGCTCCAGTGATCGTACGATGTCCATCCAACGACCATAGTGCTTCTTCAACCTCTGGTCTTCTTGCTCCAGCCGCCCAAACCAGCGCCGGTCGTGCCTCGTGCTCCTGCCTCCCGTGGCCGGCTGCGATGCGGCGGAGGCCTCACCGCCCCCTACTACTCCCACCGCTGGCCAGGCCATCCCTCTACTCACCCACACCCCCTGTTATTCTGCGGCGACGGCAGCCTCACACCACAGCGAACCAGTGCACCCTCGTACTCCTCTACACGCGGGCATCCACTGCCGCGTGTTCCCCGGCTCCGCGTCGTCCCCTTCCTAGGCCTCGTCGTCATCCACCACCCTGGTGCTCTTGGCGCGGCGTGGTTAACGTGGTCAAGGAACGGCTTCCATCGGACGTGGACTGTACGTGGAGAGGCTGACAGCTTGGTCCACGCCCGCAGCAAGGAAGTGCCTCCTTATTACGTGCAAAATAATTATTCCTCCACCTGACAGCGGGGACCCACTGGACGGGCCACCGTATTTTGCAAAAAAATGATTCGCCCCCCTGACTGCTGGGACCCACCAGCTACATCTTCGCACGCAAGGAAGTGCATCCAGGCAAAAAAACGATTCGCTCCCCTGACTGCTGGGACCCACCAGCTACATCTTCGCACGCAAGGAAGTGCGTCCGGGCAAAAAAAATGATTCGCCCCCCTGACTGCTGGGACCCACCAGCTACATCTTCGCACGCAAGGAAGTGCCTGATGGTCGGGACCCACCTGGTCGAAGCGTACGTAGCGTTGTCATTCTGGTCGCGAACGCGTACGTACATATATACTGGTCGATGTAGAGGCGCGCACGTGTCGTAGTAGGTAGTATGTACACGTACGTACAGCGGCCAGGGTGCAAGAAAGAAAATATGTCCACGTACGTACATACGGGCGGGGTCTCGAACGCCTACTCGCGCATACGTACGGCCAGGGCTCGTGTACATGGCTGGGTCGGAACAGAGAAACAGAGTCGTCGTCGTGTTCATAGGGAGGCAACGGAATGCATCGTGTTCATGGGAGGCAACGGAATGCGTCGTGTTCATGGGGAGGCAACGGAATGCGTCGTGTTCATCGGGAGGCAACGGAACACGTGGGAGCCAACCGGCTGGGTCGGAACGGAATGCGTGGTTGTGTTCATCGGGAGGGCTTGGACGGAACAGGCGATAGAAACGAGGCCTGGCGTACCGCACAACAGAGGAAACGGACCTCCTACATTCGGAACGGGGTCCTGTTGATCGGGAGGGGTGTGGCGTACTGCAAAACAGAGGAAACTGACCTCCTACGGTCGAAACGGGGGTCATGTTGATCGGGAGGGGTGTGGCGTACCGCAAAACGGACGAAACGGACCTCCTACGGTCGAAACGGGGGTCCTGTTGATCGGGAGGGGTGTGGCGTACCGCAAAACGGGACTCCACGGGATACTGTTCATCTCCACCGTCGACCTCCTCCAGCCTCCACGGGCTACCGTCGACCTCCTCCAGCCTCCACGGGCTCCTGTTCATCCAACCTCCGCCGCGCGCTACTCCACCGGCTACTATTCAACCACCCCTCCACGGACACCTCTCCACCGTCTACTGTTCATCTAGCCCTCCACACCACAGGGTCCTGTTCAACCACCCCTCCACGGCCACCCCTCCACCGTCTACTGTTCATCCAGACCTCCACACCACGGGGTCCTGTTCATCAAGAGGCAACGCCACCGCTCACTGTTCATCCAAACCCCCCCCCCCCCCCCCCCCCCCCCCCGCGCCCCCCCCCCCCCCCCCCCCCCCCCCCGCGCCCCCCCCCCCCCCCCCCCCCCCCCCCGCGCCCCCCCCCCCCCCCCCCCCCCCCCCCGCGCCCCCCCCCCCCCCCCCCCCCCCCCCCGCGCCCCCCCCCCCCCCCCCCCCCCCCCCCGCGCCCCCCCCCCCCCCCCCCCCCCCCCCCGCGCCCCCCCCCCCCCCCCCCCCCCCCCCCGCGCCCCCCCCCCCCCCCCCCCCCCCCCCCGCGCCCCCCCCCCCCCCCCCCCCCCCCCCCGCGCCCCCCCCCCCCCCCCCCCCCCCCCCCGCGCCCCCCCCCCCCCCCCCCCCCCCCCCCGCGCCCCCCCCCCCCCCCCCCCCCCCCCCCGCGCCCCCCCCCCCCCCCCCCCCCCCCCCCGCGCCCCCCCCCCCCCCCCCCCCCCCCCCCGCGCCCCCCCCCCCCCCCCCCCCCCCCCCCGCGCCCCCCCCCCCCCCCCCCCCCCCCCCCGCGCCCCCCCCCCCCCCCCCCCCCCCCCCCGCGCCCCCCCCCCCCCCCCCCCCCCCCCCCGCGCCCCCCCCCCCCCCCCCCCCCCCCCCCGCGCCCCCCCCCCCCCCCCCCCCCCCCCCCGCGCCCCCCCCCCCCCCCCCCCCCCCCCCCGCGCCCCCCCCCCCCCCCCCCCCCCCCCCCGCGCCCCCCCCCCCCCCCCCCCCCCCCCCCGCGCCCCCCCCCCCCCCCCCCCCCCCCCCCGCAGCGCTCAGTGTTCATCCAATCGATCGGCTTCAGTTAGCAGCAGTAGCGAAGGAATCGCTCGATCGGGTTCAGTTAACAGCCATCGATCGATCGCTCGGGTTCCGTAATGCGTAGCCTGCAGTGCAATCGCTCGGGTTCAGTTAGAGCCCAACGCCTCGCTCAGGTTCAGTTAGAGCCAACGCCTTGCACACACACGCGTACGTGTACGAGATAAACGCGCATCGCTCGGCCCCCGACCTCCCACCGTAACCGGTAACTCCCCAAAATTTTCCTCCCCCTCGCTTCTACCATGGTTTTTTCCGTCATGGACGGCCCAACGAATGTCATGCAGCTGCGTCTCCGGCCCGCCCAGGACGAAAAGCCCATTTTCTGTCATGATTTTTTGTCACAGAAGTAGGACCCCACCACATCTATGATGATACCGGGTTTTGTCACAATTATCATCATAGAAGTGTCATATGTATGACAGAAAAAAAAATTCGTTCGGCCCAAAATGTCATGGATGTGTCTTTTTTTTGTAGTGAAGGCTTATAGTGATGAGCATTACCAAGAGGGCCCAGAGATACCTCTCCGATACACTGAGTGGCAAATCCTAATCTTGATTTATGTCAACCCAACAAACACCTTCGGAGACACCTGTAGAGCATCTTTATAATCACCCAGTTACATTGTGACATTTGATAGCACACAAGGTGTTCCTCCGGTATTCGGGAGTTGCATAATATCATAGTCTGAGGAACATGTATAAGTCATGAAGAAAGCAGTAGCAATGAAACTGTAACGATCATAATGCTAAGCTAACAGTTGGGTCCTGTCCATCATATCATTCTCCTAATGATGTGATCCCGTTCATCAAATGGCAACACATGTCTATGTTTAGGAAACATAACCATCTTTGATTAAGGAGGTAGTCAAGTAGAGGCATACTAGGGACACTATGTATTGTCTATGTATTCACACATGTACTAAGTTTCCGGTTAATACAATTCTAGCATGAATAATAAAAATTTATCATGATATAAGGATATATAAATAACAACTTTATTATTGCCTCTAGGGCATATTTCCTTCACATAGTACAACGTACAAATATTATTATGGCTTTTGATGAGTGGAAGGAGAAGGAGCCCTAGTGTACACCTTTACAGAAGGTCTGGGTACGATTCTATGGTGCACCACGCAAACATATTAATCACTTCTTGGTTGCTTGGAGCTTGGGTTCGCTCATTGGTAAGATGGAATAGGTTTACATGCCTTTCACTCGTGCACACGGAGCTGTGAGGTTACTTGTCAGTGTGGTCAGTCTGGAGTTTGGGCCGGATGTGGTCAAGTGGACGCATGCCAGGGTCACATATGTGCTCGAGATTGAGATTGAGGATACTTCGATACCTTAAGAGGGAGATGAGCATTAGGATATGGATACAACTAAGGGAGATGGAGCCCCCGGGAATCAGGACAAGGGGCCTGAGAGCACTCCACCGGAATTGGCGAAGGGGCCGAAGTCGCAGTCGGATAAGGCGGATACTGCCAAGGAGGCATCATCTTCCACGACACCAATGAACACACTTTGGTTTGGTTCTTTTGGAGCGCGGTCTGCACCTAGCCTGTTATGGAGTAACCGAGTTGAGGCGGACGATCTAGAGGAGCTCAAGTTACCGCCAGTGTTGCTCCCTGATGTTGGTTTTCCTAAGGTTTTTTTGTCTCAGGGGTCTGATTCCGGGCCGCAGGGCTCGCTGGGCAGTGGTCTACTGATGATGTGGGGGGTCGGTGGGCAGGAGGCTCGCATCCCCAGCCCAACGCGGCGGTCCCTGGCCATCTTGGGGAGGGGCGCGGGCTGGAGGACCGCCATGTCCTCTCACCGCAGGGCAGCTCCGGGCAGCACGGTCAGGAGCGCGGGCAGGAGGCCCGTAGCTCTCCCTCTCTGATGTCGTCTCCATGCCGCGCTGACGGTTTGGGGGGAGGGGAATGACACTATCGAGCATGTGGCTCCACAGTCTCCTTATCCTACCACTTCGGCTGGTGATACCCGCTCGACCACGCCTTACCCTTCTTCACCGGCAACTAGGGAAGGGCGTCGGAACAGGGAGCACACACCTCGGGAAAGGACCACAGAGGAGCTTGTCGCTTTTGATGGGATCACGGATCTGGTCACGACTGGCAGGCATGTTAGCAACCGGATCCAGGGACAGCCAGATGTTGATGACCTGCAGTTAGCGTGGTAACCGAATCAAGTCATGTTTGGTTTTAGTTTTGGAGTTGTATTCCTGTACGGCAAGGCATGCTACAGAACCAAGTCCTGCCTTGTATACGCAAAGTCCAGCATACCTTATTTATAAGGTCACGGCCGATTGGAAAACCCCCAAGCAATCGATCTATCAATACAAACATTACTTTTTCACGTACGTCTATTTTCTGCCGCTACTTCCTGCCGAGCCCTAGCAGCCCTAGGGTTTGGCGATCTTGGCCGTTTTGCGCTGGAAAGCGGCCGGTTCTCCTCCACGAAAGCGAGGAAATCTTTGTTCCTTTGCTCGTAAACCAATCGTTCTCGTCACGAAAGCACGACACATATCTTGGTGTTGCGCGGCGATTTCGCGTGCCAACACAATTAGCGACTCCGTTGGGGATGAGAAGAAGAAGAGCTACACGATGAGTACCGAGTCCAAGAACGGGAGCGACATCGACCCAGAGAATGTCATCGCCGTCACACTCGACGATCTGTCGGAAGATGTTCGGCGAGAGCTTGAAGAGGAGCTTGAGAAAGAAAAGGTTGAGAGGTTGAAGCTCAAGTTGGCTGGGTACGCGAAGACGAGGAACGGCATCATCAAAAAGGTAGTTCCGAGCCCTTCCGATGCTCAGGTAAAAAACTCAACCGAAGAAATTGCTCATCTAATTGATGTGTCCGTAGCTAGTAAATATGGTTCTGATATGGAAAATACGACACGTACAATTACTCAAGCGGTAGCTAATAGACTTGAAGAGTTTAAGGAGCAGTTTAATAAAGATCTTGAAAAATTTCTACCTGGTCATGTACGCTCATTAGTGCTGCAAGTCAATGATGAGTATTCTGAAAAAAGACCGATGCCACCAGACAATAACAGATTTAACAATTTTCCAAGTAATATACATACGCCTAGTGCATCGGCTAATGCTATGCAGCCTCATGTTCCTTTAAACAATAAACTGGATGGCCGGAACTATGTTGGTAGTTCGGCTAATAATTTAGTTCCTAGTACTACTGCTCCTATTTTTTCGACTTCGGTTCCACAAAATCACAATAACAATAACCGAAGTTTTGATTTTAATTCTAATTTGCAGCAGCCTAGTTATCAAACAGTAGCATATAGTACACCACCACTCCCGCCTGTTGGTACCGGGGTTCCGTATGGGCCGGTACCCGATTCATATTTTAGTGGGTCTCCGTTGCAAACTTCACATACTCAAATTTCGTTGCCGGAGTTTCCGCCGCGTGCTTGTGTTTCATCTGCTCCACAAGCCAGTTCTATACAGCCCAATAATAATTTTAAGGATCAGCTTGCTAGTATACTTAGAGAATTTGGTTTAGAACCTAAGGGCAGAGCACGTGCATATCAAAAACCATACCCTGATTACTTTGACTCGACACCATATCCTCGTGGTTTTCGAATTCCAGATTTTGTTAAATTCACGGGGGAAGATGGTAGATCTACTTTTGAGCACGTGGGACAATTTTTAGCACAATGCAGCGAGGTCGGCACATCGGATGTTTTTAGATTAAAATTATTTCCTTTATCTCTATCCGGTACTGCATTTACTTGGTTTACATCGCTTGCTCCTAATTCTATTTCAACATGGGCACAATTGGAGCAAAAATTTCATGAGTATTTTTATAGCGATGAAACAGAACTTCGGCTTTCAGATTTAACTATGGTAAGGCAGAAATATAATGAGCATGTTCATGATTATATTAGGAGGTTTAGGGATGTCAAAAACTGATGTTTCAGCTTGACCATAGCCGAAAAGGACTTAGCTGATCTTGCCTTTTCGGGTTTACTCGCTCATATTAAGGATAAACTAGAAGGGCAAGAATTTTTAGATGTTAACCAAGTTTTGATGAAGGCTTTGGCGCAAGAAAATCGGGCTAAGGAAAATAAACAATATAGCTGGTTTAAAGATAACAGAAATAAAGAAAAGATAATCATGTGGTTAATGCCTTAGATTATGATAGTGATTCGGCTAGTGAGGATGATGTTAATATTTGTGTAGCCAAATGGGTTCAAGCGCCAAAGTCAAAACCTTTTGCATGTTCTGCTTTGAAACCTGCACCTGCTAGAAGAGATGAAACTAAATACACTTTTGATGTTAGCAAGTGTGATAGAATTTTTGATATGTTATTGCAGAATAAATTAATTAGAGTACGAGAGGGTCATGTAATTCCACCTCCAGAAGAATTGGGTAGAAGAACTTATTGTAAGTGGCACAATTCTTTTTCTCATGCTACTAATGATTGTAACGTGTTTCATTGACAGGTGCAATCGGCCATCAATGAAGGACGATTGACGTTTACAGAAGGTCCTAAGATGAAGCTCGACAGCGACCCTTTTCCTATCAATATGGTCGAGCTTGAGAGTAAAAAAATGCTTATTCGGTCGGATCAGACCGAATCTGTAAGAGAGAAAAATATTGTTGATAACAGTGCTCCTCCAAGGATGATCAAACCAAAAAATCCAGAAATAGGAGTGTGGAAAGTCAACGGAGGAAGGAGACAAGCTCCAAGGCCAAAGCCGACAGTTAGCATGTTGTTGGAAAAATATACCTCACGCAAGACCAACAATGTGTTTAATTGGCTCGGAGGTAATAAGCGTCCTAGATCTCCTTCTGGACCTCACAGTCATGAGCAATGGCAAGGAAGTGCATATGACCAACAGCCGTATTTTGCAATGGAGCCGACATTTTGGGGTTGTGCACCTCCTATGTATCCGCAATTTCCTCCATGGGAGTTTAATCCTTGGGCACCATATCCTACAGGGCCAGCAGGTTATTTTCAGCCGGGATGGATCCCGCCGAGGCCTATGTTCAGACCAAACGTACATGAGAAAAGGGCTCGTTTCAATGAGGAGGCTAGATCACATAACGCCATCGAGATTCGAGGAGGTCGATCACCGGTACGCAGTGCAGAGCGCAACAACTATAAGGGCAACTACAAGCGCGTATGGATGCCGGTGAAGCGTGCTGAAACTAAAGCAGCAAAAAATTCAGAAGATTTGGATGCTGATCATGGTCTGAAAATAGCGGAACACCAGTCCGATGAAGGTGTTGTCAATTATACAGAAACAAGCAGTGTCTCAAAAAAAGGTCTCGCTACAGAGGAGAAAAGTAATGGCGTAAAGTTGCGGCAAGCTGGCCAGTCTAATCAATTTGAAAAGCAAACTAATTCTGGGCATAACCGGCATGCACGGTCGGATGCTATATCCTCACGTACTATTCAGAAGCCTAAATAGGCTAGCACACAAGATGATTTGATCATAAAGACTTGTTGCACAGAAACATCCAAGAGTTTGCCTCCGAGGAGTTTCAAGTCTAATACTAGTACATCTACACATTGGGACTCAGGCAATGTATGCGGACAGGGATTTAATTCCAGTACTGTATATGATCAACAGAGAAGTTTTTTGGCCAGAGATGAAATGCTTGCCAGAAGAACAGAAGTACGTCAGTATAGGCCGAAGAACCCGGGGAGCAGCCAAATTAAGTCTGTCGCGCCAGGGACTAAACCAGCACCGCGGTGGTGCCCGAATGGACTTACTCACACTCAGAAACGACGTGTACAGCGACTGCGGACATTGGAAATAAAGGAAGAGATAGCTGAGAAGAAGCGCAATAGATGGTTCAATCAGGATAAACCAATAATGGCTACAAAGACTTGGAAGGAGAAGCGCATCGCAACAGAGGAAAATAAAAATGCGTATGACATCATTATTGTAGAAAATTCAGAGAATAATAAAGATGTACCAACTGATATGGATGTTAATATGGTGTTCGCATTGCCTGCTGAATTTCGCGCGCCCGAGGCAGAAATTGATGAACTTGTTCTTGGCCCAAAGAATGCTACATTTGAGAAACCAGAGAAGCATGGGCAGCACCTAAAGCCATTATTTATCAGAGGTCACATTGATGGTAAGCCTATTGGTCGCATGCTTGTTGATGGCGGTGCAGGTGTTAATATTATGCCCTTTTCGGTATTTTCTAAACTGAACCGAAAAGAGAGCGAGTTAATGAAGACCAGCATGGGACTTAGTGGGTTCTTAGGAGAATTGTTCGAGGCTAAGGGTGTTATTTCTATGGAGCTCACAGTCGGAAGCAAAACATTGCCGACTGCATTTTTTGTTGTCGATGTCAAAGGCCGGTATAATATTCTTTTGGGACACGACTGGATTCATGCAAATTGTTGTATCCCTTCTACTCTTCATCAATGCTTAATTCAGTGGGTTAATGATGATGTCGAGGTGATTGAGGCGGACAATTATTCTTGCATTGCTTTGACAGAGGCACCGGTTGATTGGCAACACGGTGACATGCGATGTTTGACCGGTAGGGATTTATCGGATTACGA
This sequence comes from Aegilops sharonensis, assembly GCA_904067115.1. Classification (NCBI taxonomy): domain Eukaryota; kingdom Viridiplantae; phylum Streptophyta; class Magnoliopsida; order Poales; family Poaceae; genus Aegilops; species Aegilops sharonensis. The sequence continues at coordinate 807,441,006 of LR880968.1, read as the reverse complement.
TTATATCGGTATCGGTAGAGATGGTTTTGTACCTATAAATCCACAGTCGGCTGACATAGCTCGGCTTAATGATTTATCCATATAGATAATGAATAAAGACGATGGTATTAAGTGGCTACAAAGACGCACGGAGTAGTATCGTTCTGGAAAGAGCGATATGCATGAAACAATTGAAGATTTTGATGACATGGAAAAGCTTGGACAAGGATTCTCATCGGCTCATCCACTTGAGGAGATTGATATTGGTGATGGAAGTATCCCGAGGCCTACATTTATCAAAGCTAGCTTGAAAGCCGATCAGAAAAGTAAGGAAAAATTGAATCGTTTGTTCCGCTACTTCGGCTAAAGAATGAAGCCGAATTTACTTGGGGGGCAGAGCAACGATATGCTTTCAACAAAATAAAGCAATGCTTGTCAAATCCTCCAATATTGCGGGTGCCCATGTCCGGTGCGTCGTTCAGGCTGTACATTGCTGCAGAAGATAGGGTGATCGGTGCGGTGTTGGCGCAAGAGGTCAACGGCAAAGAATATATCACTGCATACTTAAGTCGTCGTTTGCTCGACGCCGAAAGTCGGTACGTGTTTATTGAAAAGTTATGATTATCTTTATACTATGCATGTACCAAGTTTCGGCCTTATCTTCTTTCTAGTACGTGTGTGGTAGCTTGCCAGGCTGACGTCATTAAGTATATGTTGCAACAACGGATTCTTAGCGATAGGATTGGAAAGTGGGCTTACGCACTAATAGAATATGATTTAACATATGAATCGTTGCGTGCTATAAGGGTCAAGTTATCGCCGATTTCATTGTTGATCATAGGATTAAAGGTGATGAAAATATCAATTATGTTAGTGCGTGTGCCATGGAAACTTTCTTTTGATGGATCGGTTTGTAGGGACGGGCAAGGCGTCGGTAATGTTTTAATTTCACCTAATAATGTTATTTATGATACATCGGTCCGTTTGGAATATCCTTGCACTAATAACCAAGCTGAGTACGAAGCTTTACTGTTTGGTTTACAAACTATAGTTGATATGGGTGTAAAGGATCTAGATGCTTTTGGGAATTCGCTTCTGGTAGTACAACAAATTAAAGGCGAATTTCAATGTTTTGATGGGTTATTAAATAGTTATTTGGACCGATGTTTAGACATAATTAAGTCTCTAGATACATTCACCATCCATCATATACCCAGAGAAGAAAATTCTAGAGCTCATTGTTTAGCACAGCAAGCATCTGGTTATCACATTAGCAAAGGAATGTTTTTTATATTAGAAAAGCGGATGCATGCTGAGTCTATGATGTTGGATACTTTGCCACAGAGTGCACTTGGGCCTAGCACAGTTGAACAACTAGCTATACAATCTAGTGCAGATTCCGTGCATGGGTCACAAACGACCGAATTAGCAAATAATTTAGAACTAAATGATTGGAAAGTTCCACTAGTTAATCATTTAAAAGATCCAAGTCAAACGAGAGATAGAAAAATTCGGCGACAAGCTTTAAAATATACTTTGTTTAACGACGAGTTGTATCGCCGAACAATAGATGGGTTATTTTTAAAATGCTTGGATTCTGATCAATCTATAGTGGCTATGGGTGAAGTGCACGAAGGAATGTGTGGGACACATCAGTCGGCTCACAAAATGCGATGGTTATTAAAAAGAGCAGGGTTTTATTGGCCGACTTTGTTGGAGGATTGTTTTTGGTACTATAAAGTTGTGAGGCATGTCAAAAATTTGGGAATATACAGTTAGCGCCCGCATCTATGTTGAATCCTATAATTAGGCCGTGGCCATTTAGAGGATGGGGCTTAGACTTTATTGGTGAAATATATCCTTCATCTTCTAAAAGACATCGCTTCGTCCTAGTTGGCACAGATTATTTTACTAAATGGACTGAAGCAGTTCCTTTGAAAAATATGACTCACAAAGAGGTTATTAGTTTTGTTTTAGAGCATATTATTCATAGATTCGGTATTCCTCAAACTTTAACTACTGATCAAGGTGCTTCTTTTATGTCTCATCAATTTCGTGAATTTGCCGAATCTTTAGGAATTAAATTGTTAAATTCGTCGCCTTACTATGCTCAAACTAACGGACAGGCCGGATCTAGCAATAAAACTTTAATTAAGCTTATCAAAAAGAAAATTGAGGAGCATCCGAAAAGATGGCATGAGGTACTTTTGGAAGCCTTATGGGCTCATCGGATATCTAAACACGGAGCGACTCAAGTAGCACCGTATGATCTGGTATATGATCAGGAGGCGGTGTTACCTGTAGAGGTTAATTTACAAGCTCTTAGAGTGGCCAGACAAAATGATTTGTCGGCTATAGATTATAATGATTTGATGATGGATAAGATAGATGACATTTCAGAAGAGAGATTAAGAGCTTTGCGAGAAATTAAGAAGGAGAAATTAAGAGTAGCCAAGGCTTATAATAAAAAGGTGAGAGAGAAATCGTTTCAAATAGGGGATTTAGTGTGGAAAACGATTTTACCTATTGGAACTAAAGATAGAAAATTCGGCAAATGGTCGCCGAGTTGGGAAGGCCGTATAAAATTATAGAGATTGTTCCTGGAAATTCATATTTTGTACAATCTTTGCAGGGAGAGAAGTTGTCCAAAGCTCTTAATGGAAAATATTTGAAGAAGTATTATCGAACTTCATGATTGTCATTTTGGATACACAAGTTCTCTTCCTTGTAAAAACTAACCCATGTAGGTAGATGAACTCAAATTCCAAGTGGTGCTCCCAACTCTTGATGAGCTACATCAACGTTGAGCAACCTGTTGATGGTATAATTTGGCTACTTAGTATGTGATGAGCCAAATTAAATCAATGATTTATCAAGCTGATCGGTTAATGCATTGTTGAAGTATTACCACAGGAAGTTTAATGGAAGGTGAAGATACAAGTCTTAAGAAGAAGCATATGCTATACTGGACCATGCGCGTGATGCATGCAAGTGATATATATCTACGTATATGAAGAAGTATGCTTAGTCCTAATGGCCATTATCCAGTTTGATTTGCGATGTTGCCGGAATATTTAATATTTTCTGGTGGGCTCAAGGTATTTACATATGCTTAGCCACTATATTTAGTGTGATGGCGACGTGGCCGGAATACTTTATTTATATATGCAAGACTGCATGTACGTGGATATGGCCTAGATTTTTTACGTACTTAGATTGGCAAGTATATTTTTTGTACGCATGTTACATGGTAACTGAATCAAGTCATGTTCGCTTTTTAGTTTTGGAGTTGTATTCCTGTACGGCAAGGCATGCTACGGAACCAAGTCCTGCCTTGTATACGCAAAGTCCAGCGTATCTTATTTATAAGGTCACGGCCGATTGGAAAACCCCCAAGCAATCGATCTATCAATACAAACATTACTTTTTCACGTACGTTTATTTTCTGTCGCTACTTCCTGCCGAGCCCTAGCAGCCCTAGGGTTTGGCGATCTTTGCCGTTTTGCGCTGGAAAGCGGCTGGTTCTCCTCCACGAAAGCGAGGAAATCTTTGTTGCTTTGCTCGTAAAGAAATCGTTCGTCGTCACGAAAGCACGACACATATCTTGGTGTTGCGCGGCGATTTCGCGTGCCAACACAACCCACACAAGATCAACTACATGACCACAAACAACACCACCACCCAATGTATGTTATTCCATCTTAGAGAAGCTTTACTCCAAGTCATGAGTCAAAGCAACTCGACAAGATGTGAATACATCAAGATGCTTAAACGAAAAATGGCAACCCCATTTTTGAGCTTAAACAATGAGAATGACCTCTGATCAAGTGACCTCACTTGATTCCTAAATCAATATACTCTAACATAGGTGACTTTGTAGCCGACCATCTCTAGATGAAGTTTTCTTGTGCTCTTTTCTGTGCCCTTGCATTTGTCTCATGCATATTTGTTTCCCCTTTCAAAAAAAACACTTCATCTAGATTTCTTTTCTTTTCTTTTGTTTTGTTCTGCATTCCCTGCATCCAATTCATTGCAAATCTTTCAGTTATTTCCTTGCAAATCCTTGTGAGATATTACCTGTCTAGTGAGCTGAGGTGACAAGTGTTTTCTCTGCGATGAACTCGATCTCACCGATTTGATGCCCTCGGTCCATCCGAATCCTTTCGGTACAACCGAAACATACCACTCGGTGCCACCGATTTCACAACAGGAAAAACATTTTGCCATTTATTCCTGCACTGCTCTTGATCCAGCTCCAATCAATGAATCTTGTCCTCTACAAGCATCACATTTATATCAGTGCTTTGTGCTGTGACTCAAGGACCAAACCCATTCACGACAAATTCCAGAAGGCCCTTCTTGGAAATTGATGTCAAAGGGGGAGAGAGAGAGATCACATCAAAGCTTAATCACTTCAACAGGGGGAGAGAGATATCTCTAGGGGGAGAGAATACTCAAGGAGAGAGTAATCTTCAAGGATCCCAGATGCTTGGTGTTCAAGAGGAGAGATGCCACATGTCTTCTTGAGGGGAAAGACATGTTCATATGTGCCTATTTGCATTAGCTATGTTCATTTGCTTCTTTGAGCTCTAATTTTGCATTTTGCTCTGATCTTCTGTTCCCTATCTTCTCCCAGTATCCCATGCTAGATTCAGGGGGAGCAAGACATCTAAGGGAAAGAAATTCTTTAAATTCATTGCAATCTTTACCTTTGGGGACATGTCTATATTCAATGTGGTACTTAGTACTCACTCTCTACATGTCATCCCAGTGTTGGTACTCTTGTGGTTTCTTTTGTTTGCTCTGGCCAGCAAGTGTATCTGTGTTATCTAACCTTATTTTCACAGATTCATTCCATCCTAAGCCAACTCAAGACCACAAGATAAGTATATGCATCACAATCATGCGTATGAGGAATTCTTGCGGATGTACATACTGTTTGCAAGAAGGACCCATGAGCATGAAGGTACATTTCCCATATTCACATCATTTACTCTGATGCATATAGCTAAGATACATGTAACACATTGCCTACTCTGTCATGTTTATGCATTCACATGCTTCTATATTCCATATTCACATGATTGCATACATGTAGGGGGGGCCTATGCTTGTTACATGTCTTTCCAAAGCTTTACTTGCTATTCTCTATATCTTTATCTAAAGCTTTGATGTATGTTGTCATCAATTACCAAAAAAGGGGGAGATTGAAAGCACAAGTGCTCCCTGGGTGATTTTGGTAATTAATGTCAACATATCTCTTGTTGGACTAACACTTTTATCTAGTATGTTTCAGACAAGTTCAACAAATTAACTGGCATGGACTAAAGGATGTGGAACCCCTTCAAGATGCTAAGGACAAAGGATTGGCTCAAGCTCCAAGATCAAGACTCTACATTTTCTATTTTAGTGATCCAAGATCACATTGAGTCTATAGGAAAAGCCAATACTATCAAGAGGGGATGAGGTGTTGCTTAATGGCTTGCTTGCGCAAAGTGCTTAGTGATATGCTCCAAAGCCCTCAACTAATTTCTCACATCCACATATGTCCTAAACCAAAAGTCTAACTCGGCCCCATCGATTCTTTCTATCCAGCGTCACCGAGTTCAGATGTCTTAGCCACTGCCACAAACCCTAGGCAAATCGGTCTCATCGATAGGGATCTCAGTCGCACCGAGATGGGATTGTAATCTCTTTGTGTATGTCCATTACCAAAATCGATCTCACCGAGTTTGAGCAATTGGTACTACCGGGATTACAATGCAAACTCTCTAATTAGCTTATTACCCAAATCGGTCCCACCGAGTTTGTGTAATCGGCCTCACCGAGTTTGCCTGACCAACTCTCTGGTTAGCTTATTACCAAAATCGGTCCCACCGAGTTTGTGTAATCGGTCTCTCCGAGATTACGTTATGCCCTAACCCTAACCATATCGGTCCTATCGAGTTGCATGTCAGTCCCACCGAAAATCCTAACGGTCACATTATTTGCTAAATCGGTTCGACCGAGTTTCACGATTCGGTCCCACCGAGATTAGTAAGTTGTGTGTAACGGTTAGATTTTGTGTGGAGGCTATATATACCCCTCCACCCACTCTTCATTCGTGGATAGAGCCATCAGAACGAACCTACACTTCCAATACATATTTTTTGAGAGAGAACCACCTACACTTGTGTTGAGACCAAGATATTCCATTCCTACCATATGAATCCTGATCTCTAGCCTTCCCCAAGTTGCTTTCCACTCAAATCTTCTTTCCACCAAATCCAAATCCTGTGAGAGAGAGTTGAGTGTTGGGGAGACTATCATTTGAAGCACAAGAGAAAGGAGTTCATCATCAACACACCATTTGTTACTTCTTGGAGAGTGGTGTCTCCTAGATTGGCTAGGTGTCACTTGGGAGCCTCCGACAAGATTGTGGAGTTGAACCAAGGAGTTTGTAAGGGCAAGGAGATCGCCTACTTCGTGAAGATCTACCGCTAGTGAGGCAAGTCCTTCGTGGGCTACGGCCATGGCGGGATAGACAAGGTTGCTTCTTCGTGGACCCTTCGTGGGTGGAGCCCTTCGTGGACTCGCGCAACCGTTACCCTTCGTGGGTTGAAGTCTCCATCAACGTGAATGTACGGTAGCACCACCTATCGGAACCACGACAAAAACATCTGTGTCTCCAATTGCGTTTGAATCCTTCAAACCCTTCCCTTTACATTCTCGCAAGTTGCATGCTTTACTTTCCGCTGCTCATATACTCGTTGCATGCTTGCTTGAATTATGTATTGTGATTGTTAAACTTGTGCCTAAACTCCACTCCAACTTAAAGAAGTTAAAAACTGCAACTTTTGGTACTTAGTGTCTAATCCCCCCCCCC
>LR880968.1:807411260-807423640 GCA_904067115.1 Aegilops sharonensis | reverse complement strand
TCTTATTAAAAAGCACCCGCTGGAGAGCACCGCTGTCATTTGCATGCATTACTATTAATTTATATTGGGTATGACTATGACTGGATCTCTTTTACCATGAATTACAATGTTTAGTCAGTCCTTGATCTTCAGATGTGCTCTGCATTTATGTTTTGCGATCTCAGAAACGGCTAGCGAGATACCATCTTGTTAAATCATATTATGATTGTTTTAAGAAAGTGTTGTCATCTGAGATTTATTATTATTGCTCGCTAGTTGATTATGCCATTGATATGAGTAAACATGAGACCTAAGTGTTATTGTGAATATGGTTAGTTCATATCTTTGCTGAAAACTTGAATGCTGGCTTTACATATTTGCAACAACAAGAGCAAACAGAGTTTGTAAAAGTTTTTGTTTATCAATTTCAGTTTGTCAACTGAATTGCTTGAGGACAAGCAAAGGTTTAAGCTTGGGGGAGTTGATACGTCTCCGTCGTATCTACTTTTCCAAACACTTTTGCCCTTGTTTTGGACTCTAACTTGCATGATTTGAATGGAACTAACCCAGACTGACGCTGTTTTCAGCAGAACTGCCATGGTGTTATTTTTTGCAGAAATAAAAGTTCTCGGAATGACCTGAAAATCCACGGAGAAACTTTTTGGAATTAATAAAAAATATTGGCGAAAGAATCAACATCAGGGGGCCCACACCTTGTCCACGAGGGTGGGGGGCGCCCCTGCCTCGTGGGCCCCCTGATGCTCCACCGACGTCAACTCCAACTCCATATATTCACGTTCGGGGAGAAAAAAATCAGAGAGAAGGATTCATCGCGTTTTACGATACGGAGCCGCCGCCAAGCCCTAAACTCTCTTGGGAGGGCTGATCTGGAGTCTTTTCGGGGCTCCGGAGAGGGGAATCTGTCGCCGTCATCATCATCAACCATCCTCCATCACCAATTTCATGATGCCCACCGCCGTGCGTGAGTAATTCATTCGTAGGCTTGTTGGACGGTGATGGGTTGGATGAGATTTACCATGTAATCAAGTTAGTTTTGTTAGGGTTTGATCCCTAGTATCCACTATGTTCTGAGATTGATGTTGCTATGACTTTGCTATGCTTAATGCTTGTCACTAGGGTCCGAGTGCCATGATTTCAGATCTGAACCTATTATGTTTTCATGAATATATGTGAGTTCTTGATCCTATCTTGCAACTCTATAGTCACCTATTATGTGTTATGATCCGTTAACCCCGAAGTGACAATAATCGGGATACTTAACGGTGATGACCGTAGTTTGAGGATTTCATGTATTCACTAAGTGTTAATGCTTTGGTCCGGTACTCTATTAAAAGGAGGCCTTAATATCCCTTAGTTTTCAATAGGACCCCGCTGCCACGGGAGGTTAGGACAAAAGATGTCATGCAAGTTCTTTTCCATAAGCACGTATGACTATATTCGGAATACATGCCTACATTACGTTGATGAACTGGAGCTAGTTCTGTGTCACCCTATATTATAACTATTACATGAGGAATCACATCCGACATAACTATCCATCACTGATCCAATGCCTACGAGCTTTTCACATATTGCTCTTTGCTTAGTTACTTTACCGTTGCCACTATTACAATTACTACAAAACTGCTACTGCTAGTTTTGCCACTGTTACCGTTACTTCCATACTACTTTGCTACTAAATACTTTGTTGCAGATATTAAGTTATCCAGGTGTGGTTGAATTGACAACTCAACTGCTAATACTTGAGAATATTCTTTGGCTCCCCTTGTGTCGAATCAATAAATTTGGGTTGAATACTCTACCCTCGAAAACTATTGCGATACCCTATACTTGTGGGTTATCATGAAATTCATTCGAAGAAGCTAGATGGGGTTATCCTCAAAGTGGATTTTGAGAAGGCATATGATAAAGTTAAGTGGCCTTTCCTTCAGCAGGCAATGCGCATGAAAGGCTTTAGTGAGGCCTGGCGGAACCAAGTGGGTTCTCAATTCCAGAAGGGTAGTGTTGGAATCAAGGTTAAAGATGATGTCGGTCATTACTTTCAGACACACAAGGGCTTGAGACAAGGAGATTCCATGTCTCCTCTCTTGTTTACTACTTGAGAACCTATTTTTCTGAAAATATAACTCACGATGTATCCAATGAGGAGCATTTGGTATTCTAGATGTACCTATTTTTCTCTATAAACATGGTCAAAGTTTGTAATGTTTGACTTTTGTAAAAATCTATAGGCACTACATTATGGAACGGAGGGAGTACTAGCAAATATGCTTGTGCGTTGCAACGGGAGAAAACAGCCCCCATACGCCTTACCCACTGAACATGGCTAAAGCCATCACCCTTATGCCACTAACATAATAAACATGATTAATACCCTACCTTCAGGTACACATCCTCCATTTCAGTATGACGTCAGATCCATGCTTTCGCTTGTCCTCTTTATCGTCCTCGTCATCAGTGGTCATGGTATCAGTTGTCACTAACCAAGGTTGGTCAGGTCCAATAGTTGGATTGTTGAGCCCCCTTCATGTCCAGCAAGATCAATACTGTTGAACAAAGATGTTTTTATACCCGCTAATATAATAGGGAAAAGCACTACCCTAATGTATGTTTATGTTACCATGTAAATTGAGTAGTTTGTGTTAAAATAGACAGTAAAACTTTAGTTGGAGTCCTCATGCATTATGACGGGTGTCACTTTGGCCAAGCGAGGCTAGTCGTACGTGAAGACGCGATGAAAGATTCCTTTTTATTCCTTTCTCTCTCCTAGTTATTTCATTCCTTTCAGGTCTCACGTCGTTTGACATGCAGTTGTCTCAACTAAACTTCCTTCTTTTATTTTTTTGTCATGTTGCTCCTTACCCTTGGCCTATTGATTCCCAAGTTAGCTCCTTCATGACTAAAAACTCAAAAAAGTATATCAACTCAAAGGCCTCGTGATGCTTTATTGTTTTGTCTTCTACTATTTTCACTGGCACGAGTTGTTGGCGCAACATCCGCTAATGGGCCGGCCCATCGCGGCTCGGCTCCGTGCGTCATGTGATTTTTCTGGCAGAAACGAATCGGGACGAACGGAAATCGACTGGTCCGACAGATGAAGAAAATCTGGGCCCCACGGTAAACCAAAATAATTGGAGAAACAATCCTCCCTTTAATATTAGGTAGAGATAGTGGCCGATATGTTGGCCATTCTTATTAGCAGGGTCAAGCAGCATTTTCAAGTGGAGGGGTTAGTTCCTCATCTTGTCGACGGAGGAGTATTCATCTTACATTACGCTGACGACACTATCTTATTCATGGAACATGACATTGCTAAGGTGCGCAATATGAAACTCATTTTATGTCTCTTCGAACAATTGTCAGGTTTAAAGATAAACTTTCGCAAGAGTGAGTTGTTCTGCTTTGGAAAGGCCAAAGACGAGCAAGAGTGTGTGTGTCTGTGTGTGTGCGCGCGTGCTAGTACGCTAGCACGCGTATGTGCGCGCGACTAGTTTGCTTCGTCAGCTACGCGCGCCGGGGGTGGCTGCGCCGGACGCTGTACCCGGTCGCGTCCCGTTGCGTGCGTGCACGGCGGGCGTGGACTGTAGAGCGCAGGGCGTGCGGAAGTGGGCAGTGGGGCTGCGGCGGGCGCGGACTGTAGAGCGCAGGGCGTGCGAAAGTGGGCAGTGGGGCTGCGGCGGGAGCGGACGTGGGCGTTGGCGCTCATGCGTGTATAAGTCCCAACCCCATGCATCTGTAACCAGCAAGGCTGAGTTCGTGCTCAGGCAAGAAAATCGATTGACTGTTCGTCCGGCCAACGGCATACGTGCACCGGGAAAAACTACCACTGTGTCCACTGCTGCTGCTTCTTTCTTCTTCCTCCTTGGTTTGGGATAGAGAGAGGTGATAGAGAGAGCGAGGGAGAGCTCGGGCTAGATAACAACATAGGGAAGATGCAAAGAGAGCTCACCTCAAGGTTTGACATGGGGGATCACAAGATGAGCCGGACTCCGACGATGTGAGCACCGACGTCAATGGCGTCGGGGCTGGGGCCATGTCCTGCTGGTGCGGATGGTGCATCGGTCCTAGTCTTGGGGATGCATCCTTCGGGCCGCGTCACCGGATCCGGCGGGGATGGGCCTGGAACAATTTAATCTGCCACGGGTTGGAGCTATGTCCCGGGCGAAGTGGTGGCATGCATGGCAGCGAGGGTCGCAATGGCGTGTAGGGTTAGCTGCTCGGGACGAGTAGGGGAGATGTCGAGAGGGAGGCCTGGTACCAATCCAAGGGTTGGGATCGTGTAGCAACAGGATCTTTTTCAATAAAGAGCTTTTCATTCAATTGAAATATCGAGTTGATACAATTGCATCGTAAAATGCTCGACCTCTGCATAACTAGATACACACAACCAACAAGTCCAAAAACCGAAAAGGAAAAAAGAAAAGCCAGTACAACAAAAACAAGAAAAAGCCAGCCTAAGATGTGGTCGATCCTATCCGAAGATCACACCACCATCCATGGGGTAGAAAACCTCCCTGGCTGAACGCTCCTGCCAAGTAGACGCCATCATAAAAAGGTCTCTGTCCTCCGGCCTCTGTAGGATAGACCACATACGGAGCCATCCTAAACATATATGAATAACCTGCATAGGAGATGAAACACATTTATGGTTAAAAACTACGTCATTCCTATTGAGCCACAGAGCCCAACATAAGGCAGCCGCCCCACTAGAATGTGTGCAGAAAATTGTTTATCTATTCCCCTCAACCGGTTGTCGAACATGTTCCGTGCACTACATGGGGGATAAAGATTCAAAGCTATTTGAACAATGGCCCATACATACCAACCAAACTTGCACTCAAAAAGTAAGTGTTTAATTGACTCGTCATGATGGAAGAAGACACATTTTTTGCATTCTTGCCAGTTGCGTCGTGCCAAATTATTCGTAGTTAAGATCACCCCTCTATTGAGAAACCAGAGGAATATCTTCACTTTTAGAGGGATTTTGAGCTTCCACAATTTCCTGTTATCAATCGGAACCTCGTTATGGACCATTGCATCATTCATGGACTTGACTGAAAACTTGTCATTCTGATGCAATTTCCATCTAAAGATATCCGGTTCCTCCAACAGCTAGATGGCCCCCAGACGGCTAAGCAATTCATTCCAGGCTGCCAGACGATGTCCTAGAAGATCCCTATGAAAGAAATATCAGGATTTTCCTGACCCAAAGCTTGTTTGATCGCGACAAACTTATGTCTAATAATCCGGTACAAGCTTGGGTATTGCACACTAAGCGGATTGGTCCCTAACCAGGTATCTTCCCAGAAACGGACTTGGGAGTCGTCCTTGACCGAGAACGTTCCAAATTGAAAAAAGAATTCTTTAGCTTTCATCACCCCACTCCAAAAATGAGAATCGCCAGGTTTCCAAGTACACTTGAGATATTGCTTTGGAACCCACATATTTATTACGAATGATTTCCTGCCAAACACCATTCTCAGTGAGTAGTTTATACACCCATTTGCTGAGAAGTGCGATGTTTTTGATCTCAAGGTCCTGGATTCCAAGACCCCCTTGGCTTTTAGGTCGACATAATACATTCCACCTAGCCAGACGATATTTCTTGGTTTCATTATCACTTTGCCAAAAAACCTTGATCTAAAGTAATCTAGGCGTTGAATCACTCCTTTTGGAAGATGGAAGAATGATAACATGTAAAGAACCATATTGGTGAGGACCGAGTTGACCAAATTAATCGACCCCCATAGGACAAGAGTTTGGCCTTCCAACTGGCCAGGTGTTTCTCCAGTCTCTCTTCTACATGCTTCCATTCAGCTATAGTCAAGCGTCGATAATGAATGGGGATGCCCAGGTAACGAATCGAAAATTGCTCGAGTTGACAGCCAAAGATTTCAGCATAATCAGGTGCTACTTTTGCGGCCTCGCCGAAACAGAAGAGTTCACTCTTATGAAAATTAATTTTAAGACCAGAGAGTTCCTCAAAAGCACATTACAGCAATTTAAGGTTTCTGGCTTTTTCTAAATCATGATTCAAGAACAGAATGGTATCATACGCATATTGTAAAATAGATAGTCCTCCTTCTACCAAATGAGGTATGACACCGGTGACTTGTCCGGCTATCTTGGCCCTCTCAACAAGGGTAGCTAGCATATCAGCCACAATGTTAAACAAAATGGGGGATGCGGGGTCCCCTTGACTAAGCCCCTTCCTAGTCTGAAAGTAATTCCCACATCATCATTTACCTTGGCCACACTGCCTCCAGACACGAAACTCTCTACCCATCGACACCATGTATTGGAAAACCCCTTCATGCGTAATTTTTGCAACAGAAAGGGCCATTTCACTTTATCATAAGCTTTTTCGAAGTCGATTTTAAATATAACTCCATTCAACTTTTTATGATTAAGCTCGTGTACAGTTTCATGCAGAACATCAACACCATCCAATATGTTTCGTCCTTGCATGAAAGCTGTTTGGGTGGGTTTGACTACATGGTCAGCCACCCCGTTCACCCGATTAGTCGCAACCTTCGTAAAGATTTTAAAGCTTACGTTTAGTAGGCAAATTGGTCTATATTGTTGAATCCAACTAGCATCTTTAGTCTTAGGTAGAAGAATGATTTCCCCAAAGTTTAAGTGGGAGATGTCAAGTTGGTGAGCATGCAGTTCATTAAACAACTGAACTAAGTTTGACTTAATCATTTCCCAAAAACATTGATAGAACTCCGCTGGAAAACCATCCTGACCCGGAGACTTGTTGTGTTCCATCTGAAACACCGCAGTACGAATTTCCTCCTCAGAGAATGGAGAGGTTAGGAATTCATTTTCCGCGGCTGAAACTTGATGAATGTATGACTAATAGACTCATCCATCTCAAGAGTTGTATCAGCTGATGGTCCAGAAAGTTCTTTGTAATACTTTGTAATGAAGTTTTTTAGTGGTGCGTCCCCCTCGATCCGACCCTCCTTCGGATCTAGAGCGAAGATACGTTTCTTTCTATGTCTACCATTGGCCAACATTTGGAAGTATTTCATATTATCATCACCTAGGACGAGCGAGTCTGTCTTACACCGCTGGTACCATTTAATTTCCTCCTCGCGTAAGAGGTGGGCTAGATGCTCATCGATATGACTTTTTTGCTCAATCTCCATGGCAGAAAGAGGCCTCGCCTTCGCGATTTTATCGAGAGTATCAATTAAGGTAGAGAGTCGCAACTTCTCTTTCTTATAGATACCAGCAGTGTGTTTATCCCAACCACGAAGGAATCGGCGCAGAGCGCGAATACGGTTATTCCATCGTTGAATTGTCGTGTTACCACGAGGTTGGCGTTGTCACACTTTTTTAACCAGATCGTTAAAACCCTCTCCAGTGAGCCATCCCAGTTCAAATTTGAACTGATGGTAATTCGCACTTGGAGCTGCCTGACCGAAATCGGTAAGCAATGGAGCGTGATCCGATAAGGCCTCGATTCTTTCTTGTGCCTGTACCGAAGCTAGGGGATATTTAAATTCCCAGTCGGTGGTAACTAGTACCCGGTCAAGTTTTTCACAGGTTGGGTTTGCTCTGTTATTGGCCCAGGTATATTGGCGACCAGATATACTGAGTTCCTGCAAATCGAGACGGTCAATAACAGCATTAAAAAGAAATGGCCATCTAGTATCAAACCGGTCATTGTTTTTTTCCTGCTTATATCGAAGGATATTGAAATCCTCCCCCCCCCCCCTCCCCGATTAACATGGGATGGGGATTCTCTCGACAGGTATTGACCAATTCTTTGAGAAAGGCCGACTTGAACTCCTCTTTAGCGGCGCCATTAACATCCACCAAGCTCCAAATGAAGTTGCGGATTTATTTCGAAGGTGGAATTTGATATGATATTCCCCCTTCGATGTAGATAGAAGTTCCAAATATGTGGAGTGTATACCAAGCGGAATACCCCAGACCTCCCAGAAGGCGGTAGAATATGCCATTCATAATCATAACCACATGAAAAGTGGTCAAGATCACGTGTTGGAAAGTCGCATTTAGGGAGAGGGGAACAAATCGTTATGTTTGGCGATGGCACTTCTGTTGTAATTCGGGAAACTCTAGATTTTTCTTTATGTGGAGCTGGGCCAACCTCGCTCCAAGTTTTTGCACTGCTCTCAAGCTCAGCTTCGAGAATTCAGCTTCTTGGAGCCCAATTGTTCGGGACAATTTGTACAACGGATTTGGTCTGAGTTAGAAGCTAGAGAACATGGCTTGAATCATCAAACAAATAACATGAGGAATATAATTGGAGGCGGCTTTGGAAGGTTCCAAAAAATCTGAGGGTGCTTGCATGGAGACTTGCGTGCTCATCCTATTTTTGGTAAGTAGTTTATATCTCAATTGTGGCTCAAAGGAGGAGTGTGTTCAAAAAAGAATGTGGCCGAAAGTCTAGGAGTGTGGGGGCAGATGAGGGAGGAGACTAGGGGCAAATGTGGGTAAATTCACTTGTTTTCTAAAGAATATTTTGGTGTTTTGGGCGACAAAAAATAAAAATAAAGCTAGGCTAAACCACATTTTGGGTTCTTAAAAAACTAGCAATCATGTATGTGCAATGCACGCTATTATTAAGCAAGATATTGTATACAATGTTGTCAGAATCGCGATTATGAATTGGATCGGAGTTTGGATGGTAGGATCACATATCGTAGAATGTTAACTATAAGAACTGTAGAAATGTAGATTCTACTAACTAAAACTGTAGAATTAGAGGGGTTAGTTTGGGTCGTAAAGTCATAGAATCGTACAACAAAATCGCGATTCTGACAACCTTGATTGTATATATTACACATTAATACATTAGGGATATAATTTGCTTGTTATTATGAGGTAGGATATAGTTACTTGGTTAATGCTAACGTTGATATTAGACATGATATTAATTAGTGAAGAGTGCTAAACATCTTTAATGGTAAACATTGGAGTGACTTAGACCATTGGATAGATCCGGGTAAATGAGTGAAATTTGTTGAATCTCTGTAACTAGCTCTTTCTATATCTTAAATAAAAATAAAAATAAAAAGGGTAGTTGACCATTGGAATCTTACATAAAAACTGGTCGGTTTGGATTCGATCAGTTTCCAAAGCCAATTTTGAAAAACCGGAGGGATCCAAACAGGGCCTTAAGCTAACTTCAACGAAAACACTAACACCCACACGTGTGGGCGTTACCCAACACGCCCACACGCCTGAATAGTCGTTCATTGTCTTTTGCATAAATCTTGACACGAAAAGGTGGATTTGGTGTGTCACGTAGGACGGGGTTGGTGTGTGGGTGTTGGAGAGTTTGCCCACACATCCGCACCATGCTGTTTGCCAGCTGTGCTGTGTGGGCAAACTGCTTTTCGCGCCCACAGCCACCACCTAGGTCATGCGCGTGTGGCGAACTGCTTTTCGCCCACACGACACTCCTACCTTGTGGATGGCAACTGCAGTTATGCAAACGTGGCAACTCGGTACACACATGGCAATTGTGATTCTTTGCTACATGCAACTGCAGTTACGCGAACGTGGCAACTCGGTACACACACATGGCAACTGTGATTAACAATACATGGCAACTATGGTTGGACCACACGTGGCAACTAGGTAAACACACATGGCAACTAATAATACATGGCAACTATGGTTGGACCACACGTGGCAACTAGGTAAACACACATGGCAACTACTGTTTTGACCATATGTGGCAAGTAGTTAATCACACATGGCAACTACGGTTTGATTACGCGCGACAACTATCATAAATTAGACATGGCAATTATACTTAACCAAAATAGATAGAGTTGTCATGCTTTTATAACTACACTTGTCATCCCGGATAACTACATCTGCCAACTAAATCGTCATCCCGCGAAGTACTAACGTAGCTGCGCCAGGACGTGTGGGCATTTTTGCTTCGTGCCAAACACACGAAGTGAAGATGAATAGTACTTGTTAGGCGTGTGGCACGAAATAGCCGCGCCCACACGTATGAACAATTCTAATGTCCGCCCACACACAGCCCGTGTGGACTGCCTCCTGCGTACACCATACATAATGTGTGGACGCATGTCGTATATGCCACACATGTAGCAGGTATCGGCGTCCAACTTCAAACTCTCAGTTCCGTGCAATATTCACATGGACAGGCAAATCAGTGGTCTAAAGTCAAAAGATTCGCGTCGGTCGGGTCATGTATGCCAACATATATTCATTTCCGTATTATAAACTACTGAAGTACGTACTGAATAGTGGGCAACCCAGTACATGTTACTTGGGAGCCAATTTACCAATATTTTGTAAGGCGGTACTCTGCGCCGGTGCACCGACCCAAACTTTGGGCCGGTCCACTGCGGATCGTTGGATGCGTACGTATGAATGGACGAGATTGCTTCGATCAAGTCATCTTCTTCCTCCCGCACACACGCGTAACGACAGGGAAAAAACGGATCTTGCCGTCGTAGCTCGCAGGCGCCGCTCGTGCTCACCCTTGGCCGCCGCGTCGCAGCTCGCCGGCGCCGCTCGCCGGCGCAAGCTCGCCGGGGGCGCTTGTCATATGCAGCTCTGCCGGGCCAGTTGAAAGAAAGACGTCCCTAGCTCCGCCGGGCCGGGCGTGTCTCCCTCCCTCTGGTTGCAGCACCGCCAAGTGAGGGTTCCAGCATTGTCGCAGCCCGCCGTCATAGCTTGCCACGCGCCCGTCGCAGCACCGGGCGCCATGCATCTCCGTCGCCGCAGCTCACCATTGTTAGCTAGCCGTTCTTGGTTTGAAGCTTTTCTAGAAGCACGTTGTAGCTTTCTTCCATGCCGGTTGCAGCTTTTTGCCGCTGCGCAATGCCGACCTCTAGCTACCCCGTATCCAGCTGAAGCTTTTTTCAAAGCTGGTTGTAGCTTTCTTGGTTGCCGGAAGTAGCATTTTTCAGCACTGGTTGTAGCTCTGACGTACATCCATCGAATCCCCTGCTTCCTTTGATTCCAGCAAAATATGTTGTTGGTTCCAGCTCTGAATTTGCTGGTTGTAGCAAAAACAAAAGCTGGTTCCAGCTCTAGCTTTGCCGGGACAAAAATCATTTGCTGGAAAAGCCATTGCTGCTTCCGCCGATCGTCGTGGTAGCAAAAAATCTTGCCGGTAGAAGCTTTTGCATTGTCATTTGCAACAAAATGAGGCGGCCGCGAATGCCGATGTAGAAAACACCCAGGCGATGCACCAAAACTAAGTGCTGGTTCCAGCTCTTGGTTTGTCGGTTGCAGCAAAATCAGACGCCGGTTCCAGCATCGCCTGTGTCGTGGATGTGCCTCATCGTCGCAGTTATGCAGCTCGTCTGCCGGAGCTGGGGGATTGCTGGAGCTGGAGACGGTGCGCTGGGAGAATAGCCGGAGCTGTGGATAAGAGGTGCTCGTGCGTGTGGGGAAATCGCCAGCCGTGGGGTGGATGACGACCTCACCAGTGAGATTGGCTCCGGTGGGGGGAGGGGGGTAGGAGATGATGCTGGGGAGGCCGGGGCGGGCGAGGGGTAGACGGCGCCTCGCCGGAACCGCTCGCCCTCGCCGCTCGCTCGCCGGGGCTGCTCGTCGTTGCAGCGGGTGAGGCGGGAGAGAAACAGGAGCGCGGTAGCGGGCGACCGGCCGAAGATTGGGCCGGTGCACCGTCCCTAAACGTTTACCTATTTTGTACTAGCTGGCAGATGTTGACTCTATAGACGGTAGCTCGTAGTCGACGCTCGAAAAGAGCTCTGCTCAGCTAATCCACGATATAGGAGTATATAGTGCTACACTGCTATTTGTGAGACGGAGTACTACTGTTTAACCTCGCCATATAGAGCATCATTCTCCCGTTAATCAAACCCAAATACTTGTCTTTCTCCGGCCATGGCCACCGCCGCCGTCCTCATCCTGCTCGCAAAGCTCCTCCCGATGCTAGCCACCGCAACCTATAGCCGTTGGCCCGCCGCTGACTACGGCTTGGCCCTCACGCCCAATCACTCGTGCGGCGACATGGGCAGGTACCCTCCAGGCAGGGCGTACGAGGCCAACCTACGCCATCTCGTCGCCACCATTCCTGCCAAGGCGAATGCGGAATCCTGCAGGTACGTGGAAGGGGAATCCTGCAAGTGCTCTTTCGGCAACACCGCCGGCGAGAGCCCCAACCTGGTTGTGGCGGACGCCTCTTGCTGCTGGCACCCGGACGCCAAGTCGCCGGACTGCGGCGCTTGCATCGCGCTGGCCTTCCGGGAGGCGCAAAGGTTGTGCCCGTACCAGAGGAGGGCTGAGGCCGCGGTTGACGTCGACGGCGGCACGTGCCAGGCTTACTTCCACGACTACGACATCATGGAGCAGTTCGATCACCGCGACCCCAGCAGTAAACCCCCCCC
>LR880968.1:807362626-807381322 GCA_904067115.1 Aegilops sharonensis | reverse complement strand
GAGAGAAGAGGGGGAAGAAACAATGAATACCAAGTAAACAGATGCATATCGATGCATGTCATGACAAGTAACGATGCTAGGCGTGCCCTAACGTGGTAAGAGGTGGTACTGGTTAAGGGGGGAGACATCCGGGAAAGTATTCCCGGTGTTTCGTGTTTTCGGGCAGAGGAGCCAGAGGGGGAAAGTTGCGGGTTCGATAGGTTAGGGGGGTGTGGCGGACGAACGGACTGCGTATCCGGATTCGCCTCGTCGTTCTGAGCAACTTTCATGTTGAAAATATTTTAATCCGAGTTACGGATTAAAAGATATGATTTTCTAAAGATTTTATTAATTTCTGGAATTTAATTAATTAATTAATTCGAAAAATGGATTTATGACGTCAGCATGAGGTCATGCTGACGTCAGCAGTCAACAGGGTTGACTTGGTCAACCTGACATGTGGGTCCCGTTCGTCAGTGACTGTTAACTAATTACCCTAGTTTAGTTTAATTAACAATAGTTAATTAGGTTAATTAGCCATTAGGTTAATTAATCAGGATTACTTAAATTAATTATTTAATTCCCTTTTTCCTTTTTCTTTTATTCAAAAACGTTCTGGGGGGGAGGGGCCCCATGTCATTGGCATTGGGTGCCCAGTCAGCATGGCCGACCGGGTCAACAGGCCGGCCGGGCCCCTAGGGCCCACGGGTCAGTGACCCAGGGTGGCCCCGGGTCGGCCACGTCGGCGGCCGGTGTTAGGGAGCTCCGGTGGGCGTTCCCGCGGCGGAGGGGCGCTGGACCTCGCCGGAATTTGTCGTCTGGCGGCCAAAATGGCCGCGGGCGGGTGCGTTCGAACGGGGAGACGACGACGCGTCCAACGGTGGCAGAGGCATGGCCGGACTTGGCCGGAAACGACGCCGGCGAGCGGCGGAGGCGGCGGTGGGATTCGGGACCTCGACGGGATCGCGCTACGGGGCTAACGGGAAGGCCAGGGGGGCTTGCGCGACGCGCTGAGCACAAGGGGCTCGGCCCCGTGACCATTTGGTCACCGGAAGGGCGCCGGCGACGAGATCCGCGACGGAGGGGCGCTCGGGTACGGAGGGGAACGAGGGGGGAGAGGAGGGGGGCCTCGACCGAGCGGAGGAGGCGCGAGGGGAGGGGGAAAACCGGGGCGCGGTGAGCCGGCGCAAGCCGGAGCGCGACGAGCGCGGCACCGGAGCGAGCTCCGGCCATGGTGACCGAGCGCGGGGTCGACCCCTACGGCGACAGAGCGAAGCAGGGGAGGGAAGAGCGGGGCGATGCTCACGGTGGGGAGACGCGTAGGGTCTCGGAAGCGGGCTCGGGGGCGGTCGGGGGCGACCGGCGAGGAGGAGGGCGGGGAGGCGCTCGGCGGCGACGGGGCGGTCCGGCGAGGCGAGGTGGGAGTCGGGGACGGTCCCGAGGCGACGAGGGAGGGTCGGGCGCCCTGTGCGGCCGGTCGGGGAGGAGGGGAGGAGGACGAGCGTCGGTGGGGCGGGGCACCGGCGTCGGGGGCGACGGGATAGGGCGGATCCCGATCCAGATCGGTGGGGGAGGGAGGAGAAGGGGATCGGGGGTGGGCCGGGCCAGGGGCTGGCCGGCTGGGCCAGGTGGGCTTGGCCCAGTTTGGCCTGTGGGGTTTTTCTCCCTCTCCTTTGTTTTATTTCTCTTTTCTTATTTTTCCTTTTCTGTTTTAATTTATTTTAAAATATCCAGACACTTTATAAAAATGTGTGCACCCCACCATAATTAACTTTGTAATATTTGACAACCCCCGAACATTTTAGTTTTCATTTTTTGAAAACTTTTATTGTCATTATAATTTTGAATTTTAATTTCGAAACCGTTTCGATCTAACCCGTGGTTAACTACAGTGACAGAGGTGACGTGGCACCATCACGTGAGATTACTGTAGCATGATTATCCGGGTGTTACAATGGGATACGAAGTATCAACTGCTATACTATGCACATTGTGACTAGGCCGTCTACAAGGAGAACCAAATTGGCCGACTGCACAGGGCCCAAATTTTCGGGGCCCATAGTCAGGTCATTTATGTCTCAGGGAATAGAAAAGCCCAGCACACGGCCCACGCTTGGCCTGCCCTGGTGGCGATTGATTTGAAGCATGTAAACACGAAATCACTAAGAGCATCTCCAGCCTCCCCCCCCCCCAAGTGCCACCCCCAGCACCACTTTCTCTGCGCTGGCAACGTAAAAGGGGCAAAAAACAGCCCAGCCATGCCCCCCAAGTGCCCCCAAGACCTCATACTAGCGCCGGTAAACCCAGCCCAAACCTAGCACGCTGGGGGGCTCCTGGGGGCGCCGGCGGAGGCAACGGCCAATCCTACTCCTCCACGCATTCTTTTTCCTGGCCCACCCAATCACTTTGTGCCCAGCGATTCTTCTGAGGACGCCAACGACTGGGAACACGGGTTCATGAAGGCGCTGGCGGAAGCGATTTGCCCCCCAGGACGTGCTATTTTCGATCCGGCGATTGTCCTGGGGGGCTCCAACGGCTGAAGATGCCCTAATTGAGGAGTACTCATTGCAAAGATCACTCCCACCTTTTCAGGTTGCGACAAGTGGCGCGCTGCATGTGCGCCACTTGTTGTAACCTATGAGTTTTCTCTTTTTTCGTAGATCCGTTTATTCAAAATGTTTTATCTTTTAAACCGTGCGTCCAAATCTCGAGCCGCTTTCACCGTTGGATTCCTCATGTCGAGATCTTCAAAACTACTCCCTCCATCCCATAATGTAAGACGTTTTTAGACACTACGCTAGTGTCTAAAAACGTCTTGCATTATGGGACGGAAGGAGTAGATCCCATGTTTATAGGTTTGACGAATTTTTTTCACGAAAAAACCGGACAAAAAAACCGAACCAGGAGCACGGGTTTTTCCCTTTCCAAAAGAGGCACGCCTGTGACTCTCACCAAATCACAACCATGCCTCTCGCGGAAGCAAAACAGTGTTTCTGGCGGGAAAAAAAGAAGAGAAAACGCGTTTTTTTTTTTGTTTTCGAGGGTCGTGCGCTGGAGTTGGCCTCATGTACTGCCTTTATCCTGGTTTATTGGTCCCTATTGTATTTCGTGCCAAATTTTAATCATTAATTTAACTAACAAAATGTTCATGCATGTCACAAAAAATTATATAATTAAAAAACTATGTTCACTATGAATCCGACTATATAATTTTTGTTAATATGCATTAACAATTTGTTAGTTAATTTTTTGATTAAAATTTGACACAAATTATAAAGAGGGTCAAAAAATCAGGACGGGTGTAGTATAGAAAAAAGGAACACCCTTAAGAACACTCCCAGCAGAGCCATGGCATCGATCTCCAGCACCCATCGCCAAGCAGTGTGCTTCGCGGCACGTGTCTTCCTTGCGCCAACGGTGATATACATACATACGCACGCAGCGACTTCGTAGGGAATGCAGAGGAGTGTGCGCCGGAGTAGGGTGCACGGCGCAGGCAGTCCGTTCGCGCCGCCGCGGCGAAGGTGGCTTGCCTTCGTTGCCAACCTCGTCCTTCTAGTAGTGGCCAATACCAAAAGCCTCTTCTCCAAGCGTGTTCATCTCCGCTGATCTGTTCGTAGGAAAAGGCATTCTGATTTCCTTTTCTTTCTTCTCTTTTTTGGCGGCCGGCGTCAACCTTGTTAGCATTTGTTCTTCGTGCTTCACAAGGTACCACTGTCCCAAGCTTCCTAGAAGGGAGAATTAGCCTTGAGCCCCCCTGATTAACTACCGAGTGCAGGTTAAAATCTGATTAAAGAAAGAAGGCGCGGGAAGATGCCAACTACTAGATGTCTTATTAGCTGCGTTGAGCACGTATAACAACACTAGTACAAATGCCCGTGCGTTGCAACGGGCGTAGAATCTTGCAAAAATCAGCTCCATGTATCCTTACGCGCCATTTCTTATATTCAAATTTGATAAACGTCGGTATTAATCTTACACTAATTAGAGGCTGTTAAGTTTGTTTCTTTGGTTCTGCCTATACGAACATAGCAAAGGATACCACTACAGATATCTAGAGCAAAATAATTCATTAAAATAATCTGCTCTATTTACAATCAGTTTTCTGGTCTTAACTATCTTGCAAGTAAAATGAAGACCAACCAAATAATTCATTAATTGGATGATATGTAGGAAAACAAACGGAAAAACACTGGGCTATCATCTTCTAACTTGTCTTGCTTCTGAAGATCAGACATGTTCTCAGCTATCATTCTAATATACATCTAGAGAATCAGGAAGCAAAAGTAGAAAGAAAGATTACACAGAATCTGGCAACCATAATCAGATAGAGACATGCAACAACAATAAGAAAAGACAATGAAAGATTTTAGTGAACATGTCTGATAACCTGCAGAATGGCACATATCATTCCAAATTCTAATGTTTACATATCAGTCTAGGAAAGAGATAACTATATCATGCAAAAGAAGTGTGTAAAAATGGAAACAAAATTCTGCACTTGGTTGCTCTACTTTTAAAAGATTTTAATCCAGATTGACCAAAATCAATACCATTGCAAAGCTTGTGACAACGACTGCAATATTCAAGTTGGGGACATGTATAAATATGAACCAATTAGTCCCAGATCTCAATGTAAACTGCTGCCTTTATTTCCAAAATACCAACTGCATCTAGTGTGTGCGATTTCTTCCAATCTACACATCAAACTATCATCTTAGGTATAATCTAGATGTTACCTTTGAAACGTAGCTGGTCAATTTGACTTCAACTTGAGAACTCCGATGAATATTTTTCCTAGTGGATGCCTGCTTCTTTGTTTGGCAATGCACGCACACATCATCCTGAACCAACATCGCTCGGTGCCAGCTCCAGCTCAACCCGCACCACACTAATGCAATCCCAGCAAGGGCCTCCCTCCTCCCCCAACATCGGCTCCCATAGCTGAGGGATGGCATGTTCCAACACAACGATTCGAGTTTAATGGCAGGGTGGTCCGGCCATGGACACGAACCCGTTGCTCCCCACCACCGTGCCGCAGTCCCTCCACCCACTGCCGGAGCACACTCCAGTCTCCAACTCCGACGCACCATCCTCGTCGCGCTGCCCGTCCCCGGCATCCTCCTAGGAGGACTGCCTCATCTTCAGGCCCCACCACCCACCGCCGCCGCCCTCGCCTTCTCCCCGCCCCCCGCCGCACCACTACTGCCGGGACTTCGATCCAAATCAGAGGCACGGGAGCAGTGGTGGAGGCAAAGGGCGGCCGCGTGGACGGCGGTGGGGGCGGAGGCAAAGGGCGGCGGCGCTGACGGCGGTGGTGCCGGAGGCAAAGGGCGGCGCGCGCGGACGGCGGTGTTGGCGGAGGCAAAGGGCGGCGGCACGGACGGCGGTGGTGCCGGAGGCAAAGGGAGGCGCGCGCGGACGGCAGTGGTGCCGGAGGCAAAGGAAGGCGCGCACGGACGGCGGTGGTGGCGGAGGCAAAGGGCAGCGGCGCGCGTGGTCGTGCTACTGGATAGGATGAAGAAAGGATCGCGGGTTGAATACTAAAAAGTGTAGGGGCTTTTTGTAAAAATGAAACGTTTTCTCTGTGTGCCACTAAAACAGGGACTGCGGGTTGATTTCCTGTAAACCGAGGGGCTTTTTTGCAAAACTTCCACGACGGACGACCAGAAGCACTCCGTGCTTTATTAGTTAGATAAGTTTCGACGTCAGCCAAAAAATTGACGGGGCAACAATAGATATCTGAGACGGCTGCGCCAACCTGGCTAATCATGGTGGACGAACGGTGCAGATGACGATGAAAAAGCATAGTCTGATAGGCCCCCCGGCTGCTGCAATGGCATGCGGAACGGGTAAATTACACCCCTTGCCCTTGGTTCCTTCTGCGCTAAGTATTTCTATATGTACGCGTCATTGTCATACATATCCACGGCGCACTATACTACTGGCGTATACATATGTCGCACCGCTCCACCTTATCCATGCCAAATATGCCATGTATAGCGAATCAACCTGTGGTTGAGTTGGTTAGGTGGACAGTGGTATCCCTAACCCATCAGGGTTCAAATCCTGGTGCTCGCATTATTCCTGAATTTATTTCAGGATTTCCGGCAATGCGCTTTCAGTAGGAGGAGACGTTCCCGTCGACGACGAGGCGCCTACGGTGACTTCGTAAATCTCAAGATGATATGCCGGCTCAGTCTCTCGGAGGTGCTCATAGGGATAGGGTGTGCGTGTGTGCGTTCATAGGGATGAGTGTATGCGCGTGTATGTGAGCGCTTGTGTCTGTACCGCGTGTAAAAAAACAGTCTAGCTAGTCTAGGTACACACTTTTGCATTCTGGTCTCTAGAAAACACCACAATTTATACATGGCATATTTTTTTTTGAGCATCAGTACAGACACAAGCGCTCATATACACGCGCATACACTCATCCCTATGAACGCACACACGCATACCCTATCCCTATGAGCACCTCCAAGAGACTGAGCCGGCATATCATCTTGAGATTTACGAAGTCACCGTAGGCGCCTCGTCGTCGACGGGAACGTCTCCTTCCACTGAAAGCGCATCGCCGGAAATCCTAAAATAAATCCAGGAATAATGCGAGCACCAGGATTTGAACCCTGGTGGGCTGGGGATACCACTGTCCACCTAACCAACTCAACCACAGGTTGATTCGCGACTAGCTAGACTGTTAGTGGACGTAGTTTCGACACAAAAATGTGGGTCGCACGTCGCTCACGACTAACACCGTGTGAGTACCAAGGGATGTTTATTTTCAAGGATTTTTTGGTGTAGGGATTAGAAAAAATCCCTATTAAAAGAATTTTTTTAACCAAACAGGAGGGTGGGGATTAAAAGTTATTTTTTTAGACTAAATGAAGAAGATTTTCATGGAGAGTTTTTTTGGACTTTTTCAACAATGCCCCTCCCTGCACCCCACTAGTAGAAAACGGAGCTTTAAAACCGGTTCGTAAGGGCCTTTAGTGCCGGTTGCATAACCGGCACTAAAGGGTGGGCACTAAAGGCCCCCCATTTAGTACCGGTTCGGCACGAACCGGCGCTAAAGTGCCACCACGTGGCGTGAGCTCGCGCCCTGGTATGGGGGACCTTTAGTACCAGTTGGTGTTGCCAACCGGTACTAAAGGTTTTTTATTATTATTATTTTTTCGATTTTTAATTTTCCTGAATTATTTGATGATTTAGTCTCTAATCACCTCTCTTAACTGCTCAAGTGTGGATCACTCATTCCGAATCATCTAACTTCAGCACTAAAGGGTGGGCACTAAAGGCCCCCCCTTTAGTACCGGTTCGGCACGAACCGGCGCTAAAGTGCCACCACGTGGCGTGAGCTCGCGCCCTGGTATGGGGGACCTTTAGTACCAGTTGGTGTTGCCAACCGGTACTAAAGGTTTTTTTTTATTTTTATTTTTTCGATTTTTAATTTTCCTGAATTATTTGATGATTTAGTCTCTAATCACCTCTCTTAACTGCTCAAGTGTGGATCACTCATTCCGAATCATCTAACTTCCCGACCGGTCACCCATCCCTCTCACTACTCCAGCCCGAGCACGCTTAACTTTCGGGTTCTATTCTCCTTCGTTTCCGAGTCTGCACTTGTTGTTTTCCTGACAATAGTAAGATGTCAATCCTATTAACCCTCAGGAGTTTAGCTTGAGCATGAAGTCACACATTTCACCGTTTGACTTTGAAAATATTATTCTAAAAAACAGTAATTACTTAGTAACGCTAATATTTCTTGAATAAGTTTGACCATAGTTTGACCAGATTTGACCAAAATTCAAAAAATTGAAATAATTATTTAGTAACACTAATATTCTTGAATAATTATGTAGTAACATTAATACTTCTTGAATAAGTAGTTTGACCAAATTTAACCAATTTTTTTAAAAAAAACTGAAATTTGACCTTATCTTTTTTTCCTTTTCGAATTTGAGGATTCTAAAAAATTCCAAACAGGCCGTAGGCGGTCTCCATCGGATGCGGATTTTCGTGCTGAATTTTTTTGATATATTATACGTTTTTTTCCGACATCGTATGCAAAAGTTATAGCCGTTTTACATTTTCCCTACACTTTTTGCAAAACATGTCCAAATTTAAGTTTTCAAATTTTCCTAACTAGTAGATATAGTGATATAACTACCTCTCGAAGGATTTTATTTTTTGGAGTTTTTATCATTTTCTTTTGATTTTTTCAAAACTGAAATGGCGATAGGGGGGGGGGGGGTAGAGTTTGAAAATTGGCCCCTTTAGTGTGGATTCGTGGCACGAACCCACACTAAAGGCTTGTCCCCTTTAGTGTGAGTTCATGGCACGAACCGGTACTATAGGTTAGACCTTTAGTACCGGTTGGTAACACAAACCGGTACTAAAGGGGCTCGTGGGGACCCGGCCTGACGCCAGCCTGCCACTACCCCTTTAGTACTGGTTCGTGGCACGAACCGGTACTAAAGGCTCAACACGAACCGGTACCATTGATCGCCGCCACGAAACGACACTATTGATCACATTAGTGCCGGTTTTTTTACAAACCAGCACTAATGTGCTTCACATTTGACCCTTTTTCTACTAGTGCCCATTGCCCCGCCGCCCCATGATGTTGTTTGGTTGTTATTTTTCTGTATATTAAGGGTAACATGCAGGGACGGATCCAGAACAAAAATGTCCCATTGTCGACATGCACATCATATATACAAGGATGGACACCAAGCAGTAATATATACTCAACAACACAAATTATATGGTAACGAGATTTCTTACCAAAATAAATAAACTGCTTCACTTCCACTTGAATATGGTGGAGCTGGAGGATCATCCAGTTCATGCAATGGGCTAGCTATATCATCTTGTGCCGAAGTCTTTATTTTTTTAAGAAACTATTCCATAAATTCTCCTGTGATTAATTACTATTGTGTTAGCAAAAATGTCCGAGTGACATTATTTGTGTTTGTATATGCAAGAATAGAAACAATAAACAACATATTGATTGAATGATACGATTAGGGAGTTGAACTTACTCGACACTGTGCTCCTGGTTAGATATGAATCGCGGCGAATTGTTCTCGATTGTGATAGCTTTAAATTTTATAATCCTAGCCATATAATTAGAAAAATAGAAAATTGAAAAAATTCTACACACAGTTAGGATTTTAGATTTGAGAGAGATCGGCAATTACCAAGTGCTGAGTTGAGAGTTGAAACGTACCACAAATTTCCAACAATATGTGAGCGGCCGAGGGTAGAGGCGGCCGGCTAGCGATGCTTGAACAATGGCGATTGGGCGGACCGGCGGCTGGCCGCGCGAGGATAAGGGGAGGGGGCGAGCACGAACGACGCTGCGAGGGTTGAGGTGCAGAAGCCGAGCGGACGAGCAACTCGACAGACGCACGTCCAGGTATTGGGGATCGATTAATCAAAGATCGATAGATTTTTTTTGCACACGTGCACGTACAGGGACCAGGGATCGATTAATTGATCGATCAGAGTGGACATTTACGTAGATGGGCTGCATTGCCTCGCTTTTGTAGTTCTCTTTTGTGTATCGCTGGGCTTGTCGGTGTCCAGGTCCAAAAGTTACCGGTGTCCAGCCCAAAAATCTAGACATTGTACAAGGTAAACATGTATTTAGTCATGAGTTTAGGAGCTCGAATTTCGAAGCTCACAACTTAGCGAAGCATGCTTTATCTCTTGGGGTTGGCCGCCATGTTTGGTTAGGCCACCCTGCAGAACTTTCTTTCGTCCCTGTAAATATTGTGACGTCTTAATAAAAGCTTCGCGAGGTTGTCTCAAAAAAATGTATTTATGTCTAAAAAAAAAGGTAAACATGTATTTTACCCGATGCCAATGACACCGGCCGGATGACATAACGTGGCTCTGCCTCTGGTAACATAGTTATTTAATAACCATTGGGGAGGGACTAGGGACTTTTTAATCCCTGAAAACAAATAGAGAGGGACTTTTTAGGGACTAGGGACTTTTTAGTTGGGACTAGAAAAAATCCTAGGACTTATGAACTAAATAGGGCCCAAATCATCGTTCATGTACATCTCTACTTAATTATATTGCTCTTTCTGCTTGAAATACAGTTGTATATACCATCGGCATTGTGCATTATTTGTCATTCGTTGCTTACGGGGTCACAGTGATGCACACGCGTAGAGGCTCCGTGACGTCCGTTGGACCATTGAGGGGACAAGTTCAAGGGCATACAATAGCACAAACAGGCTAGCTGTTACGTATTTCCTCGGCAAAATACAGCAACTTGTGGAGCGAGACCAACCCACTAGTCACACAAGTTGAAATTGAAAATGACATTATTTTGGTTGAATTTGCGCGCTGCTACGTCAAAGTCACGCCGAATGGCAACTATATATATTAGTTCAAGTTTAAAACCATGAACAACAGGACGGATCAACGGTCACAACTTGCAGGCGCACGCCGGTCTGGGAGCGTGCCGTTACAATTAGAGCCCAGGAAATTTCTGGGGACGTGATAAAATGAGAAGACTAATCCAACTGGATGGGATTGTTCCATATAATTACAAACTTACGTGAAGAAATAATATATAGGAAAGTGGGTAGCACCCACCGTACATACGTATACTAGGTCAACAAAAACAAACAAACCCAGCCAACCATTGGTAAAGAGTTAGGTAAGGTCGTCAATAATAAGAGAAATTGATGGGGATGTGAAGGCTCGAATTGAGCAACAAACTTGTCGTTCAACAATGCACGGCACGTGCGGCCAATAAATAACACCAAAAAACGATTTTTACTACTCACCCAATATTACATGTATACTTTTGAAGGATTTGATGCAATATCGCCATCACATGTAGGCATGTAGTACAACCTAGTGTAAACAAATTGTGTACACGCAAAAGGCACAAACACACACATGCTCCGAAAAGCTCTCCCCTTTTTCATGCTCTCTTTTGTGGAGAAAACGAGAATCACAATGGCTGCCAACCAAGAAAAAGGAGTGATACTATTCCAAGGGACCAACAGTTGAGATTTATAATAGGCTAAACATGTGGATCTCGGTGAGAAAAAAAGCAAGTGGTCACTAGGGCAACTCCAACAGGCTGACTCAAACAAACGCAAAATATGTTCGTCTTTTATATGTTTAGGTGGCAAGGCGTCAGCCCCGTATAGTCATTCCATGGACAGTGCACCCAATGGGGCGGTCCATTTAGCCCTTCCTGATCGTTTTTTGAGCAATTTATCATTTTCACCATACAATCTTGATTGGAATAAACATATAAGTCATATAGTCTACATCCAAATAGGTCACATAGTTTACATCTAAATAAATAAAAAATCACATAGTTTACAACCAAATGGAATTAAAATTGTAGCAAGTAAATTGAAAGAAAATGAGAAGATAGAACTATTGGTTTCCTATGTGAGTCCGTAATACCCAATCAAATCATCTTGAAGTTGAATGTGAATTGTATGATCACGCATTTCATGGTGAAATTGGATGAATTGTGCAAACATTGCTGCTTCACCCTTGGGCAGAATCACTCCCTTATACGCAAACCACATATTATTATTATAATTATTTTTATTAAAGGCACCTGAATTTTTCATAGATGAATAGACTAGGGATTCGTCTCATCAAACCCTTCATAAAGGGGAAATCATTTTGATGTGTCATAACTTGTGCTAAAGTTTTGGAGTGTTGATATTTGTTACGCAATAACTGTATCCACACGCCTCCTCTGAGGCTAGCTGATATAGCCATTTGTTAAACAGACATACTTGTTGAGTTTGGTCTTCGTTTTCAGTGAATATTTTTGTGTCATGCACCTCGTTTTATTGCAGGGAGATAGTGTTGTGGAGGCAAGCTCTTTGTCGTGACACTTGTGAGGGAGGGCGCTCATTCCACTGCTGACTCCAGACTTGCTTCTTGCTTTTGATATAATCAGCAACTCTCCTGTTGGTTTGTTAAAAAAATTCCAAATACCCACGGATCAATGTAAAACCAGCTAAGTTCGAGAAACACAACAACATAAATGATGCTAAATGTTTAGCTCTGAAGGCAAATAGACAGTGTCTTGCCACTTGCATCCATCGTATTTCTATTGACTAAAAGTCGTAGAGTTTGTAAGTCAAGTCACGTACTAGATTATTCCACTGCGAAGGACTGGATTACAATTGTTTTTTGCAAGAAAAATAAGATAATAAGTAGTTTGTCATTCTTCAATCAACAATATAAAGTTTTGACTCATTTACTCCTCCAACTATTTGGGCCGGTTCACCTCTTCAATTTTTTCCCCTATTAATGTTCATAGCCCATTAGTGCAAAACCGGGATTTATCACCGGTTCGTAAGGGCCTTTAGTGCCGGTTCCGCAACCGGCACTAAAGAGTGGGGACTAAAGGTCCCCCCCCCCCCCCCCCCGTTAGTACCGGTTAGGCCCGAACCGGCACTAAAGTGCACCCACGTGGCACGAGCCAGCGCGGGGGGGGGGGAGCCCTTTAGTACCGGTTGGTAACACCAACTTGTACTACAATATTTGAGGGGGTTTTGGTTTTATTTTCCTTGAGTTTTCTTTGTTCCATTTAATATTCTTTGTTTCCTGGTATTTTACGATACTACATATTGTACTCTTTATGCATATATATATATATAAAGAGAATATCTCCAAGAACCAATCATATATATATATATATATAGATATATATATATATATAATCGGTTCTACGAGAAATTCTATTTATATATATATATATATATAGATATATATATATATATAATCGGTTCTACGAGAAATTCTATTTATATATATATATATATATAGATATATATATATATATAATCGGTTCTACGAGAAATTCTATTTATATATATATATATATATAGATATATATATATATATAATCGGTTCTACGAGAAATTCTATTTATATATATATATATATATAGATATATATATATATATAATCGGTTCTACGAGAAATTCTATTTATATATATATATATATATAGATATATATATATATATAATCGGTTCTACGAGAAATTCTATTTATATATATATATATATATAGATATATATATATATATAATCGGTTCTACGAGAAATTCTATTTATATATATATATATATATAGATATATATATATATATAATCGGTTCTACGAGAAATTCTATTTATATATATATATATATATATATATATATATATATATATATATATATATATATATCATCGAATGTCTCACAACCACCATTATAATTCATACATACACATGCATGTACAATTTCTCCAGGTATATACACAATTTCTACTACATGTTGCCTTGGTACCTTCGGAGCACGATGACAAGTGGTTTATGGGGTCGGTAGCGGGTTATAGTATTCTCCTTTGGTATCTATGACCTGGTCGAGCAAAAATCCCGCTGTTTTCTCTTGAATTGCTCGTATGCGCTCCGTTGGTAGGAGCTTCTCCCGCACGTCATGGAACTGTTAAGAATGAGATCAATATCGATAATCATGTAAAAATTGTGAATGGTGTTCTGTGAAACGTACCCATTGCTGTCTATCAGATCTGCTCCTTTCGGACGCCATAATGCGAATGTTCTCGCAAACGTAGAATGCACACACATCAGTCCCCGGTGCCTGCTTCAGGGCCTTTACGACAATTGAATTTAATCAGGTAATAATTAATCAAGCATGATAATTAATTAATGGTATTGAAACAAGAATTAAAGAGATGATAGCTAGCTAGCTAGTACTACTTAATTACTTACCTTGGGTCGATACCAAAACAAGTTTTCTGCCCATTTTCCTGGAGTCACCTTGATGAACTTTGCCCAAGCCTTGCCCGTCGGCAAAGGAAATTAATAAAGGGGTTATTAAATAGTTCATATCACGAAATGACGAACTAAATAGGCCGAGATATAGTTAATAATAATTGAAATTACCTGTTGACTATCCCCTTCAAGATGGTGTAGTCACTTTCTTTTTTAAGTAGTGAGTCCAGTACTTCAACTTTTCCTTCATCAACTTTAATGTCTAACAAGATCCAGTGGAAACTACATGTGCACACGTTTGCATGTCTTAATTAAGCGGACATGTGCACAACACTAATCAACTACCCTAAACCCTATACACTTAATTATTAACATCTAGCTAGCTAATAAGTAAAAACAGAATTTGTAGTACAAGACAGTGTGACTCACAGAAGTTGTAAGGAAGTAGTATATCTTCATTGGTATTGAGGCGCTTCAAGAACTCTAGCATGCTTTCCTCTAAACTTGCTCGACAACTTGGAATTTTCCATGTGTATTCATTAACGGTATTTGGGTCAATGAACCCAATGCCATAGCGTCCAGATTTTTTCATTTCATACATCTTCATCCTGCATAATACCACGGAAAAGAATATAGTGAGGATAATTACAGGTAATAATTGATCAAAATGATCACTACATCTAGCTTGAGACTTAAATTACAAAAAATAAATCACTTACATACAATAGCAACTGACGATAGATTTGTCGAGTGCATCTTGATTGAATAACTGAAATAGTTTTGAATACTCAACGGACACAGCTTTCTCATGAAAGTAATGCTCCTCCTTGACATTCACCATGAGGGACTCTCTATTGGAATCTTAGTAATGTTCATGTACCACTGATGCAATTCATACATTCTCATTGGGACGTTCTTGACCTCGTCTGGCTCGACCAAAGGTTGGCCCCGGACATATTTCCGTTTTATTTCCTCCTCTCTAAGCGGAGACATGGGCTCGATATCGAGGAGTTGTCCAACAGTGATATTGAGCATTTCAACCTGCATTATATGCTCCTCGGTTATTACCACATTGCCCAGCTGGGGAAAGTTAATGGTTTGCCCACATATATATAGGGCCCGCGTATGCTCATGTGTTGTTGGCACAACAAGCGGGGGGATCGATTGCGCCGCCTGTTCTCCCAGCTGGGGAACGGTTTTCCCGCATTTTTTACAGCTGCTTGTTGGCTCGAGCTCGAGCTCACTTCTTTCTGTAGTCGTGCTTGATGTGCCTTCCTGATTTGGCGCTCATAGTCTGAGTCAACAGGCGAGTTGGTTTTCTTACCATATGAATAAAGTGGTCAATAACTTTCTCAGGCACTTTCTCCCTTGGCGGCGGTGCCAGTTTCGGTCCAAAATGGGCATCCACTTGGGCCCGCACTATGGCTTTGTTTTGCTCCTCGGTCATGTCGTAAGGCCTCTGAGAAAGAGGAGCGAGGCTTGGACCATATTTATATCGCTTGTCTCCGCCTGTACCTCCTGTACTACCTCGACTCGTACCGCTATGCACCATAGCTGCGACGTGTCTCTTCTGCGATTGCTGAGGCGGCGGAGATGGCTGACGTGACTGAGTTGGAGCAGGAGTCTGCTCAAGCATTGGTAGACTTGGAGGAGCGGGAGTCTGCTGACACGGTGGCGGACTTCGAGGAGGAGTCGGCTCACGCGTTCGTGGACTTGGAGGAGCGGGAGTCTGCTGACACAGTGGCGGACTTCGAGGAGGAGTCGGCTCACGCGTTCGTGGACTTGGAGGAGCGGGAGTCTGCTTACTCGGTGGCGGACTTCGAGGAGGAGTCGCCTGACGCGGTGTCGGTGGACTTCGAAAGATGATGCAATCCTTTCTCCATAGGAAGATACGATGTATGGCCTCTCCCAGTGTGTGCTCGTCGTCACCTCCAGGAATGTCAAGCTCTAACCCCGAATATTGGTCCACCACCTCATCAACCAAGACACGAGCATAGCCCGCTGGAATCGTGTTGCAATGGAAGGTTGCTTCGGTGGGATTTGTAAAAGCAACGGCGTCCGCCACCTTCATGGATATGTTCTTCATTTTGAAGTGTAGCTCACAGTTAGTGTTGTCTATGATGTCATCCACATGGTATCTATCCAGCAGTGCGTCGCCCGGGGCGGAACCAAAGCTGCTTCTCGGCATGGATGGGACGGTGCTATCCAATGTTGGACGATCATCCGCTACCTGTTGCCGCTGCTGAGACCTCCTTTCCTGGCCAAGTGAGTTGATCTGCTATTGCTGCCGCTGGAATTTGAGTGCCAAGTCCGCGTGCCTTACTTCTAGGCCTTGAAGGCGTTTTACGCCCTGCTTCCTCTGCTCCTCCTCCAGCTTCCTCTTCTTCTCCTCCTCCATCTTCTTTCTTGCACGGCACCTGTAGTCGTCGTTCTATTCTGAAAAGCCCTCATACCCGGGAATAACGCCCTTGCCTCGTGTTCTTCCCGGGTGTTCAGGATTTCCTAGGGCACGCGTAAGCTCGTCGTTCTCTCTGTTGGGCGTGTACACCCCCTTTCGAGCATCTTCTACTGCGTCAAGTAACTTTTGTTCGGCTCCTTTTATACTTGCCTTCTTCGAAACCAGGCCTGTCTTCGGGTCCAACGCCCCCCATGCGCATAGAACCAAGTTCTGCACCTGGGGGCCAGCTCCTAGTAACCGGAGTGACCCCTGCATCCTCCATCTCTTACTCAGACTTATCCCCCTTAGGCATTGCCACTGCGTAGCCACCTGGCCCCAGCCTATGGAACTGCGTCTTTTTTGCGGCATTGGCCTTGTTTTTTCTCGACCGTTCCTTAGATAATTATGATTCCTTGAATTTCACGAAAGTGGGCCAGTGTTCTCTTTGCTTCTCAAGTGTTTCCTTGAATTCTGGAGTCTTCCTTTCTGCGGGGACGTAGTTGGCCCATGCAGTTTTCTTGTGGGTGTTGAATGCAATTGCCATCTTCCTATGAGTAGCGTCCTTGACTTTGTGCACATCTGCATCAGTGAAATGATATGGTAGGGTGAAATGTTCCATCAGAGATTCCTAAAGATTTTGTTTTGCTCTGTCGTCGACCCAAGTAACATCTGGACGTTTAGTTTTTGGCTCTTTCCATTCTTGAATGGAGATCGGGAGTTGGTCCTTCACAAGAATTCCGCACTGACGAACGAACTTGTTCGCAATGGTCTTAGGCATGAGGGGTTCGCCATCAGGTTTGATGGCATCGATGTTGTACTTTACGCCCTCCTTCAACTTTCTGGCCGGGCCTCGCTTCGTCCTCCTATCTGTAGAAGTAGATTTGCTCGATCCGGAGGGCTGAAAGAAGAAAGATCGATTCGTTAATATATCTTCAAATCAAAAAAACATGTCATGATTGTTGGGTAACGTAGTAATTTCAAAAAAATTCCTACGAACACGCAAGACCATGGTGATGGCATAGCAACGAGAGGGGAGAGTGTCCGTCCACGTACCCTCGTAGACCGAAAGCGGAAGCGTTATAACAACGCGGTTGATGTAGTCGTACGTCTTCACGATCCGACCGATCCAAGCACCGAACGTACGGCACCTCCGTGTTCAGCACACGTTCAGTTCGATGACGATCCCCGGACTCCGATCCAGCAAAGTGTCGGGGATGAGTTCCGTCAGCACGACGGCGTGGTGACGATGATGATGCTCCACCGACGCAGGGCTTCGCCTAAGCTCCGCGACGATATGACTTCTCCGGCGCAGGGCTTCGCCTAAGCTCCGCGACGATATGACCGAAGTGGAATATGGTGGAGGGGGGCACCGCACACGGCTAAGGAACGATCCGTAGATCAACTTGTGTGTCATGGGGTGCCCCCTGCCCCCGTATATAAAGGAGCAAGGGGGGGGTGCGGCCGGCCCTAGAGAGGCGCGCCTGGAGGAGTCCTACTCCCACCGGGAGTAGGACTCCCCCCCTTCTCCTAGTTGGACTAGGACTTGAGGAAGGGGGAAGAGGGAAGGGGTGCGGCCCCTCCCCTTAGTCCAATTCGGACTAGGCCATGGGGGGGCGCGCGGCCTGCCCTAGGCAGCCCCTCTCTCTTTCCCGCAGGGCCCAATAAGGCCCAATACTTCTCCCCGGCGAATTCCCGTAACTCTCCGGTACTCCGAAAAATACCCGAATCATTCGGAACCTTTCCGAACTCCGAATATAGTCGTCCAATATATCGATCTTTATGTCTCGACCATTTCGAGACTCCTCGTCATGTCCCCGATCTCATCCGGGACTCCGAACTCCTTCGGTACATCAAAACTCATAAACTCATAA
This sequence comes from Aegilops sharonensis, assembly GCA_904067115.1. Taxonomy (NCBI): domain Eukaryota; kingdom Viridiplantae; phylum Streptophyta; class Magnoliopsida; order Poales; family Poaceae; genus Aegilops; species Aegilops sharonensis. Next base: position 807,363,255 of record LR880968.1, on the reverse strand, counting down.
TAAAACTGTCATCGAATCCTTAAGCGTGCGGACCCTACGGGTTCGAGAACTATGTAGACATGACCTAGAACTATTCTTGGTCAATAACCAATAGCGGAACCTGGATGCCCATATTGGCTCCTACATATTCTACGAAGATCTTTATCGGTCAAACCGCATAACAACATACTTTGTTCCCTTTGTCATCGGTATGTTACTTGCCCGAGATTCGATCGTCGGTATCCAATACCTAGTTCAATCTCGTTACCGGCAAGTCTCTTTACTCGTTCTGTAATACATCATCTCATAACTAACTCATTAGTTACAATGCTTGCAAGGCTTAGGTGATGAGTATTACCGAGAAGGCCCAGAGATACCTCTCTGACAATCGGAGTGACAAAACCTAATCTCGAAATACGCCAACCCAACATGTACCTTTGGAGACACCTGTAGTACTCCTTTATAATCACCCAGTTACGTTGTGACGTTTGGTAGCACCCAAAGTGTTCCTCCGGTAAACGGGAGTTGCATAATCTCATAGTTACAGGAACATGTATAAGTCATGAAGAAAGCAATAGCAACATACTAAACGATCATGTGCTAGGCTAACGGAATGGGTCATGTCAATCACATCATTCTCCTAATGATGT
>LR880968.1:807334326-807345822 GCA_904067115.1 Aegilops sharonensis | reverse complement strand
TAATCAAATGACAACTCATGTCTATGGCTAGGAAACTTAACCATCTTTGATTCAACGAGCTAGTCAAGTAGAGGCATACTAGTGACACTATGTTTGTCTATGTATTCACACATGTATTATGTTTCCGGTTAATACAATTCTAGCATGAATAATAAACATTTATCATGAAATAAGGAAATAAATAATAACTTTATTATTGCCTCTAGGGCATATTTCCTTCAATGATCACCAGATGCCTGCTTATATAAATATACCTCGCCGGTAGTCTTTGTTATTTCAAGATCAGCATTGTCTGCGTCATCATAATCATAATCATAGTTCATGACTTCACCAGCTCGGTCGTTGAGATTGAATATGTTATCATCACCCTCCCCGGTATTGTTCAGATATTGGGAGCCGTCATCTGCTTCATTCAGATTATCTGGATTGCGAGGGTTGCGTATGATCTCGAATAGGGCCTCTTCTCCCTCTCTGCCAGTATTGTCTGCCATAACTTTTATTTAACTAATCCAGAAGAAATATAAAACAATTTAGTATTCAAATTACAATGCATGGATGCAATCAATAAGGAAAAACTGAATCATATACTCCCTCCGTTCCTAAATATAAGTCTTTGTAGAGATTCCACTAGGTGGACTACATACGGAGCAAAATGAATGAATCCACACGTAAAATGCATCTATATACATCCGTATGTGGTTCATAGTGGAATCTCTACAAAGACCTATATTTAGGAACGGAGGGAGTAATACATAATATGCATCGTCTCGAATAATATATAATCTCGAATACATCGTCTTGAATAATATATGATCTCGAATACATCGTCTCGAATAATATATAATCTCGAGTACATCGTCTCTAATAATATATATATAATCTCGAATACATCATCTCAAATATTATATATCGAATACATCACTGGCTAGGTAGCTAATAATGATCAAATACCACAGAAGAATCCAGGCCACTCGCGGTTCCTGGGGCGCGGGCGGTGAACACCCAAAGAGAAGGAACCATCACAGGATCATATCTCCGGTCATCTTCCCAAAGAACCTGCCAGGTATTGGAGAACCTGACGTCCATAGCAGCCATGTAGCGATGGACGTGCTCGTCCTCCTCCCTGACACGGCGACGCACCACCTCCGGCGGGGTCGGCTCCCTCTGCACCGAATGTGGACCACGTGACCGTCACCAAAGGAGATCAGGGTCGACGACGGGACCCGGTTCCTCACCAAGCGGCGAGACCCTGAAGGTAGCACCTCCCAGTGCCAGCCCGGCGGAGCCCAGTCCCGGACATGGTCCTCTGAAGCAGGACGTCGTCGCAAACGGGTCGACGGCAAGGATGCGGGCCGGGAGAGGATGCGAACGGGTCGACGACGACGGGACGGCGAGGCAGAGGGGACGGCGACGGCGGCGACGGCGACGGACGGCCACGGGGGTGGCGACGAGGGGCGGCGGCGACGGGGCAGAGGAGAAGAAGCAGACGGAGAACGAACTAACGAATTTTTTGAAGTGTTTTCTTATATAGAACCCCCCCTTTAGTACCGGTTGGTGGCAGTACCGGTTGGAGCCACCAACCGGTACTAAAGGTCTGTTTTGGCCAGGCGAAGCGGCGGGAAGCGCACCCCCTTTAGTACCGGGTGGTGGCACCAACCGGTAGTAAAGACCCCCCCCCTTTAGTACCGGTTGGATCCACGACCCGGTACTAAAGGGGGTGCGCTGGCGCAGCTGCGGTGCGGCAAGTTTAGTCCCACCTCGCTAGTCGAGGGGCGTCTGCACTGGTTTTATAAGCCCCAGTGCAGTAGCTCTCTCGAGCTCCTCTCCAAAGTAGGCCTACCTGTTCTGTGCTGCCCTGTGGGCCTTCTGGGCCTTTGCGGGCCTGCATCCTGGCCCGACAACACGTTGGGTTTCTAGTCATATGCAGGCCGCTCTGGCCCAGTGGGCGGGCTTTTTATTTTCTTATTTTTTTAATTTTTTTTGTTTTATTTATTTTTGAGTTCTTTTTTGCTGTACTTAGAGTTTCTTTGTGAATATTTTTGCTTTAGTTACAAAAAATTACAAACTTTCTGTTAGTGCCGGTAGTTTTCAAATTTGAATAGTTTAAATTTTGAATTATTTGAAATTTGTGTGAATCACTAGTTTGTGAATAACTTAACTTTGAAAATAGATTTTTCAGTGATTCTTTTTTCTTATGTTTAATATTAGTGTGTTTTATCATTATATTCAATTTGGCAATGCTTAGGTTATTTAAAAAATGAAATGCCTTTGTAACAGATGAGTTTTCGTCCGAAACCCTGATACTTCGAAAGAAATTGTCCATTTTGTACACGAAGTGCATCCAGTTTTTGCGGTAAACCTCTCTACTTTTTTGCACATGCTATGTGGGTGAAATTATGATACCATGCCAACTTTCAACCTTTTCTGATTTCATTTGAAGTGCCTTTCAATTTCAGGGTCTTTTAGCTGAAAAAATCAGTAAATGCATGAAAGAATTTGTTTGCACATAAAATTTCTCCGCGTTTCAAATGCCAAAACACATAACTACCCTAACTATTACAGAGATTCCCTCCTAGGTGTGAAACACAGAAGAAAGTGATGATAGTGAAGCCGATCACATCCCAGATCTTTGGGTGTGAAACTTTTTCTTCGCGTGTGTCCCTTTGCGCCGTAGTCATGGAAAATCTTCATTATTTAACTGGATGCTCGGGTCAATATTCACTGTGAATGGAGCAATTTTATCAAACTTTTCATAATCTTCTGATATGTCTGTCTTGTCATCCACTCCCACGATGTTTCTTTTCCCAGAAAGAACTATGTGGCGCTTTGGCTCATCGTATGATGCATTCCCTTCCTTATCTTTTCTTTTTCTCGGCTTGGTAGACATGTCCTTCACATAGAAAACCTGTGCCACATCATTGGCTAGGACGAAAGGTTCATCTGCATACGCAAGATTGTTGAGATCCACTGTTGTCATTCCGTACTTCGGGTCTTCCGTTACCCCGCCTCGTGTCATATTGACCCATTTGCACCGAAACAAAGGGACCTTCAAACCACGTCCATGGTCAAGTTCCCATATGTAACGCCCCGGATTCGATGCGCCAGGTGTCTGCCAGTCATTCGCCGTTGTTGCCATGGCATGTGCTTGCGTGTTGCACTTTGTCATGTCATCATGTGCATCTCATTTTGCATACGTGTTCGTCTCATGCATCCGAGCATTTTCCCCGTTGTCCATTTTGCAATCCGGCACTCCTATGTTCCCCGGCGTCCCCCTTTTGTCTCTCGTTGTGAGTGAGTGTTGAACTTTCTCAGAATGGACCGAGTCTTGCCAAGCGGCCTTGGTATAGCACCGGTAGACCGCCTGTCAAGTTTCGTGCCATTTGGAGGTCGTTTGGTACTCCAACGGTTAACCGGGTAACCATGAAAGCCCCCTTCTCCTTGCAGCCCAACACCCCTTCCAAAGTGGCCAAAACCCATCTAACTTCCCTCCATGCTCTCGGTCGTTCAATCACGATCGTGTGGGCAAAAACCGCTCCTCATTTGGACTCTCCTAGCTCCCAGAAACTATAAATATGCCCTCCCCGTCCAAATTCACGGATGAAAATCCCCCCTAACCCTAGCTTCTTCCTCCTCCCGCCGACAGACACGTCCACCCGCCGCCCGGACGTGTCCGCCCGTCCCCACGCCGCCGCCCCGCGCCAGTGGCAGCCTGCCACGTGGCCTCCGCCACGCCCCCGCCGCCGGCCCGCCGGGCCCAGGCGGGGCCCGCCCAGCCCGCGCGCCCGCCGCCGCTCGCCCGAGCCGCCCGCGCCCGGCCGGCGCTCGCCTCCGCCGCCGCCACGGCTGCCCGCCGCCGCCGCCCCGGCGCATCCCGCCTCGCCCGGCCTCCTCCCTCTACCTCGCCGCCGGCCGCCACCCCTTGCCGTCCGGCCACCGGTCCCGCCGCCGCCCGCCGCCCCGTCTCCGGCCTTCTCCCTCCTCTCCGGCGGCCCGAGCCCGGCCCCGCCTCGATCCGCTCCCCGATCCAGATCTGGAGCCCGCGAGGTTGACCCCATTTTATTCCTAAGTCCCTGAGTTTCTGCATTATATGCTCATGTTCATCATGCCATAACTCTGCATCCGTAGCTCCGTTTCGTGCGTGTAATATGTCAAATTGTTCGCCTCGACTAGTACATCGTTTCCTCTCATTGCATCATTTTCATTTAAGCTCATCTTGATGCCCGAAATGCTGTTAGAAGAGGGCTATGTGATGTTAGTTTCAGATTCTTATCAGAACATGTAGTTTTGTCATTTTTGCCATGATTGATGTGTGCATCCTATGAACTTGAGTCCTACATGTGTTTTGTAATATAACATGCCATATTTACATGGGTGTATGCCATGTATTTTTGTGATCTATGTGGTGACTAGCACAAGCATGCAAACTAGGCTTCATGATGTTGCTGATTTCAGCCCCTGTTTTGCTGATATTTTTATGCCATGTTAACTTGATGCTATAGAGAGTTCCATGCATATTTTGAGATACTTCAGTAAGGATGTTTTGAACATATGGTTATGCTCTATCCATCCATGCCCTTGTTTGCAATTATGGAGTGCCATAGCTTGAGTCAATCGAGCTCTACTTTTGCTATATAATGTTTCCTGGCAGATTGTTTTCATGTTATTCAATTTTGCCAAGGTTGTTGTAGTTGATCCTTGCATGCTATGTTGTTGTTATTGCCATGTATAGCTTCTATGCCATGTCTAGTTTCTGATTGTATGCTTAGTTTGTCATGCAATGCCTCATAGTGAGTGCATCGAGCTCGTATACATGCCTACTTTTATCTGTTTATGCCATGCTCCAGTTTTGCATTGTCTGAATCTGTTTATGTTTTTGCTATATTCACATGCTTGCAACTATATTTTCTGATCCCTTTTGGCTTATGGTCACTAAGGGACTTTTGTTATATGCTTTGAGTAGATTCATTCCATGCCTTTGTTTTCCGTGATAAGTTCCTGTAGCATGTTGTTTGATAGCTCTAAACATTGCAACCTGATGTTATTTCCTGATAAGTTTGAAACTGTTATTATTTGCAATCTTGCCATGTCATTTTGAGCATGTTCTAGTGATTTCTGGAGATAGCTCAGTGTTCATGTTTTGTAATGCTTTACCTGTACATCACGCCCATGCCTTTTGTTATTATGTTGAGGTCCTGTAGCATGTTGTTTTGATGCTTGCAATATGCCTAGTTGCTGTTTTGGACAGCTTGTCCTTTAAACTTGTATAGGGTGTATGTGTTGAACCGTTGCTCCGTTTTGAGTGTGCTCTATATGAAACTTGCTTGATTTTGCATTTAGTTTCATATTATCATGTAGCATCCATGTTTTGAGGTGTTTTCTTGATGTTTGTATGCATTTTGCATCAATGCCATGTTTATCTTGTTTTGCTCATATCTTCTAGGCCGTAGCTCCGAATCTAATGAACTTTATATGTAACTTGACTAGAATTTCGTGTAGATCATCGTGGTGAATCTTAACTTGCTGTTTAACAACTTGAACATAAAGTTTATTCAGATCTGGACCAATTTCTAAATTTGCATATGAGGATTTACCGGAATTGTTATATGTTGTTTCCGGCCTCATTTAAACTTGCCTTGATGTGTTGCTCTTGTGTGCATCATCTCTTGCCATGAGTAGCCTCATCTAGATTTGTCATGCATCATGTTTGTCGTGCATCTTGTCATGTTCATGTGTGGTGTGTTTACCTTGTTGTGTGCTTCTTCTCGATAGTTCCCGTTTCGTTGCGGTCGTGAGGATTCGTTCGTCTACGCTTGGTTCGTCTTCGTGGCTTCATCTTCTTCATGGACTCGTTCTTCTTCCTTGCAGGATTTCAGGCAAGATGACCGTCACCTTGGATCTCATTACTAGCATTGCTATGCTAGTTGCTTCGTTCTTTCGCTATGTTGCGCTACCTATCACTTGCTGCTCAAGCCTCCCAAATTGCCATGAACCTCTAACTCGTTGTCACCCTTCCCAGCAAACCGTTGTTTGGCTATGTTACCGCTTTGCTCAGCCCCTCTTATAGCGTTGTTAGTTGCAGGTGAAGATGAAGTTTGTTCCTTGTTGGAACATGGAGATGTTGTTCCTTGTTGGAACATGTTTACTTGTTGGGATATCACAATATATCTTATTTAATTAATGCATCTATATACTTGGTAAAGGGTGGAAGGCTCGGCCTTATGCCTGGTGTTTTGTTCCACTCTTGCCGCCCTAGTTTCCGTCATATCGGTATTATGTTCCTGGATTTTGCGTTCCTAACGCGGTCGGGTGATTTATGGGACCCCCTTGACAGTTCGCTTTGAATAAGACTCCTCCAGCAAGGCCCAACATTGGTTTTACCATTTGCCTCACCACCACCTACATTTCCCTTGGGAGTAATTAACCCAAGGGTCATCTTTATTCAGCCCCCCCGGGCCAATGCTTGTCTAAGTGTTGGTCCAAACTAGAGTGCTTTGCAGCGCCCCCTCAAGGAAACTTGAGGTTTGGTTTTAGTTGCACGGACTGCTCATCCAGTCGTGGCCTGAGACGAGATATGCGCGGCTACTATCAGGGTGTCGGCACGCCGGGAGGTCTTGCTGGTCTAGTTTTATTGCTGTCGAAATGTCTTGTAGCCGGGATTCCGAGAATGATCGGGTCTTCCCGGGGAGAAGGAATATCCTTCGTTGGTCGCGGAGCTTATCATGGGTTAAGTTGGGACACCCCTGCAGGGTATAAACTTTCGAGAGCCGTGCCCGCGGTTATGTGGCAGATGGGAATTTGTTGATATCCGGTTGTAGTAAACTTGAAGCAAACTCTTCTAAAATACACCAACCGTGTGCATAACCGTGAGTGTCTCTTTTCGGGGTTGATCGAGAGGAGAACACGGTTTCTGGGTTATGTCTGACGTAAGTAGGAGTTCAGGATCACTTCTTGATCATTACTAGTTGACGGTTGTTCCTTTGTTTCTCTTCTCGCTCTCATTTGCGTATGTTAGCCACCATATATGATTAGTCGCTGCTGCAACCTCACCACTTTACCCCTTCCTTTCCCATTAAGCTTTGCTAGTCTTGATACCCATGGTAATGGGATTGCTGAGTCCTCGTGGCTCACAGATTACTACACCAACAGTTGCAGGTACAGGTTTGCGATGATCATGACGCGAGAGCGATGTTTATTTGTGTTGGAGTTCTTCTTCTGCTTCTTCTTCGATCAGAGGATAGGTTCCAGGTCGGCAGCCTGGCCTAGCAGGGTGGATATTGTTTGAGCTTCTGTTTATGTTCCATCCGTAGTCGGATGATGATCTCTTGTATATGATGTTGATGTATTCTTGTGGCATTTGTGCCTTATGTATGTATCCACATCTATTATTTAATGTTGATGTAATGATATCCACCTTGCAAAAGCGTTTCAATATGCGGGTCTATCCTTGGTGGGACCTTCGAGTTCCTTTTGGATAGGGTCGCATATTGGGCGTGACAAGTTGGTATCAGAGCCTCGACCGACCTTAGGAGCCCCCTTGATTGATCGTGTAGTTTGGCCGATGTCGAGTCTAGAAAAACTATTTTTGGAGTCTAGTTATATCGGAGAGTAGGAATTCTTTTTACTCCTCTGCCCCGTCGTCGCTCTGGTAAGGAATTTTGACGTAGGTGTTTTGGAATTACTCCTCTTCCCCTTAAATTTTTTTTTCTTTAGGATCACGCAGTTGGTTTTCCGATCGTTGGTTCTCATCTCTTTTCATCCGGTGCATTTTCGTCAAGTCGACTCGAGCCTCTTCATCTTTGAGTTCAATCCTCAGTTGTCTTTTTTTCCCACCCGCCCACCCCTTCTTCTTCTCGGAACCGGAGTCCGTAATCGAGTATCCATTCTACTCGTGCGAAGTCTTTGCTTTCTTTCCTCAATGATTTCAACCGGTGTTGTCTCTTCAAGATATTCGTCGTTTCCCCTCCCGAGTTGCCTTTGTTTTCCCAACCACCCACCCTTTTTATTCCCGGAGTCTGAGTCTCTCTCGACCATCTATCTCATTCGTGCGGAGCCTTTTCAGTCTTTCGTCAATTATTTCAACCGGTGAATTCTCGTCTCGTTTGAAATTCATCATCTCTTTTTCTTCCCCGGTGGATTCAATTCAAGTTTTTCGTTGTCGATCGTACTCTTTCCCTCGGCTCAAATATTTCCCTTTGCTCATTCGTCTCTCGCCAATTTATCCTTCCGGAGTGTGCAAGACATCTCAGGAGATTCGCATGTGTTCGAATTAATTCGAGGTTGTCACCTCATTCAAATATTTCGATTGTTCCGGTGCATCATCTATCTGTTCAACAATCCTTTCCAACGGTTTTTCTCTTTAGTGGGCCCTAACCCACAGGTCTTCTCCAGGATCTTACCTGACTCTTCTAATTATTCCGGAGCCATTCCCAATTCTTTTCAAGTGTGACGTAAGTATGAATTTCATCAGTCAGATGCCATCTCCAACATCGCTTTCAAATTCTTTTCATCTCGGGTTCTACTTTTTCTCTTTTTCATTATTCCGGAGTTTCTCAACAATTTCGGTGGAGTTTCTCGTCGTCTTTCTCAGCTTTGAAGATCGAAGAAGAGTCTTTCCTCTAAATCTTGTCTGTTCTCTCGAAGATTCACGGTCCTAGCTCGATGTTATGCTATCAAATTGTTTCTAGTCATGCAAATTCTTTTCATCCATCCCGAGCATTTCAGGAGTTGCTTTCTCTCTCGATCATCCGGAGGCCATCTTTTTGGAAGATTTCTTCATTCTAAGTTTTCAGATTCATTCCCCAATTATTCTATATCCGTGCCCGTTCGTCCATCTCAATATTCTTCCGGTGCTTCGTTCAAGTGTTCTTTAATCAGCTCATGATCTCTTTGTTCTTTTGAATCTAAATCCCCTCTAGCATATTGGTTCTTCTAATTCTTTCCGGCGATTCGTTCTCTTCTCTTCGTTCATTTTCATTTCTAACGGTGGTTCGTTCAAGATTCTTTTTCTTTGATTATCACACTAATCCATTCGTTATTTTCAATCCTACCGGTGGTTCATGAAGACTTTCTCAAGTTTTGTGCTATGTTTCCCCTTAATCCTTTTTCAACGAGAATAAGTATTATGCCAAATCCATTTCTTGTCATCAATTTAATTTGATGAAGGATAATCATACAATAAATCTTATTCTTATTTCCTCGAAGTGAGTAATCCTTTTCTTTGGAGTTTGTTCTTAATGAATAAATTCTAGTTCCAGATGTTTTCATCTTTTCTTTTCCGGAGTTCAATTATTTCCTCGGCCATCTCGTCGGAACCTCCATCTAAGTCACCGCAAGGCTCATCTTATTCTTTCTTCCTTCATTCTATCTCACCATCCTTTTTGTTACCGGAGTTCTTCATGGTGGATCTTCATGATTTCATTCATTCTTCAAGAGTTCATCAAGATTTTGTTGGTGGAGTTCAAGTATCTTTTCTTCTCGCATCTCGAAGTGCATTTAATTCTCCGTATTCATTTGAAGTGGAGATTTGCATTTCTTCGTTCTTCTCAGCTATCCAATCATTTCCGTTTGTGGTCGGAGATCACCTCATAATTTTGAGATGATATCTATAACTCCAAAGCAAGCAATTCTTTTGTTGTTGAATTTACAACAACTCCGTTCAATGCTTCCTTCTAAGGATGCTTTATATTTCATTCGTGGCACAAGTTGTCATTTTGTTCTTCGTTCTTTCATTCAACTTTTTCAATTCTTTCCGGAGGTTTTGTGTCATGTCTTCATCAAGTGTCATTCCATCTTCTCAAGTTCAGATTCTATTCCTTCCATGTTTCAGCCGGAGTGCTACCTAAATAGTTTCAGTCTTATTCGTTTCTTTTCTCATTCTAACCACTCCGGTTAGAACGAGTGCTTTCATAGTCTATCTAATTTCCGTGAGCTTTTGATTCTCGTCATTCTCGTCGTTCCTCCCTTCTTCTCAAGTGTTCTCGATTCTTTGCTTGTTCTCTTGAGTTCTTGTTTCACCTCATCCCTTTTTCCCTTCCGTCTCGGTCCTAAGATCTCGGGACGAGATCTCTTGTTAGTGGAGGAGTGTTGTAACGCCCCGGATTCGATGCGCCAGGTGTCTGCCAGTTATTCGCCGTTGTTGCCATGTCATGTGCTTGCGTGTTGCACTTTGTCATGTCATCATGTGCATCTCATTTTGCATACGTGTTCGTCTCATGCATCCGAGCATTTTCCCCGTTGTCCGTTTTGCAATCCGGCACTCCTATGTTCCCCGGCGTCCCCCTTTTGTCTCTCATTGTGAGTGAGTGTTGAACTTTCTCGGAATGGACCGAGTCTTGCCAAGCGGCCTTGGTATAGCACCGGTAGACCGCCTATCAAGTTTCGTGCCATTTGGAGGTCGTTTGGTACTCCAACGGTTAACCGGGTAACCGTGAAAGCCCCCTTCTCCTTGCAGCCCAACACCCCTTCCAAAGTGGACAAAACCCATCTAACTTCCCTCCATGCTCTCGGTCGTTCGATCACGATCGTGTGGGCGAAAACCGCTCCTCATTTGGACTCTCCTAGCTCCCAGAAACTATAAATATGGCCTCCCCGTCCAAATTCGCGGATGAAAATCCCCCCTAACCCTAGCTTCTTCCTCCTCCCGCCGACAGACACGTCCACCCGCTGCCCGGACGTGTCCGCCCGTCCCCGCGCCGCCGCCCCGCGCCAGTGGCAGCCTGCCACGTGGCCTCCGCCACGCCCCCGCGCCGCCGGCCCGCCGGGCCCAGGCGGGGCCCGCCCAGCCCGCGTGCCCGCCGCCGCTCGCCAGAGCCGCCCGCGCCCAGCCAGCGCTCGCCTCCGCCCGCGCCCGGCCGGCGGTCGCCTCCGCCGCCGCCCGGCCTGCCATCGCCTCCGCCCGCCGCCGGCGTCCCGCCGCCCCTTGCCGTCCGGCCACCGGTCCGGCCGCCGCCCGCCGCCCCGTCTCCGGCCTTCTCCCTCCTCTCCGGCGGCCCGAGCCCGGCCCCTCCTCGATCCGCTCCCCGATCCAGATCTGGAGCCCGCGAGGTTGACCCTGTTTTATTCCTAAGTCCCTGAGTTTCTGCATTATATGCTCATGTTCATCATGCCATAACTCTGCATCCGTAGCTCCGTTTCGTGCGTGTAATATGTCAAATTGTTCGCCTCGACTAGTACATCATTTCATCTCATTGCATCATTTTCATTTGAGCTCATATTGATGCCCGAAATGCTATTAGAAGAGGGCTATGTGATGTAAGTTTCAGATTCTTATCAGAACATGTAGTTTTGTCATTTTTGCTATGATTGATGTGTGCATCCTATGAACTTGAGTCCTACATGTGTTTTGTAATATGCCATGCCATCTTTACAGGGGTGTATGCCATGTATTTTTGTGATCTATGTGGTGACTAGCACAATCATGCAAACTAGGCTTCATGATGTTGCTGATTTCAGCCCCTGTTTTGCTGATATTTTTATGCCATGTTAAGTTGATGCTAC
>LR880968.1:807295770-807322201 GCA_904067115.1 Aegilops sharonensis | reverse complement strand
TAACAATTGATCCAACAGCATAATGATACCAAGCATCACTATCAATGGCATATTTTCTAATCTTTCTAATCTTCAAGCGGATTTTCTCCATCTTGATCTTGTGATCATCGACGACATCGGCGACATGCAACTCCAATTCCATCTTCTCCCCCTCAATTCTTTTCAATTTTTCTTTCAAATACTCATTTTCTCTTTCAACTAAGTTTAACCTCTCGACAATAGGGTTGGTTGGAATTCCCAGTTCACATACCTCCTAGATAAAAATATCTATGTCAACTTGATGGGCATAATTTGTCATAAACACGAAATGCAACAACTAGTTTTAGAAGAGAATATACCACATCCAAATCATAACAAGGACGAGGGCCGACGGGGACGGATGTCAAAACCATGGCACTATGTATAACAAACAACGTATGGGTAAAATAATTATACGAGTAACTATATATCCAAATCACACAAACATCAATTTGGTAGTGTAAAACATTCATGAACAAGAGGCTCACCACAAGGTGGTGCCGGCGACGGGACGGTTGCGGGCCATCGACGGTGGTTACAACGGAGATTTAGAAGGCACTAAGTAAACCACACCTACATATGCAAACTAAGTGTTATTTTTTACCTCAAATTGCATATAAATCAAATACTAGCACATATAATTCCTCCCAAATTACTAAACTCACAAATTAATCACTATACAAAGCATTGCAAGAGCTAATCTAGCAATGAGAGATGAAAGGACAAAGTTGCTAACCTTTGTGATCATTAGTATGGATGGGGGCCTTCAAATCTTGACAAATTTTGGGCAAAATGTGTGATGAGCTCGAGAGGAAGAGGGGAAGAACAGAGAGGATAGGGGAAAGGGGAAGAACATAGCAAGCTTGGGTGGACGAAGGGTTTATGTAGGACGACCTTTAGTACCGGTTCGTGATACAAACCGGTACTAAAGGTGCTGGAGGGGCCCCAGACTGACAACATCCTGCCACCACTCACGTTAGTACCGGTTCGTGGCACGAACCGGTGCTAAAGGTTCGCCACGAACCGGTACTAATGAGAGCGGTCGGCTAGCCGTTGGAACTGGCACTAATGGACACATTAGTGCCGGCTCAAAATCAAACCGGCACTAATGTGCTTCACATTTGACCCTTTTTCTACTAGTGGCCGCATCATACCTTATGTGCCATTCTTTAAACAACAATGCAAAAAATTTGAATCATTTATTCCTCCAACTACTTAACTTTTGAGGGTTCATGGTTGATATCATACCCTATGTGACAATAATATATCATCTTCATTATTGTTTTCGTAAGTTCAACTAAATTGCTATAAAATTCAGAAATATATAAATGCATAAATTAATAATGAAATTTCTTGAAATATTTGCATATCATAGAGTATTATGGTGTTCAACAAATGATGTTAATTGTTCCTAAGTTCCACTTTGCAGTAAAGGGACTTAAGGATGTTAATTGTCTGCAGTCCAGATAAGAAAGACCTATGAGCACGCCTTTGGGATTCATACAGGAGTGGACTTGGTTCCATTATTTTCTTAAAATAAAACATCAAGTCCAATTGTTATGCCTCTGTTTTCCTTTTTATACATCTTAGTGCTATCCCGAGGAGGTTAATTATCTGGAAAGTAAAAGAAAAACAATGAGCTTGCTCATCTGTCTTTCAGACTATTGGATTTTGCTTTCAATAGGCTTGTTTTCCAAATGATTTGAATAGCCATTGACTATTGAATAGCCCAAAAATCATGCACTAACATGTTACCGACAATTTCAAACAGGTAAACCCCCTTGTCACTAGGGGAAAAGCCAATAATCATTCAAATTCCTAACACAACCTGCAGTCTAAACAATACTAGTTTGCAATCTAGGGTGCTATGCATCAAAGGGTAGCAGGGATGGGAGTCACCTTTGTTGGGGATATAACTATTTGTGTAAGCCGCCCATGAGGGGCCGGGTTACGGAAAGAGGGATTCATCAGAAGAAGCCCAAGACCAAGCGTGAAGATGGCGCTTCAATAAAGGGTCTAAAGCCCACCGGCGACTTAAGGCCCGTAGTGGTAAACCGCCATGATGGCATGACTTGCATCGTAAGGTAGAATTAACTAGTCACCGAGTCGGACACTGTTTATGAGCCGGCCGGGACTCTGTAGGCCGCAGGGCGTCAACCCGTGTATATAAGGGGACGACCCGCTAGCGGCTTAGGGCAAGAAACAACCAATCGAGAACCGGGCATAGCGTATCTCGCTCCCTGGTTATCGAAACCTCAAGCAATACCAACCCAACTATACATAGGCCTTACCTTCACCGTAAGGGGCCGAACTCGTATAAAACCTCTCGTGTCCTTTGTCCCGATTAACCCCTTGAAGCTTTGTAGTTGCCATGGCTCCACGACTAAGTCCCTGCAAGAGGACATCTGTCGTGACAATTCCACGACAGTTGGCGCCCACCGTGGGCCAGCGCATGGTGGATTTGAGTTCTTGAAGGGCAGCTTCGAAGGGCTCAAGGGATACGCAGTGGGCCGGATGACCAAGAGTCGTCGCGGCAAGATCTACATCGACAACGAAGGCTGGGGCCCCGAGGCCGACTCAATTGAGTACGGGTACCGGGTCCCCTTTGGCGGAATCCACGTCTTCATCGGCCGGATTGGTGAGCCGGGCCCAGAGCCGGACAGCTGCACCGACCTCATTGAGACGGCTCAGCGTGCGAGACCCGCCCAGATTCAACCTACCATGAAGCGTGCCTTTGTGGGCTGTATTCATGGAGAGGCACTTTCTGAAGGATCTAAAGATGGCGAAGAGACGGCCGTCCCATCAGATGATGATTCGTCCTCCGGTTCAACAGATTCTATGTATCAGGTCCAAGAAGGCATGCTAGGGGGCTGTTCTGACGACTCTAGCATTCCAGATTGCTATGAGCCGCCAAGCTGGGCAGGAGTCTTCATCGCTGGTACCCAACCCGGCCAAAACTCGACGGCTGCGACAGCAATGACGTCCGGGTCAGGAGCAGCCGGGGCAGGAGGCCCCGCGCGCCCGCCGGCTCAGGTGCTGATAGATCTTATGGACAAGTTGACGGCCCTGTTAACCACCACGGTTATTCCTGCAAATCCAGATGAGCATAACGCGGAGGTGGCAAAGGTGCG
This sequence comes from Aegilops sharonensis, assembly GCA_904067115.1. Classification (NCBI taxonomy): domain Eukaryota; kingdom Viridiplantae; phylum Streptophyta; class Magnoliopsida; order Poales; family Poaceae; genus Aegilops; species Aegilops sharonensis. The sequence continues at coordinate 807,319,052 of LR880968.1, read as the reverse complement.
TGAGGAGATAGCCCTGGCCAAGGAGGCCTTGGCGGCTGAGGACACCAGGCTAGCTGTGGAGCGGGCGGCTTTGGATGCACGGGCGCAGCGACTCCAGTCAGAGTCTTTCCAGCTTAATATGAGTCTGAATGCGTCCAATGAGGTGATGAGAAGGAGAAATCAGAAGACCTAGTCCCGTCTGCCTCCGGTTTTCGATCCTCGGAACCTTTTCACGACACCCGGAGCTGGTCCTAGCAATCCGCCCGAAGCCAATCAATTTATGACACTCGGAGCTGGAGGGTCGGTTCAGCCTCGAGAGATGGCACCTCTGCACGGGAGCATGGCCCCGCCCCGATACATACCGACACCTCCGGGCCACTTTTCCAACCCCATGGAGAACCTGATAGCAGCATCGGCGCGTCCGGCGGCTCTTCCAGTGGATAGTGATGACCCGACGGCGGTGGAAACCCGGAGGGTTAGGGATCTTCTTCAGACGGCCTTGGCACAGCAAGAGACCTATTCTTACAGCAGGGACATGATTCATTCCACTCCTCAGCCTTGGATAGCACCTCGTCCAAACCGGAGTCCGAGTTACAGCAGGCACATGGAGTCAGAAGCTTTATCAAGCAATGCCCAACGTCGTAACCCCGGCGGCTATAACCCGGTGCAGGATCGATTGCGTCAGGAGGATGAACGGGCGGCTCAATTAGCGGCTTAGCAGACGGCATATGATGGTCTCCTAGAGTATCCAACGACTTCTGTTGGAGCAGGAGTGGCCACTAGAACTGGTGGTGTCCCTTGTCTGGTGCCGGCTCTGCGAGATGTGCGTCTGCCCAAGGATTTCAAGGGACCTCGAAAGGTGCCGAATTACACGGCCGACTTACAGCCGGGGGCATGGATTGAAAGTTACGAGATGGCCATGGAGTTATTGGAAGTCAGCGACGCGGCAATGGCTAAGTATTTCACCATGATGTTAGATGGAACGGCCCGATCTTGGTTGAAAAGTTTGCCTCCCAATTCCATCAGTTCATGGGCCGAGTTAAAGGCCCGGTTTATCCAGAACTTTAAGGATACTTGCAAGCAATCTATGTCCATTGTGGACTTAAGCAATTGTAAGCAAGAGGAGGGTGAGTCCACAACTCATTGGGTGCGCAGGGTCAAGGAAATAATACATTCATCTGATAAGATGGGCGCCGGCTCTGCGGTACTTGTGCTCCATCAGAATTGTCGTTTTGTGCCGCTGAAGCATAAGCTGGGGCGCCTTAAGCATGATTGCAATGAAATGGGTACGCTAATGGCGGCTTTGGTTAAATATGCCGATTCTGATACTACCGATGATCCCGCGTCTAAGGAGGAAAAGACAGGGAAAGGAAAGAAGAACGGCAATGGAAAGGGTCAGCAGCAACAACCGATAAGTCAAGGTGGCAACAAGCGTAAGCCGGACGGTAACCCGGCGTTTGTGGCCAATGCTAATGCCCAAGGTAATAACAAGAAGCATAAGGGGAGAGCACCTCCTCGATCTGGTGGCTCAGGTCCATCTCTTGAGTAGCTTCTGAATGAGCCTTGTCCAAGACACGGTACTCGGGAAAATCCTGCCACCCACTTATGGAAGGACTGCGCGATCATGAAGGCTTTCAAGAATTCAAACATGTTTGATGGAAAACACGGATCAGGCGGCGGTTCAGGAGCAGGTGGTTTCCATGGCCTGGGTGGCGGCTCAAGTTCCGGTTTTCAAGGTGGTCAAGGTGGCTATAATCAGCAGCAGTCTGGTCAAGGAGGACAGCAGCAGCAGCAGTCAGGTTATCAGAGCCATCCAAAACAGTTGAACGGTGGGCAATACCATGTATTTACCACTAACTTGTGTAAACGTGACCAGAAGGTTCATAAAAGGGCTGTGAATTCGGTTGAACCGGCGGTTCCCCGTTATCTGAGGTGGTCAGAGCAGCCTATCATTTGGAGTAGAGAAGATCACCCCCTCTGGGTTGATAACCCGGGTCAGTTGGCCTTGGTGGTGGCCCCTCAGGTTGGTGGATATAAATTCACTAAGGTGCTCATGGACGGCGGAAGCAGCATCAATATTCTCTATTATGAGACCTTTCGCCGTATGGGTCTGACTGATAAGGACTTGAGGATGTCTAACACTGTTTTTCATGGGGTGATACCTGGTAAGTCGGCGTATCCCGTTGGAAAGATCGAGCTGGAAGTGGCTTTTGGAGACGAATATGATTCCAGGGCTGAGAAGCTGACGTTTGAGGTAGTCAAAATCAGGATCCCATATCACGCTTTGTTTGGACGGCCGGCTTATGCCAAGTTTATGGCACGGCCGTGTTATGTTTATCTGCAGCTCAATATGCCGGGTTACAAGGGCACCATCACTGTGCATGGGAGTCAAAAGGTGGCCTTGGAGTGCGAGGAAGGCGATGTGGCTTATGCTGAATCCGTTTGTGCTGAAGAGGAGCTGAAGTTTTATCAAACTAATGTTGACCCGGCAGATATGACCTCTTTGAAGAAGCCAACCACGGAGCAAGACTCGGCGTTGAAATTTAAGTCGGCTGCCGAGACAAAACTGGTTGACTTCACTCCAGGCGACTCTTCCAAGCAGTTCAGCATCAGTACCAATTTGGATCCTAAATAGGAAAGCGCGCTCATCGAGTTCATCCATGAAAACTGGGACATCTTTGCATGGAAACCTTCTGACATGCCGGGTGTCCCGAGAGAACTCGCTGAGCACACTCTTAATATTGATCCAAAGTATAAGCCGGTCAGGCAGTTTCTCCGGCGATTCAATGAGGAAAGGTGAAAGGCTATAGGGGAGGAGGTCGCTCGGCTCTTAGCGGCCGGGTTCATCGTGGAAGTTTTTCACCCGGAGTGGTTGGCTAACCCGGTGCTTGTGCTCAAGAAGAACGGCACCTGGCGGATGTGTGTGGACTACACGGACCTAAATAAAGCTTGTCCGGCTGATCCCTTTGCTCTGCCCCGCATTGATCAAAACATCGATGCTACAGCGGGTTGCGAGCGATTGAGTTTTTTGGATGCTTACTCTGGTTATCATCAGATCAAGATGGCAGTTAAGGACCAGGAGAAGACGGCTTTCATTACTCCATTTGGAGCCTTCTGCTATGTGTCTATGCCATTTGGGCTCAAGAGGGCCCAGGCGACTTATCAGTGGTGTGTGCAGAAATGTCTCCACAATCAGATTGGGCGCAATGTTCATGCTTATGTGGATGACATTGTGGTGAAGTCCAGAGAGAAGGAAACCTTGATCTCCGACTTAAAGGAAACCTTTGATAATCTCCGGGTTTATAAGATGATGCTTAACCCGGACAAGTGTGTATTTGGTGTACCTGCAGGCAAACTTTTGGGATTCCTGGTCTCAAACAGGGGCACTGAAGCTAACCCGGAGAAGATCAAGGCGATTACCTCTCTGGCTAAACCGGTGTGCATCAATGATGTTCAGCGACTGGCGGGTCGCGTTGCTGCTTTAAGCCGGTTCATAAGCCGGCTAGGAGAGAAGGCTCTACCGCTGTATCAGATGATGAAGAAAACAGACCCCTTTGTCTGGAGTGAGGCTGCTGATGCTGCCTTTGAAGATTTAAAGAGACAATTGTCTGAGCCGCCGGTTCTCGCAGCTCCAATTGATAAAGAGCCATTGCTATTGTATGTTGCTGCTAACTCACGTGCGGTTAGTGTGGCCATTGTGGTGGAGCGTAAGGAGACTGGCAAGGAGCATCCAGTTTAGCGGCCGGTTTATTACATAAGTGAGGTGCTCATAGAGTCCAAGCAAAGGTATCCACATTGGCAGAAACTTGTTTATGGGCATGGCAAGCCCGAAGCTAAAGCAGTACTTCCTGGGTCATCCTATAACTGTGGTAAGTGCAGCCCCCTTGGGAGACATCATCCAGAACAGGGAAGCCACAGGACGAGTTGCCAAGTGGGCCATCGAGCTTGGGCCTCACAGTTTGAAGTATATGCCGCGCACAGCTATCAAGTCTCAAGCCCTAGTGGACTTTATCAATGATTGGACGGAGTTGCAGGCACCAGAGGAGAAGCCGGATAACACGTATTGGACTATTCACTTTGATGGGTCCAGACAGTTGGGAGGCTCGGGGGCTGGAGTCGTTTTAACTTCCCCCCGAGGTGACAAATTTTGTTATGTGCTCCGGCTTATGTTTCCCTGTACTAACAATGCAGCTGAATACGAGGCTTTACTCCATGGCCTCCGGATGGCCATAGACATGAACTTGAGCCGGGTAAGATGCTTGGGCGATTCAGACCTCGTCGCTCAACAGGTGTCAGGCACGTGGGATTCTAAGGATCCCCTTATGGCGGCTTATCATCGTGAAGTTGATGCGGTGGCTGGGCACTTCAAAGGTTATCAAGTAGAGCACACTGATCGAAGGAAGAATGAGGCGGTTGATGCTTTAAGCCGGCTGGGGTCTCAGCGTAAGCCGGTGCCGCCTAATACTTTTCTTGACATTTTGCATAACCCTTCTGTCAGAGTGCCTACAGAGGAAGAGCTTGCAGTGCCAGACCCGGAGGCGCAGCTGGTGGCGGCTCTCCATGCCATCCCGGGCTGTACGGTCCCATACTTGGCCTATATGACCCGGGGAGAGTTGCCTGAGGACGAGACCTTGGCAAGGCAAATCATCAGGCGGTCCAAATCCATGACGATTGTTCATGGCGAGTTGCATCACCGCAGCGTCACTGGGGTGTTTCAACGTTGTGTATCACCTACGGAGGGTCAGGAGATACTTCGTGAGATTCATGAAGGTGATTGTGGTCATCATGCCGGTTCAAAGTCTCTGGTAGCCAAGGCTTTTCGTCATGGTTTTTATTGGCTGACGGCTCATGCTGATGCGGAGGATCTGGTCAGCAAATGTGACGGATGTCAAAAATTCTCATGACGAGCTCATGTGTCGGCTCAAGAATTGAGGATGATTTTGATTACTTGGCCGTTTGCATTCTGGGGGCTTGATATGGTTGGACCTTTCAAAAGGTCTAAAGATAAGAAGACACACCTGTTGGTGGCAGTGGATAAATTCACCAAGTGGGTTGAAGCAGAGCCGGTCAGTAAGTGTGATGCAGCCACGGAGGTTCAGTTCATCAAAAAGGCGATCTTTCATTTTGGTTTTCCGCACAGTATTATAACTGATAATGGTACTAATCTCTCCAAGGGTGCCATGGAAGAGTTATGTCAACGAGAGCACATCCGGCTTGATGTTTCGGCTGTTGCTCACCCCCAGTCTAATGGTCAAGCAGAAAGAGCTAATCAAGAGATCTTGAAAGGTATCAAACCCCGGCTCTTAGTTCCCTTACAGCAAACTCCGGGTTGTTGGGTGGAGGAGTTACCCTCTGTGCTATGGAGCATCAACACAATGCCTAACAGGTCTACTGGTTATACACCTTTCTTCATGGTGTACGGGGCAGAGGCGGTTCTGCCAAGTGACATCCGGCATGATTCACCCCGGGTGGCGGCTTACGTTGAGGCTGATAATGAAAAAGCTCGTCAGGATGCACTTGACTTGTTGGATGAAGAGCGAGACTTGGCAATAGCCCGCTCGGCGATTTACCAGCAAGACCTGTGCTGTTATCACAGCCGCCGGGTTAGAAGCAGAACTTTCCAGGAAGGCGATTTAGTGCTCCAGCTCATCCACGATCAATCTGATATGCACAAGCTGTCCCCTCCTTGGGAAGGACCTTTCGTGGTCAGCAAAAATCTCAACAACGGGTCATATTACCTCATTGATGTTCGAGAGCACAAAGACTCACGTAAGTCGGAGGAAGAGACCCGTCGGCCGTGGAAAATAGCGCATCTCCGGCCCTACTATACTTAAGCCACCGGCTTTCAGAGTATATTTTTTTTCTTTTTTATCAATGTATATATTATATAAAGCAATAAAGCAGGACCTCTTTCCTTTCCATCCTACAAGGTTTATGAGTCTTCTTTACCAGGTGGTGGAAACGACTAACAGGGAGCGGATCATATCTGAATCCGGTTTTCCCTTTGGTACAGTGTATGATCATATCTGAATCGAGCCATGGTCACTTGGGGGCTTCCTGTTCAAACATAGGTCGTATTCGAACCAAAGAGAACATAGTTGTCGATACCCAATTGATTGGCATACTGCCAAACCCACTTGGGGGCTTCTTGATCATATTTGAATCATAGCTTAACCCCTTTGGGTCTGACATGGATCGTATTCAAATCAGCGTCATTAAACAACTCTCATGGTCACTTGGGGGCTTCCTGTTCAAACATAGGTCGTATTCGAACCAAAGAGAACATAGCTGTCGATACCCACTTGATCGGCATCGCCAAAGCCATTGGGGGCTATATGATCGTATCCGAATCTTAGCTTAACCCCTTTGGAACGGTTCTACTGATCGTATTCGAATCAGAGGCCTTTGAAAATTAGTTTTACTTTACTCTATAAGAGTGAATAATATTAAGGGCCAGGTAAACATTATATGTGCCAATTTTCAGAAGTTAAGTGTAAATGTCTATTTTTTGGGATCAGGTAAGTCGGTGATGTACGCTTTAAACCGGTTGATACTTATGATGTTTTGGTGCATACTCCGGGTTAACATTATTTTACACGACCCCGGATGTGGTGAGACGCCAAAGGAATTTTTGTTTTTATTCACAGGGTAAAGCAAAAAGCTTTTGGATGTTAAGAAGCAATTCAAGCAAGCCGGCAGTACACAATGATAGCGGTTTGAGACATTGTTAAGCACCACAAACATGCGCGAAGGCATGACATAGTTAAGAAGTTTTTCTACCCTATTACAAGACTCCCCGAGTCTGAATAATGAGGCATTTTTTCAAAGACTTAGTGCCAGGCAGGTTACTCCTTTGGTGGACTTGACGACTCCGGGTTATCCCTCTCCGCCTCTTCGTCTGCTGCTTTGTCCTGGAAGGTTGACGAGGTCCAGTCAATGCCGCTTAAGGCTTCAAATTCAGGTTCATCATCTATTAAACTAGTCGGGTCAACTTCAGGAGCAAAGGTATGCTTACGAGTTGGAGGGATCAGGCTGACATCATCATAATGCGGAGTTGGAATCCTCCGGTTCTCGTTGTCATAACCCGGCTGGTACTTTGTAAGATCAATATCGTTGCTGATGATGGTGGGCACAGGACGTACGACTCTCACACAGGTGGTGAAGTCTGATTCATTGAATGCAGAGCCGTCCTCCTTTAAGCTAGGATATCCAAGAGCAACATCGCCTAAGTCTAGCTCTGGAACCAACGCTTTGGCCCGGCTTAAGGCGGCTATGGCCCCGGCTCTACCAGATGCTCGCCTAACTCCTGAATCCGTTGAGGTAACATGGCAAGCCATTAAGCACATCCTGCGGGAGATAAGGAGTATCATTTGATAAATCCACAACGTCCAAGGCACGTTGTGACCCGGTGTATAGTTGTTCCACTAGAGTGTACACCGCCTTAAGCTTGATCAGCATATTCTGCTTCAGGTTGGTACTCCTGGGACCTGCGTTTATGCATATAAGATTAATTCGGAGATCATATCTGAAACAGTTATCAGATGAATCATGGTGATGTTCAAAAGTTACACATAGTAACTTACCGAAAATTGCTGAGACCATTTGGGATATCTGGTGCTTTAAGCCGGACAGTTCGGCAGTTGCTTCGGCAAGAGCTGCTTCTGCTGTCTCGGCCCGGGTCACAAGTGAAGATTTTTCATCCGCCCAGGCCTTCTTCTCCGCGTCAAAATCCTTCTTCAACTTTTCTTGCTCAGAGATGCTGAATGCGAATATGGAGTCGGCTTTTTGAATCTCAAGGTCTTGGGCCGCCAGTCGGGTCTTCATGTCAGCAATTTGCAATTCGAATTGACTGGTGGAGACCTGCAATAATGTCGGGTTACAAGTAAGGTTATGGTAAGGTATTATTAAAGTCTCAAGCACTTTACAAGTAAAGACCCTTGACACTTGGGGGCTAATGTATGCTGAAGAAAATTTTACTTTATAATGTCAGATTATGCATATTAAAGTCTCAAGCACTTTACAAGTAAAAATACTTGACACTTGGGGGCTAATGTATATCGCTTATTTAAAAGTTGCTATATTACAGTCGGGTTAAATATACTTTCTTGTAAACCGGGCGAGCTAACAGTAAGCCGGTATCTAAGTCTACGGCATATTTATCTATAAGCAGTAGACTTGGGGGCTGGTACAGTAACTAAGATTCAGGAGAAATAATATAAGTTATACCTCAGATTTATGTTGTATCTGTTTCACCATGTCAATTTCCAGGTCGCGCTGTTGTGCACTTGATTCAGATAGCCTGAGACTATATCGACAATGCTTAAGTGGGCATAATCAGCGATGTCCTGTTTGGTCTTCCGGCTTTTGACAAGTTCTTCCTTAGCGGTACATCTAGCAAGAACAGTAGGCCGCCCCGGCTCAACATACTGGCTTTTCAAGAATTCAACTTCCGGCTCAGCCGTCCGGACCGGGCTAGGAATTTCCGGTTTATCGGAGCTATCAAGAGTGCCTTCTTGAGGCGGGTCGGAAGATGGTGTCGGAATTTCATGGGCCGGCTCAGGAGGAGGTTGATGAGTAGAAGCATCAGGGGCAGTGGTTCCGGGTTCCGGCTCCATTGCTACCGGTTCTTCAATCGGCTTATTCTTATTTGCCCTCTTACTGGGCTTCGCCTGCACACTGTGAATAAAACAAAGGGATGAGTACAAAATATGAGTAAGGCAAAGCATGAGGATAACAAAGGTACATTACCCAGGGGCAGTCTTGAAGGTCGGCATGTTGGATTGCATAGACTCGCCAGAAGAAGGAGAGGTATCCTGATAATTGGAGTCAGATAAATTGAGAGGCTGACGAATTAAACCCGCCAAAGGATAAACAGAACGCAAAGCGGAGATGACCTCAATTCGACGCTTCCTTCTTACGTCAGGTAAGCCGGAAGAGAGCTCCACATCCTTACTTTTCCGGGTTTGCCTCCGGCTCTCAAGCTGTTGTTGCTTCAAAAGAAATTGAGGATCTTGATAAGCTAAGGGATGTGAAAATCTTACTTTCCGGGTCACCCGCCGGGTTTTGTGCTTTGGCAAAGGCTCTGAGTCGGAGGAGATTATAGTTACCTCTTCGCCATGAGCTTGGTTGTTTCCAGTGTCTTCCTGAAAGGCGGAAATATCAATAAAATAGTAACAAAGGAGTTAAAGAGAATAAGGGATTACCTCTTCCTCATCTGAAGAAGAGTCATCCAATTTGAGCAATTCAGAGGCGCTGGGTTTCTTCTTTTTTGAAGTCCCCGTCTTGGCGTTTTTCCTTTCATTTTTCTTGGCTGCTCTGGCTTGTTGGGCGGCCTCGTGGTCATATTTTACTTTCCAAAAATCATCACTGGCCTGTGGAAAAGATAAGGAATTATAAGTACAAGGAGGTAAACATATTAAAGAATATTTATTAAGATTGGTAACTTACTGCAGGGGCCGGGTTCTTTTTGCAGAAGGGAAGTAACCCGAAGGTGTTGTTGATAACAGTACCCTCCTTTAGCAGTGACTGGGTTGTAGCGTATGCCACGTCATCTGGTAAGTCGTCAGAACTGTGGCGCATTGGGTCGTTATGTTCGCCTGTATAGGTGCACATTAAGCCGAAGCGGTAGCTTAATGGGAGTATACGCCAAGTGACCCAGACCCGGACCAAGTCGATGCCGTTTAAACCATTTCCCAGAAGAGCTTTAATCTTCTTGATGGTGGGGTTGAGCGGCAGACGTTCAACAGCAGTCAGTTTATCCGCCAGCAGATGGTTGGACTCAAGGCGCAGGGCACGAAAGCCGGGCAGAGGTGGCTCATCAGCCGGAGAAGTATCCTGACAGTAGAACCATGACTGGTTCCAATATTTGGGGTGACTCGGCAGCTCAGCATAAGGAAATAGACGGTCTCTCCGTCGCTGGATCGAGATACCGCCAAGCTCAAGACTCGGCCCGTTGGCGCGCTCATTCTGCCGGTTCAAATAAAACAGTTCTCTGAATAAGAGCATGCTTGGCTCCTCTCCCAGGTACACCTCACAGAAGACTTGGAAATTGCAAAGATTGGACACGGAATTGGGTCCAATGTCTTGAGGTCTAAGGTCAAAGAAATTTAAAACTTCTCTGAAGAACTTTGAGCCGGGAGGGGCAAATCCCCGGCTCATGTGATCCATAAAAACTATTACCTCCCCTTCTTTGGGTTGAGGCTTTTCTTCAGATGGGTCAGGGACGCGATAAGACATGACTTCCTTCTTTGGCAAATGGCCAGACTTCACAAATTCAGCCAGTTTGCTTTTAGTGACAGTGGATGGGACCCAGTTGCAGGTTACAGGAGCTTCGGTCGACTTAGGCCCATGACAACAGATTGGCCTATTACAAATAAGAAATTCTGGTTTAAATTTTAACCCGGAAAAAATATTCAAATTACTGAAGGTAGCGGCTTAAAGGGGCCTAATGACATAAGGATAATTGGGCAACATTATTTAAGCTGCCACAAGTGTTAGCAACAGTTCAAAAGTTTTAAAGACCTGAGAAGGCGCCAAGGTTCACAGATCAAGTGGGATGCATTTAAACCGGATACTTGGACAGTTATGTTAAAGGCATTTAACATAAGAAGTTTTCCGGGTGATAAAAACAGGTTTCATAAGTTACAACTATTATTTTGAATCAAATGGTCATTTTGAAAAGAAAAATTTCTAGACCTAAAACAAGTGCAGAGAAGTTCATACACTCGAAAGAAGCTTCTGAACAAAGGAAAAGGGATCCGTTTGCATATAAAATGGGGGTGAAACAGCTACCGCAGTAGTTCTATACCATCTGACGATCAGAAAAGGGCGTCGGGGGTGAGATCTATCAAGGGTTTGTAGCGGGCGGCGATGAACACCGACGAACTCGACGAAAACTGTAATGCAGATCTAAGACAGGAAAGAAAAGGGACTTACAGATGCAGGGTTGTGGCGGACGTTCGTCGCGTTTCTCTGATCAGATTCAAGGTGATGCAGCGGCCTGATTTGATGAAGACGAGGAACTCGGCGGCAGCGGCGGCAACGGCGGAGCTCGAGCGACAGGGAGAGAGCGAGCGGAGGAAGACGACTGAGGGGAGAAAATGAAGAGGACCTAGGTTGAGCCTATTTATAAGGAAAGGTCGACTGAGACGGCGCGAGAAACGAGGAGACCGAGCATCATTATTCAGCGACCCCGACGCCTTGGTTTTCGGGATGGTCAGTAAAGGCAAGATCCGTTGAAGATATGCCAAAATAAAATAGGGACTTAATTGAAGATGATGTCATGGCGGGTTAACACGGATCCAAAAGATGACGTCACGGTGGGTTATGACCTTTGCACTAACAGAAGACAGAAAGGCTTGTTTTTAAGGTATTTTAAGATTGACATGAACCGGTTCAAATCAATCTGGGGCCTAATGTTGGGGATATAACTATTTGTGTAAGCCGCCCATGAGGGGCCGGGTTACGCAAAGAGGGATTCATCAGAAGAAGCCCAAGACCAAGCGTGAAGATGGCGGTTCAATAAAGGGTCTAAAGCCCACAGGCGACTTAAGGCCCGTAGTGGTAAACCGCCATGATGGCTTGACTTGTATCGTAAGGTAGAATTAACTAGTCACCGAGCCGGACACTGTTTATGAGCCGGCCGGGACTCTGTAGGCCGCAGGGCGTCAACCCGTGTATATAAGGGGACGACCCGCTAGCGGCTTAGGGCAAGAAACAACCAATCAAGAACCGGGCATAGCGTATATCGCTCCCTGGTTATTGAAACCTCAAGCAATACCAACCCAACTAGACGTAGGCCTTACCTTCACCGTAAGGGGCCGAACTAGTATAAAACCTCTCGTGTCCTTTGTCCCGATTAACCCCTTTAAGCTTCCTAGTTGAGATGGCTCCACGACTAAGTCCCTGCAAGAGGACATCTGCCGTGACAATTCCACGACAACCTTGGTGTTTGTGGAATTTGGGAGTCGGATGAGGAAGGGGAGCCAAAGCATTACAAGTTATTAAAACCATATCGACTTGTACTTCAGCACAAGAAGACTTCTCGGCTTAGCATTTTGAAAAAGTCTGGAGTTCTCACTGTTAGGTCAGCATACAAGTTACTGGTCACCATAAAGAAAGTCTGTGAGGACTGCCTGGAGGGCAGAGAGTCTGATCATTGTACAACCATACTCCATGGAGCTGTATCTAGAAGACCAATGCCCGATGCAAGAGTAGGGTGTTTCTCCGAAAGGTAACACACCATTCTATCCCTATAGAGTTGTCCGACACCATCGTAATATGGTCACTTCTGCTGCATGTTGCTTTTGTCATGTCGATGAAGATGATTAGTGTCATTACTTGCTCGACTGCGCAATGGCTCGTAGTGTTTGGGCCCCCTTAGATGATGATCTTGTCGAGCACATCTCCATCAATCAATGCATGGGAGCAAAAAAGTGTTTTTTCTAATAGAGTCATTATCCCGGGCTCGGTTTATCAAAACAACAGTTGTATCTAAGTGTGTGATTTGGGCAGCACATCAAAAGAGTGATTCATGGGAATATCTTTCCGAACCATTTGTTGTGCAAACTTCATTGGCAACTTTTTTGGCTGATTTGTCTATTATTCAAACATCGTCACAACCCTCGAGATCCCCGATAACCCAGCCTATGTGTGCCCAGTTAGATCCTTCCACCAAAAAATATGATGAAGATAAATGTTGATGTTTCTCTTTTAGGCCCTTCCAAGTGCTCCACCATGGACAGGTGCTAAGCATGCCACATAAGCGAAAAAATGACATGGCACAACATTTAAGAAGGGGAGAGAGTACTTTGGTGACCCCAGAAAGAGCCAATGCCAAGCGCGAGAACCTAGGCAAACTACGTAAATGAAACAATTTGACAAATGCATGAAAGACTTTAGGTGCTAACTCATTAAATGAAGTGTGCTTAGCAACAACAAGTTAAACACCTATGCATTGGGGAGTTGAGTTGCTAAGATATTTAATGCACTTAGCACCTCATCTAAGCACTTTTGCATTGGAAGAGGTCTTAGCGTGTGAGAACCGGGGTGTGGTTGATGCTATCTGTCGGAGTGCAATAGGTACAGGGGATCATTTGTACTCGCATGCCTAGGTATCTCAGGTCCTGCTACTTTGGAAGCTCTTCCCTGGCACGAAGCCTAGCATTGGTTGCTAATTTGCAAGTTCAGAATTGCATTGTTCCTCCAAACTGTCTTGAAGTTGTCAAAGATATTGACAACAAGTGTCATTCGAGCTACTTCACCACAGAAAAGACTTCCACAAAGTTTGATTTGTTCATGGAGGAAAAGTGTCAAACTATCATGCTCATAATTTTGCTCACATTTGTGGCTCATCAATTCCCAAATACCTCTATTGTAAGAGTAAATTGCACAAAACCACCACTTTAAAGGCTAGGTTTGCGAAAAACACTATAATACATTTTTTTCAGAAAACACCACGTCTACGGTAATCTTTTTGCAAATAACATTAATCGGCGGCTTTTGCTCAGTTAACCGCGTTTATGACAGATGGGCCCCGCTAATTAGGTTGACGTGACATCTCTAAACAGCTGCATGTAACATCAGACGCTAGGTAACGTGGTGAACATGTGTGGAGCCCTGTGGGGTCCACCTGTCATTGAAATAAAATAAAAATGAATGGTTTTTCTTTTGTTTTTCTTGCCTTTATCTTCACCATCGAGCCGCTCGTCCCGTCCCGGTCGAGGCAGAGGCAGCCGCCGGTGTCACCGTACTGAGACGGAGCTAAGTTGCAGCCATTCCTCGGGAGGTGAGGTGCACCTGCTTTGGCGCCGGCGAGCCCCGCATGCCAGATGGTGCCTCGTGAAGTGTGTGCGGACGCAGGTCCCGGAGAAGACGTCGAACCAGGCCTCCATGGGCGCCGCCGCCCACCAACGATGAGATTCCGGCCGCCGTTATATGTGCGACCTGCAGCTGGTCTCGACCATCCCGAGCTTCGCGGGCAGGAATCGGGGCGCCCGACCGCGTCGGCATCTCCCAGGCCGCGCACGCGAGCTCCAGGCAGCGTCGGGAATCGGGATCCCTGCGCCCACGCGGGGCCTCCATCGGCGAGGGAGGTGCGGCTAGGTGCACCAGATAAAGCTCCAACTCACCGGGGAGCTCCTCAAATCTTCAAATCCGCCACCGCCTGTCCTGCCCCCGGCCGAGACAGAGCCCGCCATCGCCATTGCCGCACCGAGGCAGAGCTCGCTGTTCGTCCGCCCTCCGCAGAGGCAGAGGCCTCGCCAACACCAGTGCTCCCCCTGCGGATGCCATCCTTGAGCACGGCCGCCCCATCCCGGCGCCACCGTCCTCGCCGTCAGGCTTGCGACGGCAGCCTTTGTCCGCCGGCCTATGCACTGCACGCAAAGTGTTTGATGGAATGCCAAAGAGAGGCTTGTTCGGCTGACAAACGGGCCCCACGTCTAGCAAACGATTTCATGTAACGGTGTGAGAAATTGGTGCCACGTCAGCCTGACTGGCGGGCCTAATCTATCATAAACTCACTTAACTGAGCCAAAGCCGCCGATTAGTGTTATTTTCAAAAAGATTACCGTAGACGTGATGTTTTCTGTAAAAAAAAATGTATTATAGTGTTTTTCGTAAACCTAACTTTTAAAGTGGTGGTTTTGTGCAATTTACTCTTATTATATCCCACGGTATTAAGCAATAAAGAGAGCTAGATTATTCGTAAAAAAGCTCCTCAAAGTTTGCGATGGATGTCGGTCAAACACGTATCCCTAGATCTCCCTCGTGCTACATGGGTGACGTCCCTTCTTTTTCTTGTGTCTGTTTTGCACCGGTTCTGGGAAATGTCTAAAACCTTCTTTTGAGGGTTTTTTTTACTCCCTCCGTCCAGGTGTGTTGGGCACGTAAGGAAGGGCAGCGTGATCTAGGCGCGAGGGGAGTGGGCGAAGGGAAAATTTAAACCAGAAAAATAGCCAATTACCGAGCAAGTTTAGCCCTTAATTCTCGCTGGTAAATCTCGGTAGACATGCCAATTTATTGCCTGACCTTTCCCTTCCTCAACTAGCTGCGCATGCATGCAACAATACACGTGCTAGTTAATTGCCTTCCGATTTTTTCGCTCGGGCTGACCAATAATCAACTAACTAATTGTGCATGCATTGGCTTAACACATACCCCGGGTCAACAGTTTACATTCACACGACATTTAAAAATGGCTGCACGGGGAGCAAAAACAAGAGACTATAAAACGAGGCTGGTTTAACTACCTATATGCGACTAAAACTTTTGGAAAAGATGGCTAGTCATAGTGGGTAGTAACTTAAACTAGTAACATGTATATGTTACTAGTCTATGTTACTACTATCATAGTGGGTAGTAACATATGTGTAGTGTCATGCAAGCCTTCATTTATTATGTTGTAGACTCATTTTATATTGGGATGTGTTATGTTACCACAAGCACCTCTCTCCTCATTAACTCCATGCCACATAAGCATATATGTCTTGGGGTGCGTTATGTTACTAGCTAAGTTACTCCCACTATGACTAGCCTTAGACCTCTCCCAATGCAAAGGTGCTTAGATGAGGTGCTAAGTGCAATAAATACCTTAGCAACTCAAGTCCTCAATGCATAGGTGCTTAACTTGTTGTTGCTAAGCACACTTTATTTAATGAGTTAGCACCTAAAGTCTTGCATGCATTGGCCAAATTGTTTCATTTAAGTGGTTTGCCTAGGTTCTTGCGCTTGGCATTGGTTCTTCCTGGAGTCACCAAAGTACTCTCTCCCCTCCTTAAATATTGTGCCATGTCACTTTTTTACTTATGTGGCATGCTTAGCACCTGTCCACGGTGGAGCACTGGAAAGGGCCTTAGACGCCCTACACACCTGGACGGAGGGAGTATTTGCCGACCATGATGTGAGGTGTGGGATTGTTCGTTGTTAATTGCCCTAGGCGCATAACAAGAGGTCCCTTAAGAAACACAACGTTGACAAAATTCAGAACATTCTGCGTCGCTTTCGATATTATGATTAGAAAAGAAGAACACTCATCCGGACTTCAAAACGTACTAATACGAAGAACAATAAAGTTGCTTATGGTGTCGATAAATACTGATTCATCATCCAAGAAAAGGAAAAAAAGGAACGCGCAAACGTCCAGAGTGGCATCACGGAAAGGCAGTAGTAGTTCTAGTCAGAAGCTTCAGAAGAATGGAAAACGGTACAGTAGTTCTAGTCAGTCAAACAGACGGAAGCGTGTTTGATAAAAAAAGAAAAGAAAGTCAAACCGCAGCTGATAGTGATTGCTAATACTGCTTCCGGCAGAGCTAGGGCATGCATCAATCTCCAGCAAAAGTGCAGAACCGGCTTCCAGACTTGGTAGTGACTTGGTACTGGTAGGGAAGGCCGGAGTAGGGCGCAGACGGGTTCGCGCGGCAAGCTCAGGGTGCCTTGTCATCGTTGCCAACCTCGTCCTTCTAGTCGTCTAGTATAGTGGCCAATGACAAAAGCCTTTCTTTCTTCTCCAAGCGTGTACGTCTCCGCCCATTTCTTCGTACGTGCTTCCTCAGGAAAAGGCATCCTGGCTAGCTCTTCCCATTTTCTTTCTTCTTTTACGGCGGCCGGCGTCAGCGTAGGTCCTTCGTGCTTAACAAGGTAATACTACTGCCCTAAGCTTCCTAGAAGGGAGCATTAGCCTTGAGCCCCTATGATTATTTACCAAATGCAGCTTATAATTCTGATTAAAGAAAGAAGGCGCTGGAAGATGTCAATTGCCAACTAGAAGTAGGAGTAGGTGCCTTAGCTGCTGCGTTCAGCACGCAACATAAGTTTCGACGTCAGCCAAAAAAGGATGGAGCAACAATAGGTATTTGCGCCGGCTGCGCCAACCAGGCGAATCATGGTGGACGAACGGTGCAGATGATGAGATGGATGATGAAAAGGCATAGTCTGATCGGTCATCTCATCTCCCCGGCTGCTGCAATGGCGTATGAAATGGAACCGGTAAATAACACGTACCCCTTTGGTTCCTTCTGCGTTAAGTATTTAGATATGTACGCGTCACTGTCATACATATCCATTGGCCACTATACTGGCGTATACATATGTCGCACCTCCCCACCTTATCCGTGCCAAATATGCCATTATATAAATTGTGGTATTCTGGGAGACCGGAATGCAAGTATGTCTACGTAAAACTAGCTAGCTAGACTGGTAGTGTAGTTTCGAGACAAAAATGCGGGTCGCACGTCGCTCACGACTAACATACCGTGTGAGTACCAAGTCATCGTTCGTGTATCTCTATTTAATTGTATTGCTCTTTCTGTTTGAAATACCACTAGCATATCTGTATATATCCATTGTGTTGCACGTATTTTATAGCTTACAGAGTCACGGTGATATGCACACACACGTACAGGCTCCCTGACGTCCGTTGGACCATTGAGCAGCCAAGTTCAAGGGAATACAGTAAGCACAACATGCTAGCTGTTCCATATATATTTTCTCGGCAAAATACAGCAACTTGTGGAACAAGACAATCCCATTCCCACGGCAAAAATACGCTCGTTCAAATTTCACATTTGTTTGGTTCAATTAGCGCGTGTTGCTACGTCAAGGTCATGCCGAACGGCAGCGACAAAATTTGTCGTAGTTTAAACCATGAGCAACTAGATGAACCAACGGTCACAACTGGCCGAGGGGCGTGCCGCTGGAACCAGGGCCAAGGAAATTTCTGGGGACGTACGTGACGAGGGAGATGAAGATCCATCGGATAATGAAATGAGACGAATAACCGATGATGGTTGTTCGTTCCCCATATTCCTTGGCTATATGCGGAGAAAATATTATATAGGGAAAGTGGGTAGGGAAGCGGATTAGGAGCACTCGGGTGCTCCACCCCCCTATATTCAAAAATAAATTAATAATTCAGAAAAAAGTCAAAAAAATTCTGGATATATTTTTTAACCAAATATGACTAGGTATTGTACTCATATAAAAAGTTTGGCCAGGGAATGATTCTCGTTGACTTCAAGGTAAAAAAGACAAATTTATGACGACAATATAGCATGAATAGTACTTGTATCTAGTATTTTCTGGAAAATCTTTAACCACGGATACATTAAAAGTCATTCCCTGTTTAATCTTTTTATACGAGTGCAATACTTGGTCATGTTTGATTCCATAAAAAATTCCAGGATTTTTTGACTTTTTTGAATTACTAAATTATTTTTAAATATAGGGGGGCGTAGCACCCGAGAGCTCCTATGCATTTTTGAAGTGGGTAGCACCTACCATATACACTACTCCTATGTCAACAAAAACGAACGAACACAGCCAACCATTGGTAGGTTAAGAATTAGGTAAGGTCGTCAATAAGAGAACTGATGAAATTGCTTCAAATGTGAAGGCTTGAATGGAGCGTAGTTGAACAACAAACTGTCGTTCAGCAATACACAGCACATGAGACCAATATAAATAACATCGGAAAGCATATGAGTCCTTCTACAGGGACGAATACTTCCTACACGACTCATGCCCAACACAAAAGATTAAACCGTCCCTGAGTGGATTCAAGATGCAGCGCACCAGCAGATGTTGCATCGTATGGCGATCAAACATGGAAACGTCGTGTGTACAGTAATTTCAAAAGCAGATTTACTACTCACCCCAATATTAAATGTATGCATTTGGATGATTTGATCTTATATCACCATCACATGTAGGCATGCAGTACAACCTAGTGCAAACAAACTGTGCACACGCAGAAGGCACAAAACACACACATGATCCGCAAAGCTCTCTCCCCTTCTCCATGCTCTCTCTTTTGTGGAGAGAATGAGAATCACAATATCTGCCAAACAAAAAAAAGTAGAGATACTGTTCCATGGGACCACTAGTTGCGATTTACTAGGCTAATCATGTGGATCTCAGTGAGGAAAAAGCAACCGGCCGTTTAGAGTCTTCTTTTTTTCTTTGAGAATATCCAAAGTGCGTAGTATATTTTTATCGAAGGCAGAGAAAATGTTACAAGAATGGATAGGAACATCGAGAAATGTTATACTATTACTATCACTTTGGGTGATCTATCTTTTCCATATCTCTTTGTGTATGTTGAATATTTTACTTGAAATGTATGAAATTAGAAAGGGTAAAATGCAGTAGAATTTTCGCTAAATGAGATGGAATGGATGAAAATTTCATAAATGAGGTAATTTCTGTCACAAAAGTTAAAACCGAGGTAAAAATGAAATTCAATAGCAAAAATCTCAGCGATTTACTACTTCTCGTTAAAACAACAACTTAGAAATTATCATATTTTATTACCTTCTTATTGATAGATAACAAGAGGGATGATATGATACATTGAACAAAGAGAGGTAAAAACTGATGTCCGATTAACTAGAGGAAATTGAGCTAGAGCCCTAACAATGAGCAACTACCTAGTTAAACTAGATCTAGACTGTCCGGCTTAGGGCATCTTCAGCGCCGACCCTCAAACCCCCCACAAGCATCCGGACCGCGTGGTTCGGACGTGTTTTATCATCCAACGCGGTCCTGCATCGGTCCGCCAACCGGTCCGGGCGCTCTTTTTCCCGTAAACTGGAGACAAACTGGGGGCGAGGAGCCTTTGCGGGCGTCCGAACCGGCTGCCACGCCCGTGTCTAACTAACCTGACCCACCAAAAAAACCTCCCGCACCCACGCGCTTTCCCGGTCGAAGCCAGTTGCCCGCATTCACGACGCTCTAGAGCGGCCGCCCATTGACGCCGGCCCAGAGCGGACGTGACCTCTCGCCTGTTGCCGGCATTGAAGCGACCTACCGGCCGAGGGTGCCGCCCGCGCCGCGTCCCTGGTGTCCGCACTTGTTCAATGCGAGAAAGACTTTGACTGGACGGGGCGGGACGGATGTCTACCCCGCACGTTCAATGCTCATCCCTCCGTCTGTCGCCATTAAACAGGCTCGCCGGTCGAGAAACCAACTCCGGCGCCCGCGCGTTGATGCACTCGGACGAACAGCCCACCACAACCCCATCTTTCTTCTGTGCACCACACCCACCATGACCGTGAGCGAAAACACTATGCGGGAGAGCCCGTCGATGGAGGTGAAGCACGAGATCGCCGCCTGGCAGAGCCGCCGTGTGAGGCGGATTGAGGTCGGGATGCAGGCCAGCTCCCCCGAGGTCTCTGACGACGACCCCATGATGGAGTTGGGCTCCGACAACGACTCAGCACTGGAGCCCGCGCCGGTGCATGTCGGCTTGACCAAGGAGTAGGCGCATGCGCACTTCAACACGGCCATGGCGGAGGAGCAGCCTGCGTCGGCACCTATGTCATTGTTCCAGCAAGCGCATGAAGAGCAGCGATCCTCCTCGAGCAGCACCCGTTGGTGGAAGGCCAGCTCAACAGTGAGCGAGGGAGCGAGGAAGCCATGGCGGCCATGGCCGCAATGAACCCCAACTTCATCGTCGAGCAGCAGGCGCTGTACGGGCCCGCCCGCGCACAAGCCGCCACTCACAACGCACAGGTGGTGTGGCTGGTTACGGACACGACACTGACTGCGCAGGCGATCGCAAACCAGAACGCCACCAGCTGCTCGGCCTATGTGCCGCCAAACAATGTTTGGCCGCGCCGGTGGGACGACGACAGTGTTGGTCCCTCCATTTCCATCGTGGACCTCATGTCCACCGGCGACGGATAGGTCGCAGACTCCTCCGACGATGAGTAGGGCATGGGAGCAGCATGGCCTGGTGTCCCAAGTGGGCCGATCTGTCCCCATGTTCTATTCTTCCTCAACGGAGACCGCACGTTCACTTCACGAGTATTGTCACGGCTGCTCATGGAGACGAAGAGGGGGGTGGAGCAGTGAGTTGCCTCGCTCGTATCCGGCGGGCTCGGCGGGTGGTTTTTATGATGAGGACCCCTCTTCCTGCTCGCCGGATGCCATGGAGAGTGTGGAGAATATGGCACATGGAGGATATGGGGAGCGGAGGTGTGGTGCGGTTCTTGCCCGGCGTCTAGCCTCGTTTAAATAGACGGTGGACGCGAAGAGTCAACCAGCGTTGTGTTTAATGTCGTCCGACTCGCGAAAGGATGTGTGGCCGGAGTAGGTTTCTCGACACACATGCGACTTCAATGGTGGCAGACGAGGACGCGTGTTCAGCTGGGCATGCAGCGGCCGGCGCGCCACTTTAATGTCGGCGCCAGTGAGAGGTTCCGTTTGCTCTGGGCCGTTGTCAATGCAGACCGATCGCACACAGCTGCATGAATGCAGGCAGGTAGAGCTGAACGAGAAAGCACACGGGCAAGGCAAGAGGGTTTTTGGTGTGACACGGTTGCCAGACGTGGACGTGGCAGCGGCTCAGACACCCGCACCCTGTTCCTCAATTTGTCTTCAATTTGCAGAAAAATGCATGTCCAGATCAACATGCGGATCGATACAGGATGGCGTTGGATGGAAGAACATGTCTGGATTCGCTTGGTGGATGATTACGGCCGGTTCGGCGTTGGAGATGCCATTATTTCAGCCACAAAACGAGTAGTTTCTCCCCACGTGTAAATAACACTCCACCACTTCTTGAGTGGGTTGACCAACACGTATACATTGACCAAACATGAGATAGATTCACTTTCTTATTTTCTCGCATCAAATCAAAGATAGATAGTAGAATAGAGAACAACAGGTCTAGTCAGAGTCAGACAGACAGAAGCGTGTTTCGAAAAAAAAAGGTCACGTAGCAACTGATAGTGATAGGTAAAACGCTCCCAGCAGAGCCAAAGGCATCAATCTCGAGCAAAACCGGCGTCTGGTTTCAGATTACAGCAGTGTGCGCCGCGGCGCATGTTCTCCGGTCAGCGACGATACATACGTAGTGACATCCTACGCAGGGAACGTGCCGATCCGTTCGCGCGGCGGCGGCGGCAAAGGTGACTTGCCTTCGTTGCCAACCTCGTCCCTGAAGTAGCCAATGACAAAAGCCTTTTCCCCTAGCGTGCAGTTTCCATTTACTTTCCCTTTTTTTACGGCGTAGTCGGCGACTCGGCGTTGGTAGGTCCTTCGTGCTTAGCTGCTGTCTTAATTAAGCTTCCTAGAAGGGATGATTAAGCCACTCTAATAAATTACCGAATGCAGTTTAATTATAATCTGGCACGTAACATAAGGAGCGGCAATAGATATATGAGACGGCTGCGCCAACGGGGATTAGATTATTTGCCATGCTTTATTAGGGGTTTGATTATGAGCGGTGCGGATGATAAGATGATTGATGGTGAAAAAGGATAGCCTGATCGGTTGTCTCCCCGGCTGCTGCTATGGCATACGGGACCGGTAAACAACACGTACGTACCCCCTTGGTTCCTTCTGCGCTAAGTATTTAGATATGTACGCGTCATTGTCATACATATCCACTGCCCACTCTACTGGCGTATACATGTGTCGCACCGCTCCACCTTGTCAATTTTTAGTATACCTTGTGTCAATTGTGGTGTTTTCTGGGACCGAAATGCAAATGTACAAACATACATACTCCCTCCGTTTTCTAGTCTGCATATAAAATTTATCTAGAATCAAACTTCGTAAAGTCTGATCATGTTTATAGGAAAAAAATATCAATATTCACAATACAAAAACAATATCACTAGCTGCATCATGAAATTAATTTTCATGCTCCTACTATATACCTTTGGTATTGTAGATGTTCTTTTTTTTTCATATAAAATTGGTTAAACTTTACGTAGATTTTAAACAAATTTTATATGCGGGGTAAAAAGAAATGAAGGGAGCACATACCATAGCTAGACTGGTAGTGTAGTTTGGAGACAAAATGTGTGGGTCGCACGCACGTCGCTGACAACCAACAACGCGTGAGTACCGAGTCATCGTACTACACCCTCTGTTTGAAAACAGTATGCATGTATCCATCGTACTATTCTGTATTAGTATTCGCCATTCGATTGCTTACGGAGCCACAGTGATGCGCGCGTACAGGCCCTGTGACGTACACTGGACCTTTCAGCGGGCACAGTCAAGGGAAAATGACATGCATGCACGTACAACTTGACTGTAATACAACCACTTGTGTACACTAGCCATGCAAGTTGAGAAAACGCTCGTTAAAATTCACATTTGTCTGGGTTAAATTTGCGAGTTGCTACGTCAAAGTGGCGCCGAATGGCAAGGAGACAAATTTGTTTAGTTGAAACCATGAGCAACTAGATGGATCAACGGTCGCAACTGGCCGGGGAGCGTGCCGTTGGAAGCGGGGCCGGGGAAATTGCCGGGGAGGGACGTACGTGATCTCGTAGAGAGAGAGAGAGAGAGAG
>LR880968.1:807260782-807295443 GCA_904067115.1 Aegilops sharonensis | reverse complement strand
TCATCATACAATGCATAGTCCCACAAACAAGTCACGTACTTGCTGATACACATCATTGGTAATGTCCAAGGACTATCTTTATTCATAAACACATAGGAAATATCATCATACATGATTGCCTCTAGGGCATATCTCCAACACATACGTGCGCGGATGGGGTTCGGGTTCGTGCGCGCGTGCATCGGCGACAGTTGCGCGAGGTAGGGGCGGAGCTGACGTGCGAGGCCCGCCTGGTAGAAAGAGAGAGAAGGAGCGAGAGAGAAGGAGCGAGAGAGAGAGAGAGAGAGAGAGAGAGAGAGAGAGAGAGAGAGAGAGAGATGCGTCAAGGTCGGATAGTCAAATGGGATGAATTTACTTATGCAAAGGGGTAGTAGTATATATATAGTGCACGAAGGTGGGCAGTAACCCACCGTAGATGTGTATATACTATGTCAATGAAAACAAAACAAATGTGACCAACCAACCCTTGGCAGGTTACACTAAGCGTTAGGTAAGGTTGAACAAGGGAATGGATGAAGTTGCTGGGAATGTGAGCACTTGCGCGTAGTTGAACAAACTCTCTCCTTCGGCAAGGCACGCCATGCGTGACCGATAAATAATAAACCGGAAAGCAAATTTACTACTAGTACTACCAAGTAATTCTTTAACTACCCGATCGCTATTAAATGTATATTTTTGGAGGATTGGATCTGATATCACCATCACAAGTAGATGTAGGCATGTAGTACAACCTAATACAAACAAATGTGCACGCTCAAAAAGCACAAAGCACACATGCTCACTGTGCCAAAAGCTATCACCCTTTTTTCTCTCCATGTTCTCTTTTTGAGAGAATCACGAGGCTATACATGGCACGAAGGAGAAATACAATAGCCCTAGGAAGTATGCGATTTACAAAAAAAAACGCTTTCGATCCTGGACACAAGTGCTCCTAGTGGTACAAATAGTTTTTCGATATACTGTTTTTTGTCAAAAGACCCAAAAAAATCGAGCTGGATTACTATTTTTGAAATTCATACAATAGGCTTGGCCCTTTCAAACTTTCTGGTTGTTGTTTCTTGAATTTTGGTTGTAATTTCTTAAGTTTTGATTGAAATTATACTTTTGTGTTTAGTGATGTGAAAACTCACTATCACCTAGTTTCTCGTCAATAATAAGACTATACAGGGGAGATGGCCGCATGGTTGCACCTGAAGTAATCTACATGTTTGTTCAACTGATAAATTGCCATGAAACAATTTAAATGATTGCGAGAAGTTTGGTTGTGTTTCTATATACTTTAATTTGCTTTTACAATCCCTATAGCTTGTTTTTTTTTTTTGGTACAACATGCAATTCTAATTTTGATTTTTTGTGAAATGGTAAAGAACATCCTAACATGCACGACTGATGTTTTTGACGGTTTTCTATATTGATATGGAAGTTTAAAAAATATTCCCCGTACCAGGTATTTGGTGCTTGAGAGCCAAAACATTGCACCCTGATTTACGACAGTAAACATGTGGATCTTCGTGAGAAAATATCCATGGATCCTAGACCCAGTTTATATGCGGAGTAATTTGTGTTTTTTGCCCGCCACCCATTGAGTTCAATATCGGTGAGCACACATAAGATGCCCCAATCCAAGTATGCTCATAGGATGCTAATTAAACCTATAGCTATAATATTTATAAAATAGAAAAGTATATATTATGTTCAAAATGTTGGAAACAATTCATACTTGTACCATAAAAAAATAAAAACAAATAACAACATCAGATGCAGACATGTAGTACAACTTGATAAAAACAAACATATCCATAGAAAAGCACAAACAACACAAGATGCTCTCGTAAAATCTCCCCCTTTCCCTTCTTTTCTTCTCATAGACTCGAGCATGAAAAATTCGGGTTATGCCAATAATCATATGGTTGTTCTTTAATTCCGTGGCAGTACAAAATTCTTACCAAATGAATCTTATTTCTCTTGTTTCTTCTCATCTAGCACACATGAGCTCGCCATAGGTTGAGGGGCAAAGGCTGGAGAGGTTAAGGTTATGGACAGGGTGTTAGAAATTACCGAAGAATAACTAGATGCCCCCGTATTTAGAGAGATGTCCGATCAATGGATGGGCTAATGATGGTGGAAGCTAGTTAGAGAGCAACGAGATGACGCGGTAGCTATGCCGGTCACAGGCGGCCGATGGGGTGGAGCTGTCGNTTCCCCGTACCAGGTATTTGGTGCTTGAGAGCCAAAACATTGCACCCTGATTTACGACAGTAAACATGTGGATCTTCGTGAGAAAATATCCATGGATCCTAGACCCAGTTTATATGCGGAGTAATTTGTGTTTTTTGCCCGCCACCCATTGAGTTCAATATCGGTGAGCACACATAAGATGCCCCAATCCAAGTATGCTCATAGGATGCTAATTAAACCTATAGCTATAATATTTATAAAATAGAAAAGTATATATTATGTTCAAAATGTTGGAAACAATTCATACTTGTACCATAAAAAAATAAAAACAAATAACAACATCAGATGCAGACATGTAGTACAACTTGATAAAAACAAACATATCCATAGAAAAGCACAAACAACACAAGATGCTCTCGTAAAATCTCCCCCTTTCCCTTCTTTTCTTCTCATAGACTCGAGCATGAAAAATTCGGGTTATGCCAATAATCATATGGTTGTTCTTTAATTCCGTGGCAGTACAAAATTCTTACCAAATGAATCTTATTTCTCTTGTTTCTTCTCATCTAGCACACATGAGCTCGCCATAGGTTGAGGGGCAAAGGCTGGAGAGGTTAAGGTTATGGACAGGGTGTTAGAAATTACCGAAGAATAACTAGATGCCCCCGTATTTAGAGAGATGTCCGATCAATGGATGGGCTAATGATGGTGGAAGCTAGTTAGAGAGCAACGAGATGACGCGGTAGCTATGCCGGTCACAGGCGGCCGATGGGGTGGAGCTGTCGATGGGTCGACATGTAGTGAGAGAAGACAACACATACATTACAAAAAGCAGGGGAGCCAATGGATCGACATGTAGTGAGAGAAGACGACACATACATCACAGAAAGCGGGGGAGCCGATGGTGCATCTTGTATGGAGGAACCACCGTACATGTAGAAGAAGGTAGGGAAACATCGGTGATCCAAGATTCACTGGGATGGGTGATGGAAGAGAAAGAGATAGTGACAATGAATTGTGTTGATTGGAGGGGTAACGTAAGGCATTGCCCCAACAATATCAAATCTAGGGCGGTGACACACGGGGTGGTAGAAGATGGTGTGCTGGTGCCTTGGATGATTGGTGCTGAAACTGTACTAACTATTGATGGTCAAGAATGGGGTGAAGGAGGGAGGGCAGATCTGTGACGCGATCATCGTAGCTGAAAAGGTGCCATTTATGTGAAGGAATGGCAGGACGAACACGGATGCGGGTTGGATTAAGGCAAATGCAGACGGAACGCTATCTAAGGATGGATCCATAGGTGGTGGGGGTGCAATTCTTCAGGATCACCATGGCTCATTCATCGCTGGAGTGTGCCTTTTTCTATTGTCCACTACAGAACCAAAGCTAGCAAAGTTGTATGCTTCCAGCGAGTGGTGAACCTGTCTGTCGAGATTGAGGAGGGGGGAGTGTCCAGGGCTAGTACTGGAATTGGACTACACGAGGATGGTCAACAAGCTCAAGTCAAGGGAGAGAGACCTCTCTCCCCTTGAACCATTTTGTAGAAGAGGTGAAGAATCTGCTGCTCTTCGTTCAATTGGTTGAAGTGTGATGGGATGGATGATCCGCAAACAATGTCAATCACGGATTAGTTAGGAAAGGTTGATGTAATGAACTTTTCAAAATGTGGCTCCATAAGTTTCTGGGATGTATTAGGAATGCTATGATCTCGGATTTGTCCGAGGTCTTTGAATAAAAAGCAGCAATTCCATCTAGAAAACCTAGCCCACGCGTATTTGGTGGCTACTCACCATGGTACCCATGCCCTCTCTTTTTTCGTGGGTGCACCGCTGCCCTTTTAATCATCCAACCACACATTTATTCTCGTGTCCTTGCATATTCAGTTGGAGAATAATCTCCTCTGGAGACTTCAAAAATGCCATACCCTAAGAAGCATTAGGTGCCACTTCAGTAGGACACTAAACACGTGTATCTCGGTCGCATAACCAGTGGGGTACCAAATGTTTAATTTCCGAAATCCAAATACGCAAAGGGCATTTTACAAACAATTTCGTGTAGAGTACATTTTTTCCGGAAAGATGCCATTTATTTTACTATTTTTATTAAGGAAAAACAATCAAAAGACAACCAGTAGAGTGAATGACAACTGTACACAGAAGGATGCCATTTATTACAGCTGCTTATATATCTTTCGAAAGCTACCCTAAATATCATTCGATAAATAGTAGGATCCGAGCGGAAAGCCGGCTGGCTTTCGAGGACCACGACGCGAAGATTCCACGTAGCAAGAGCAAGAGCAGTGGCAGGTGGCGAGCAGTTTCCTCCTCCCTCCGGGTTGAGTTTTCTTGCACGTGAGCGCTAGACGTGTGGGATGTGGACCGCACCACCGGGTGGATATATACTCCTCCGGTTCCCCGTGATACCGCTCGACGCATCTCCTCCCCTCCGCCCCCAAAAAGTCACCCAGCCAAATCAAAACTCCAACCACCGTCAGCCAAGCGAACAGCAGCCCAGCACAGGACGCATCCCCGGGGCCAGGCGGCGAAACGAAGCACGCAGGAAGCATCCTCGCGACTCCGCAAGCAAACCTCCAAGCCGTCGCCGCGGTCGCCTCCACACCCGGTCTTCGCGGCCGCCGTTGCCACAGTAGCCGCCTCCACCGCCACCGCCACCGCCACCGCGTTCTGATCTGCGGAGACACGCGTCTACTACTCTTCAGGCGAGGGCAGAGGGGCAGAGAGGCAGAGAGAGGCATGGGGGGCGGGCATTCGAGGAGCGAGTCGAGGGAGGGGAGCGGCAACGGGCGGTACGCGCACTCCGCGTCCTTCCAGCAGCCGGCGGCGCCGCAGTGGGGGCCGCCGGGGGCAGGCGGGTACCCGTACGGCGCCGGCCAGGACGCGCAGGGCGGCTACTACGGCGCGCCGCCGCAGCAGGGGGGCTACGCCGCGCCCTACCCGGCCTACCAGCCCGCGCCCGTCGCCGCGCAGCCGCCGCCGCCCGCGCGGGCGGGAGGGGCCAACAAGCCCCGCCTCGACAGGCGCTACTCGCGGATCGCCGACGACTTCCGGTCCGTGGAGCAGGTACGTACCCTTGGTGATTTCGCGTTTGTTGGAATTGTTGTTAGCTCAAGCAGCGGCTGCAGTTTCGCGTGTTCGTCCGGAACCCTCGATGCGAATAGATCGAAACAGTGAATTGGTGCGTGATACCGAGTCCCTAGATCCCATCTTCGGATTGCTGGGAAGCTGGTGGCGTCGCCGATTTGTGCTTCGTAGTCGGTCAATCTGCGGCCCATTCGAGATTTCCAGAGAGTTCAGGATGCTCCATTAGCTGGTCAACCGGATTGAGTTCACGCCAAATCGGAACGAGATCACAAGTTAATCTCGTGGTCAACCGTCAATCACTGTTGATGAATGATTCCCGCACGCGATAATAAAATTGGTTGATCGCAGCTCACTAGAAGAATTATACATGTTTATTGGGTGGTCACCAACCTGGTAATTATGCTTGCTTGTGCTAGTTGGTGTGTGTTGCTTGGTCTTCTCAAACAGGATAATGACTATGAGTGGCAATTGTCTATCGCCTCAAGTTCTGGGATGCTCAGTCACCAAATGTATCGACTAGTAGATGCCTGTATTTTGTGACAATGTGGTGCAGTTTGTCTGACAGTGACTGTTTCACTTTCCTGATTAAATCTGTACATATCATACTTTCCTATCGGTTTCCCAACTATGGCCCACTACATTTCTTACTGCAACTAGTAGGTTACCAATCAAAAGTTTCTTCACCAACTTCTGTTAGGTTCTGGCGTTCTTTCTGTATACTCTGGCTTCAGTGTCAATAGTATAAGATTCAGGCACATAAACAAACAATTGATTTTCAAAATTCGGATAGTTAATAATTGATAATGTGTTTGCAGGTTACTGATGCTCTAGCTCAAGCTGGACTCGAGTCTTCGAATCTCATCGTGGGTATTGATTTCACAAAGAGCAATGAATGGACAGGTTAGTGCTTGTGAACCACCTCTTTGCTTTATTCCCAATAATCGGTTCCACTGATCCTGATGCTAATGATTTGTTCCCTTTATCAGGCAAATTCTCCTTCCATGGACGTAGTTTACATCACATTAGCAATGTACCAAATCCTTATGAACAAGGAATCTCGATTCTTGGACAGACATTGTCTAAATTTGATGAAGATAACTTGATTCCCTGCTTCGGATTTGGAGATGGTAAAGATCGTGTGACAGTTGATCATTTCTCACCACTGTGACGATTCATCTAAATCGTACCCATTTGTTTACTTTTTTCAGCATCTACACATGACCAAGACGTATTCTGTTTTTACCCTGATGAGAGACCGTGCAATGGATTCTCAGAAGCTCTTGAGCGATACAGGGAACTCGTTCCACATTTGCGCTTGGCTGGTAAGCTTAAGTCACCCTATTGTCTTTCAAGTAGGTTCGATTGGTGTGTTAGTTCTGAGTATTAATGTTGATTTTGAACAGGACCGACATCTTTTGCACCAATAATTGAGATGGCTATGACCATCGTGGAGCAAAGTGGTGGGCAGTACCATGTTCTGCTGATAATTGCTGACGGACAGGTACTATGCTAACACTTTACCCTCTTTTGATGGTACATGTAATTGCACAGTTGGTAGTTCTGACTTCTGAGCAGTGGGCATGCTAGATATGCTTCATTTAGAATTGTTGCATTCCAACTGCAAGATGCTTTTTTTCTTTTGCTGTTAACATAGGCATGACTGTTTGTTTGTATGCATATCTGGAGTGCTGGTATGTATAATAATAAACATATAACAGAAGAAAACTTCTATATCTGGTAAAAGCTGTAAAACTTTTATTTCAAGATCAAACTCCTATATCTGGCAAAACTGTATAACATGTGAAGAACTTCAGCTCGATATAATGTGTTTGCGAAAATGTAATCATTCTTCCAGGATATGTATCCTTCTTTTATTAATCTGAACTATGTACCCTGCACTGTAGTGTCAAACTGTTCTCTTCACACTTGATCATATAGTTCATATTTGTGATTATCATGTTTTGCATGTTCTCTCTGCTGTATAACCCTCAAAACTGGATATGTTCTTTATGTTCTCTTGTTAACTTGTGTACTTTACGTAGGTTACAAGGAGTGTAGATACTGCATCTGGGCAGCTGAGTTCCCAAGAGCAAAAGACTGTTGATGCCATTGTGAGGGCCAGGTTAGTCCTTCATATTACCTTCGTTATAATGTTTCGATATGTTCATAGTGATGTGCACCTCACCCTCATTTTTGCAGTGACTACTTGCTTTATTGTGTGCACTGAATTTAATGCCCTCCCATGTCATGGATGTTGCTCATCGCTTCAGTTTTTTTGTATGCAGTGAACTGCCGCTATCTATTGTGTTAGTAGGAGTTGGTGATGGCCCATGGGACATGATGAAGGAATTTGATGACAACATTCCTGCCCGGGCTTTTGATAATTTTCAAGTAAGTCACAGGGGAAACGTAGTGATAAAGATCTGATAAGATTGATGTCATATGTTTCTCCTTTTCTGAACCTTGACTGACTGACGCCATTGTAACACTGAGAATCTGTCACTTGTCCAGTTTGTGAACTTCTCGGAGATAATGTCTAAAAACATGCCACAATCAAGAAAAGAGGCAGCGTTTGCACTTTCAGCCCTGATGGAGATACCACAACAGTACAAAGCAACTGTGGAATTAGGAATATTAGGGTATATGCTCCCCCACCCCTTTCAAGTGCTTGATTTGTTATTTTTTTATATTCATTCTGAAATATGCACTGACTTCTATCAATGTGGCAAACAGTCGTCGTTCTATGAAGGCCCCAGAAAGGGTTCCTCTGCCTCCTCCTGGTGGAAGCCATGATGCTTATTCATATGGATCTAAAAGCTTTAGTAAACCTCAGCCTAGTACATCTTCATCAGCGTATCCTCCCTATGAAACCGCACATAGTGCGGCCCCTGCCGCACCGTCTTCTGCTTATGATAATCAGGTAAAGTTTCACCTGTGGTAGATGCAAATGTCACCTGATCTTGGAATTTCCTATTTCTTCATGCCAAATTTGCAGTCTCCAGCGTCTTACTAGCATTACTCATGTGCAGGTTTGCCCTATCTGCCTTGTGAACCCGAAAGACATGGCTTTTGGCTGTGGGCACCAGGTGAGTGGATTAGCGCATTGTTGTTGCTTCTTGGGGAAATCATTTTCTGTTTTTTGTGCGTGGGTTGAAACGTCGGCGTCAACATCATTTCTAACAAAGCATTTGCTTTGCAGACCTGCTGTGAATGTGGACAGACTTTGGAATCATGCCCAATCTGCCGGAGCCCAATCACCACCAGAATAAAGCTATATTAGCCAGTGGTGGTTTGGATCATTGCTGATGGGTGGCGTTACTGGAGACCACCCCTGCTGCTTCACATTGGACGATGGACTGCAAGCTCTCCAAGCTCAGTCCATGAAGGGCTCGATCGGCTCTCGGAGATTACGCCAGGCATCGGTCTGCGTCAAGTTCTGCAGGCCCGATGAATCCGCCGCTCCGAAGATGGGAGCAGGGGCCGGTCTCGAGTATCTACACCCAACCAGGAATGATCCAAACTCCAGCCGGAGGAAACAGATGCAGGTTTTCAAGGGGCATTGGCATGCGAAAACAACAAAAAAGAAAGAGAAAAGAACAGAAAACGCGAAACTGCTGCTGATGGATCCAGCAAACCGTGTGTGGTACTTGCAAGTGTGTACATATGGATGTGGTTCTTGAGCTGCCGTTTGTTTCACCCGGGATATGTTTGTTTTTTGATTGATTGATTGATGCGTCTGTACAAATCCGCCCGCAGTGATCTCTTCCAAGGGGAAGTGTCATTATTTTATTTTATTTTATCTTTGGTTTTCGTTTCGAAATGGAAGTTGCTTCTTGCTCAAATGTCGTCCAATGCAGGTGTTTGACCACTACTGCTATGAGTACTGCCATATTTTAGTGTCACGTTTGGCATGTTAAACGTGCCCACGATTTTCTTCTTAAC
The DNA here is from genome assembly GCA_904067115.1 of Aegilops sharonensis. Lineage (NCBI taxonomy): Eukaryota > Viridiplantae > Streptophyta > Magnoliopsida > Poales > Poaceae > Aegilops > Aegilops sharonensis. The sequence continues at coordinate 807,286,219 of LR880968.1, read as the reverse complement.
TGAAAACCGTAGAACAATGGTCAAACGTGCCCACGAATTGACACGGATACGATGGTCTGATAGTGGTAGTAGTAACTGTTATGTCACGGTGCATCATCATCCTGCACGGCGGGATAGTCGTGTTCTACTAGGTGTCGGCGAAAAAGCGGTAGACGCTGGCGTTGTGCAGGATCAATCTGACGGCGGCGGTGGAGGTGGCGAGGCCGACGGCGGAGGAGACGACGATGATGCTCCAGTGCCAGAGCCTGCCCCACCTCCCGTCGCACTCCCCTTTGATCTTGAGGACGATCATGCTGGGGAACATGAAGGTGAGCGGGAAGAGCGCGAAGGAGCCGAAGAGGTTGACGAAGTCGCCCATGAAGGGGAAGAGCGCGGTGACGAAGACGTTGACCCCGAAGAGCAGCCCCCTGGCGAAGAGGCGGCGCGTCATGTTGTAGCGCGAGAACATGCCCTCCTCCAGCCTCTGCAGCCCCGTGTCCATGCCCTCGTGGATCGGCACCGTGAACAGCTGCATGCAGACTCGTACAATTATAAGATGCAGCATCAACCAGAAGAGACCGATCGATCGACCGAGTGGAGGAACGGGAGAGACCGTACGTGCTGCGAGACGATGCTCTGGAGGAAGGCGGTGGCGTTGATGAGCACGGAGGCCCAGCGCGGGCCGGAGAGCTGGTTGGGGAGGTACTCGGACGCGGCGGCGCCGTAGGCCCAGTACCCGGCCACGCTGATCCCGTAGTACCCCGCGGCCCCCACCGTGTACTGCAGCGCCAGCGCCCGCCGCATGTTGCCCACCGCCGGCTTCCGCAGCGTCGACTGGATCTCCGGGAGCAGGCCCGAGGTGTTGCACACCAGGATCGCCGCCACCGCGCCCAGCGCGTTGAACACCTTCTCCGCCTGCGTCCCGTGGATGCCGTAGTCCCTCCCGCTCCGCGAGTTCGACCGGCCGTCCCGGACGAGGACGGCCAGCAGCGCGACGTCGAAGGTGACGGTGAGCGCGGCGGAGGTGGCCAGCCAGTTCCTCATGGCGGAGATGGTGGGCACGAAGTAGGCGAAGGCGAAGTAGACCAACCCCGTGGCGGCGATGAACCACTGCAGCCGCGGAGGCGTCTGGGTGAACTCCGCGCTGATCGCCTGCATGCGGGCGGAAAGCAACGCAACGCAACGCACGTTGACTACGGTTGTCAGTGAATCGTGCTAATGCCATTATGACTCACGATCAAATAATTAATCATGCTGTTGTACGTATGAAAAAAAATGTTTTTAAAGAGGTGATGGCCGATCGAATGGCAAACCTTGAGTGCCCTCCCGCCGAGCAGAATGAAGCCCATGCTTCCCAGGAGCAGGGTGGTGAACTGCAGGAACCAGGTGAGGTAGTACATTTTCCTCCCTTCACACGCACAGCAAGCAGAGCGTAATCAGTGAGGACATGTCGGATGCATTTCGTTCTCCATTATAATTAGTCACGAAGCTTTCAAGTCACTGAGTCAGCATAGCTAGAACGCTTTTTCGTCGAAAAGAAAAAAGAAACTCTAGCTAGCTAGAACGATAGCTAGCGTACCGAAGACGAAGCCCATGAGGTCCCTGTAGCGGATGAATCTCTGGCCGTCGACGACGTGGAGGCCGGCGAGGAGCCAGTTGGCGTACCAGGCGGCGGCGGCGAGGAGCAGCAGGCAGGCGGCGCCCCACCCCCACCCCAGCGGCACCATCATCAGGTTGGAGAAGCTGAGCACGTAGGCGCAGTTGAACCCCGTCACCAGCAGCAGCCCCACCTGCTGCCATGAATCTGCAAGCGTGCTCGTGCATACTCCCGCGTCATTCCATTGCCATGCATCTCGAAACTTACCAAGCTACTAGATGGATTATTGACGTTTACACGACGACGAACCTGTGTCCACCGCGTGGGCGGTGGCCGCGGTGGTGTACCCGCTGCCATCGCCGGCGACCTTGTGCTGCGCTCCGGCTCCCGCCTCCGTGTCCAGCGACGAGGAGGCCATTGCTAACAGATCGCTACTCTAGTTCTGTTTTTCTGCTACGTCGTCGAGCTGCCTGTGCTAAGCGAACCTGCTTGAACAACCTCTAGGCAGGCAGGAAGGGAACCGGCGAAGGATATGGCCGCCTAACAGCTCATATAAGCGCCCGGATATATAGACGAAGGAGTGAGGTCACAAACTAAAGGTCTTGTGATCATGCATGTCGTTGCCAGGATACAGTAAAGGTGCACCACTAGAGTTGGCCTGCTCAGCACGAGGACGTATCCGGTGCGCGAGTGCGTAGGCCCCTCCCCTAAAAACGACCTACGTGCAAAATCAAATCAAACCGCAAGTGGCAACAAAATGTGTTGGTGATATCTTATTAAACGTGATGCTCCTCGATCCAGCAATGGATCAGCACAAAAAGTGTGGGATATGGAACGTCGTTGGATTTATTTATTTACGCCTGATGCTCTTCCGTAAAAACGACCTACGTGCAAAATCAAATCAGATCAAATCAAACCGCAAGTGGCAGCAAAATGTGATGTGATAGCATCTTATTAATAAACGTACGCGATGCTCCTCCAGCAATGGATCAACACAAAAGCTTGGGATATGGAACGTCGTTTGATTTATTTATTTACGCCTGATGCTCTTCCGTGTCTGGCTAGTAGTATTAGTTAATGCATTTGTGTTGATAGAAAGTGGTTTACCGGCTAATGAATGAATAAATAAATGATCGAGTGCCCGGGCAGCAGCAGAGCACGTGACGGCGCCTCCGTGGCCTGTGGCGCTGCCCCGACCGATCGGGCCGCGCAGCCATCGGTCGCGTGCGCCGTTTCGTTGTAACTTGCACCCACCGTCGTCATGCACGCACGCCACTTGCTGTGCCTCCATCGGTCGATCGATCGGTCGGCGGCATGGTGCGCCCAGGCCTTTTCCGTCAGGCCAAAATGTCAGGGGAGTTGGGTGACGCGGCGCTCAACTGCTGTCTGCTGACCCCGTCGGCCGCCGCATGCAGAGCAGGCGCGCGCGACGGTCGTGCGCTGGTGTTTTTTTTTTGTCAAGAGCGATGCCATTCTCATTCTTACTTTTTTTTTCCGAGGAACTATTCTCATTCTTATTTACGGAGTACTCTGTAAAGAAAGTAATCTAAACGTTCTTATATTTTTTACATAGTCACTTTCTTTAGAGAGGGAGTACTAGTTTTACAAAAGCCTTACGTATTAATTCCGCCTCTCACAGCACTTAAAGTTTTTGTAAAACCAGTGGCTTTGCGTGAAGTGGTAGGAATAGCATTTCTGAGAAGATAATATACAGATGATCAAATGTATAGCTTTACTATTCAGTGTTTTGTTACCCAACCAAGCATAAGGTCACTCCCAACTTGACGAATGCATGTGCAAAACAAAGAATATAAAAGCATAGGAATTTCGCATGCCTAGGTGTTTGATTCACAAAGACCTTATTGATGGACGTGGGTGGATTTGGGGCATTCTTTTTGCTGGACGACGTGTTTTGCAGCTAATCACACAAGTACAATTTCATTGCCCATCCGCCACTGCCCAAAGCAAGAGTTGATAACATGGTATCCATATCACGGACTCCCTATCAGAGCACTAGAATATGCTACGTAGAAAAGCAACACCATTAAGATGTTCTGTTCCTCTCATACATTTATTTGATTATCTTACATCAAATCACACGCCACATGCCTTTCTAAAAGAAGAAGAAAAAAGGAAAATAAAGGAACAACACGGTGATAACTTTAATGTTTCGATTTAAACACAAACCGAACGAGATTTGATTGACGCAATGCAGCACTCGACCACTGGCCACTCACACAATCTAGGAGGCTTTTTCCCACGAATTCTTTATACCTGAGCCTTGCAAATCATCTGGCAGAGAACGACCATACACTAGGAATTGTCACCAGTGTTGCGAAGTTGACCCGGTATCTTTCGCGCACAGAAAGGCCTCCACTGCTGAAACTTTTGCAGAAACATTGAACAAGAGGCAATATGATAAAATGAGAAGGCGGAATCCCTTAACAGTGGAGTGGAACATCTGCAGGAGCTGACCAGGATTGATTTGCAATATGGCATGCAAAAAACAAAATTGTCACCAGTGCCATAGTGGTCAGTGCACTAGTTTCTCCAGCTCTAGATAGCGGTTATGATGTCGCTTTTGATGCTACTCTGCTTCTAGGACTATCTTCATACAGGTACAATACAGATGTTGCATTGGCAAGAAGCTAATGTATTTCTTTCTGCAAAGCACTACCACCACCTACACTGGATTATACTAAAACTAACCCTAGTATATTTTAGATGGACCGGCAGTTACTGTGCATGGAACATCTAGGGAGGGGTGACCGTCTGATCTTGTTTTGCTTTTAGCGCAGTTTCCACATAGTAGTACAGTCTCCACAAAGTTGTGTCATCCTAACGACATGGAAGCAAGTGAGGATATGGTGAATATAGTACGTAATAAACTAAATCAAATGGAGATATGCGAGACTAAAGCTTTTGCAAACAAGAAAATTTAATAGCAAAGTTAACGCAAAACATGCTGTCATTTGAAGCCTGCATCTAACATAAAAGGGGTATCTCTCATAATTTCATAAAGACAATAAAATTCCAAACATATCTACATGGCAGAATCATGGTTGGCATAATAGTAAGTAGCATGATCAATGTCATTTACTTAAAAGTAAAATTAAGTAGTAGGAACAGATAGGTTGAGTACCAGTCTTCCTAAGTTGAATGATACTTTATCAGAAACCGGGATTTCAGGTCTCCTCATTTTAACTACCTCCACCATGTGGTCAAGTGCCGTCTCTGGGAGTTTGCGGATGCGCCTACCAAGTTCAATCTTCTCAGGAGTGGTCATAGATCTGACAGTATGCAGCAATTCAATACATTTCTGCATATACTAGATGTATATACAATCTTGACAGTCAGCATAAGTAAGCATATCACTCAAATTGAGACAAGCGGCATATGATACCTGCACTTGGATGCCACTGTGTCCAGTAAATCATAAACACCTTGCTCCATTTTGGCAAGCTGAAAAAAATGTCTCACTTAAATCCTTAGAATAACTCATGAAAAATATTGTAAGATATTATTTGACAAAGGATATTTCATAACCACATGCCATGTTGAATACCTTCCGCAGCAACCCATCGGAGAACATCTTTGCAGCCTCTTGACGTGTTTTGCCACTTTCTTCTATCAGCCGGATATCTCTTGCAAACTGCCAGAAGCAAAAGCCTCATCTGTTAGGCTGCTACTGCTTTGGCAATTTCTGAAAATGTTCTTATAATGGAACCGCTGGTTTGGTACATAGCCTAACTTGACATCATTCTCACATCATTTGACATGAAAGACCAACAAACAAAACCGGTCACCTATTTTTTTCGGCAGGATTATGGTTGGCTATTGCAAGTAGGTACAGTAAGTATTTAAGTTTCCCCTCACGAAAATGGCAACAAAATTACATCCACTATTTGCATTAATGGGCCATCCGATCCTTTAAAAGGTAGCTGGGATGAGGGTATTCTCCTTAATCTTCCATTTCTCAAAGATTTACTATGGATTGGCTGAATGAAATGCCTAAGTATAACAGTTAGGTATAGAACAAAGATTCTTCACCTGTGCAAAGATATCTGAATCAATATGACCATGCGATCCTTCATAAGCATCGATTGTAGAAACTATCCCAGTTTTCTGTTTTTTAACACTTGGTGGGGCAATACCGTCCTCATACAATCCGCTTCCATGGTTTGATGGCAACTTCTCAGACCTAAATTCAGATAGTGCAAAAATGTAACCAAATATCTGCAGCCAATTTTAGATATTAGACAAATCACAGCAGTTCTGCCTGAGCAATATCAAAGAATCTTAAATTAATAACTATAGCACTGTAACTTTAGAAGCTTATGTAGACAGGTAGATTGAGAACCCTTACAAGCATGGTTTTTGAGTCGCGACTAGTCAAGTCGCCGCCAGCCCTGCGGCTCGGCGATTAGTCAACCCAAGTCGCTGTATAGTCGCCCTAAGTCGCTGTATAGTCGCGAGTCGCCCTGATTTCTAGAAAACGACTTGGCGATTAGTCGGCGACTATACAGCGACTAATCAGCGACTCAAAAACCATGCTTACAGGATTGGAGTAAAAAGAAATAACAAACTACTAGGTTCGACATGGCTGAAATATGACTATTGATACTATGTCTATTTTATCGTGGGCTGCCCAACCACCGAACTAACAGAAGAGGATTATTGTGGGCCGGCCCAACCGCCTAACTAACAGAAAAAGATTAGTCTTTCCCGGGGAGTCCAAGAGGACATGATCCTGAGTATCCAGAATTTCTCAAGTCTCGACTAGAATGGTCTAGAGCTGTTATATCACTATTGGCTTCACAGCTCGCACAGCCAGGTGTTTGTGCTTATAAATATGGGAAACGCTTGTGTTCACCTGGCTGATCTCCCAGCGTGCATTGACCGCCTCTGCAACTGTCCGATCCGATTTTGATCATACAGCGCACAGCGCAACACAAACTAACTAGCCGGTTTTGCAACATAGGCCTTGTTGCAAACATAGGTTGTGCAGCACGATGGTTGTTGTGGTCAAACCAGGTGACCCCTTATCCTCGCACGAGCAACGACAGCCATATATTCCTTTCCTCTGTTTCTTCTCCATCATCGACTCCCAAATCGTTCGTGCACTGCCTCCCCGACCCGTGCACCGCCTCCGGCGGGTACACCGACGAGCCAAGCCTCCTCGCTCGTGTCCCTCCTATTCTCCTCACTCTTCCTTCTTTGCAACAACGGCGGCGAACGACGACTGTGCGACGCGACTACGTTTCCCGACGGCAGAAACGGCCGCGAGAAAGTGCCTGTTGCAGTTGTGACAATGCTCCTGTTGCAAAAGGGTCATGCTACAGCCTCAAAAACGTCATGTTTGCAATTGCAACAAGGGCCCTGTTGCAATTGTAACTAGGTTCTTGTTGCAAAAGGGTCTAGTTACAGCCTCGCAAAAAAAAAGCCATGTTGCAATTGCAACAAGAACCAACAAGGGATCATGTTGCTGTGGGGAAACAAAGAAGAGGGATCATACGCATCATAGATTGGACGATTCATGACCCGTCCAATCTTTTCAAAAGATCAGTGGGCGAATGCGTAGCACACCCCTTATAAATATGCGCTAACCTTGCTACTTGCACTCGTTGCCTTTTTTTAAACTAGCGAGCACATAGCACTAGCATATAGCAGTATAGCTCTATCAATAAAAAATTAGCCATATGTGTAAAGTTGCTAGTTTGATAAATGACATGGAATATCCATGAACTATTGCATCTGTTTTGTCAATATAAAATTTATATATTTTGCATGCTTGTACTTTTTCTAGGATTTCAAGCAGAAAACTGGAGCCCAAGCCTAGCCCAACAATTGCACTTTTAGGCTGGGCCTACTGAACCGAGCTGCCTATGCCTATGTTTAAGCCTACAAGAGCAAGGAAAGAGATTGTCGTTAACTAACAACGCATTTGGCAATATTCGGGAAGGGGAATGGGAATTTAGAGTAGGGTGTTGTATTGAGAATAGAAATGGGATGCATCCATTTATTTTACAATCCTTTGTTTGGTACATAATAGAAATTTTGTCTAGGAATTTGAAGAGAAACTTTATTGCCTAGTTTGGTTTGTGGTAATTGACAAGGGACTAGATAAGGAAAGGTAATGTATGTTATGATGAAGTGTCAAGATGGAATCACTAAACCAATTCCCTTTCAACTCCGAACAACTCCCCGACTCCCATGCCTAATCTCTTCTAAATTCCCAACCCGTAACCAAACAATATATTTCAAGTCATGTACCCCTTCCATTCCCTCCCTAGCTCTAATTACCACCCAAACACATTGTAATTGTTTGTTAGAGCCTGTGATAATAACTCTATGATATTGGTCTTATTTTCACCCTAAATGAACTAAATGAATAAGACCCTCACAACCTTAAGCATACCGATATAATCAACACATTCAACACTAGCCCATTGTGCATGTTCCCGGAGGTAGATTTTGTAAGAAAAAAATGAGAAAAACTCCGTCCTTTCCTAACTCCATCGCTTCCTATGCCCATTATAGTAGCATCAAGTTGACCAATTCATCGGGTGTTTGGATGGACTAGTTGTTAATGAAACTAAATGTAGTATCAGGGTTAACAGATCATCAACATCATCATTGAGGATTGTAAAAATCTCATTTTGAGGAATGACATGGAACATAGTGGATAGAAGCCTAAAATGTGAAGTGTTTGTACCTCATCAACTTCGTCACTGAGGATTGTAAAAACCTCATGGAGAGCATGCTTTAATCTCTTCATGTCACATTTTGATAGGCCCCTAATTTCTTCCATGAATAACGGAAGAGAATCTTCACCCGCTTTGCGGTTATATGGGGCCATAACAACTTCGGTTTGTTTTGTAACTCCAATAGAGAATGTGCCTTCTTTTCTGAGTAACAACTCAGAGATAATATTTTTGTAGTGCTCGATAGGATCAATTCCAGACACATTTCTCTCAGAAGAGTCGCTTGACATCCGAAAGATTTGGTACTGCAAGTAGTAGAGTACAAACAATGATGTGGATTAGCTATTGTGTCAATTCAACAAGTGGGCTAGAAGATGGTACATATCTAATGGAATACTCTTATCTAATGGAATACTCTTCATGTAGATATAGAAAAGGAATCAAGGGGAGATACATCTCATCCTTAGATAGCTAGATCCCATAGGTATGGGGATCCATTTTGTTAATTCAACAACCCCAAAGGGCCTATACAATAGATCTACCAACAAACAGAGCTCTGACAATTGGTAGGTCAACTCAAGATCGATAGAAGGTTTAAAGATAAGTTTGAATTAGAGCTTGCTAGCGGGCTCAAGCTCACCTTGGAGAAATCTCAAACTCGACTCAAAATGAGACACAAACATGTGCACTCATAAAGAATTGAGTAAGCTCAACAATTTCAAGTGGACTTGAGCACGACTTTGACAAAGTGCACATTGACAAGACAGAAGAAAAGTAGTCATTGTTGACAAGGCCAAGCAAGTTGCTGCAAGAGGTCGGCCAATCATCATGCAGAGAATCAACATCGATGGTGTGGTTCCTCATAAGTCACCATCTATACATTTTCCATAGTTGTGCATGGGAATCAAGAGTGATGGGAGAGAAAGAGAGATGCTGGAGAAGGAAGCGAGTGAGAGGCCTCCTAAAAGGTTGTGTGCCGCCCTGAAAGGGCCATGGATGTGTCACATTAGAAATTGGCTCGATATGTGTCCATAATGTCAAAATGGAGAAAATACCATAAGTGGTTCAGATTGAGAATGTTGGTACTATGAGGCAATCTAGAGCAAAATCTCAATCTGTAACTAAGAGTTAGTCTTATGGCCTCTACGAAACAAATGATTCTTATAGCATTGGATTCTACAAAAAATGAGACTATCATAACATATACTCCCTCCGTTCCAAATTACTCTTAGTTACAGATCCAAGGAGGGAGTAACAATTTTACAGAGAGAATGTCCACACAAAATCTTTGATCCAAAGGGCTTCGTATGGATTAAAATACTTCGATCCAAGGAGGACTTATTGATAATACCATGAGTGAACCAATTACATCCTCCAAGTCACATCCCATCTTGATATTTACCCAAAGCTTAGATGTTTACCTAACACTTTCTTAACAGTTTTTACTATCTAAATTATTACTTGTCTCATAGTATAAGGTGCATCATGATGCGTAGACGAGAGTTTCATGAACAATTACTCTACTAAAATAGTAATCCGTCCATACAGAAATATTTGTCGAAAAAATGGATGTATTAGAACTAAAATATGTTTAGATACATCCATCCCTCCGACAAATATTTCCAAGCGGAGGGAGTATAATTTGTGACATAAACATTATATCATTAAAACCGTGTTAAAAGATAGTTATAAATATAATTTGGTATGACATGAGTTACACATTAATAAAATAATTGCTGATCAAATCCTTGTCTTAGCGAATTATAATACGCCTTACATCATGAAACGATGAACTCATTATAACAGATCTACTTCAAATGGATCATACCTTTGTCAGATCTACATCTGAACACAAAATCATGATCCAAAACAAAACAGATCTATGAAAAACATCTTTCAAATAGCCAAATAGATGAAGAAAAAATCCATTTCAAAATCAAAAGTCGGCCAAACTCGAAGATCCGTACCCGGGGATGCAGATAGCAGGCGCACGAGCGGATCCTTCGTTTCCTCCCCTCAGCGCAGATCCCTTCGATTCCGCGTGCCCTAGTTAGATTAGATCGATCCCTTTCTGGGCGGTTCCTAGGTTTTATAGCCCCCGACGGCGCAGGTGACGGCGCATCGAACACGGCCGTGGGCTCGTCGCCCTCGCCAGGTCCCGTGCGAGCAGCCCACGTTATAAAAGTTGGACTGGGTAAGCCTCGTTGCAAGGCCTGCTCTGTACGCCTTTGCGGTGGTGTAGGTTGGGCTGGGCTAATTGTTTTCAGCGCTGTTTTTGCCATGTGTAACAAATGGGCTGGGCTGAACAGTTAGCTGGGCCAATTTCTCGCGATTTGTTGACAGAAGGTCGAGTAATTTCCGTGTGTTTCTCAAAAATAATAATTTCCGAGCCATCTACAGAGTGCGACTACAGTACAGAGTACTGACAGTAATCTTCTGCGGCTACAGATTCAAAATCACTCGGTTTTGCGTTTTTATTCCATACCTTCAGTATGACCTACCTCGAACGTACGGCAAGCTCTATGAACATCCTGTACATAAATACATGCTGCGAAGGAAACCAGGTGAGAAGGCATTGCATTGCATTCTGCAGGCGCGGTAGATTATTTACAGTGCACATGGAGAACGCGATCACAACTTCGTCGCGATAATAAGTGTGTTCGTCGTCCACAAGCGTACTACATCTACTATCTCTCTTGGATGTTTTTTTCATCTACTTGCCTTGCAGCACATGGATCACAGGAACCCCGATGAACCTCTCCCCTGAGCCACCTTGCTGCTCTGCCCTGAGGACTTGATTGCCGCCGCCAGGTTGCCGGCTTGCGGCTGAAGCTCAGCTAGCTCTTTCACTCGTAGCAAAATGGCCGGTGGTATTGGTATGATCGAAGGGTTGCTTTTCCGTGGACAAACACCCTGCCCAGCACCATTGAAGAGTGAAGAAAGTGAGCGATCCAGGAGCTAACAGAACAGGATGGGAATAACTGAGCTGATAAGAGAGAAAGGTTGATCCTCCATGAGTTGAAAAGGGGGGAGTTAATTACATCGTTTTCCGGCGAAAGCTGTGTCTGGCTGGCTCTTAGCAGATTGCGCCACTTATCCTAAACAACGGCAGCATGATCCATTAGAAAACCAAATCGTAAGAAGTGAGTGAGAAACTGCGAGAGTAAACCCACCTTGAGATCCACTGAGGTGCGGTAAGAATATGAGGCAAAGGATAGTCTTCTAATCTCAGACCATTTGCCAGGCCCAAACTGAGCCACGCCATCAACCAGCTTCAGAACCTCGGACAATGTCCATGCTCGATGATGCTTCCGCTTCAGACCCCGCTTTGTTTTCGTCTTGGCATCAGTTCTGCAAATATCGTCTGCTTCTATGGAATGAATCTCCTTGTTATCAGCTGTTTCTATATGCCCTCCTTTCTTCTCAGCTGTTTCTATATGCCCTCCTTTCTTCTCAGCATTTTTCTAGTACCAAGATGGACAAGAGAAAACATGTCATTGCATGCCAAACACGGCCGCATTTGCTGCTCGGTAATAATGTTTGAAGTAATATGTGTTTCAACATATATTTTTAGCTAGTTATTATCAGCTTCTAAAGTGTACATTTTTTCTACGTGGTCCTACATGATCAGAGGCATATGGCATACCATTAGTGGAACTTCCACAGCACTGCTTACATGATTCACATGGTCACCATCTTTTCCCAACATCGTCTCAACTGCCATCTGAACCTCAGGACATTCCACTGGTGGATCGTCATCCTGTTATTCAAGGTATAACAAAAAGAGCACACTTAGTGACATCTAGTGAGACGTCCAAGAAATAACGTGTGACATCTGGTGAGACATACAAAAATAATGCTCACATATGCCACAATTACTAATAACGGCTCAGCACAACAATGAGGCAGGTTGCATTAATTTTGTCTAATTAGGCTATCGTGATGAACTTTTCCGGCTTTCCCCATTTGGACCAGTTGGCTAATTGGTCTAAATTGTTCTAAAAATTCACTGCGCGTGATATGGCAAGGCAAGTCTTCCATTACAGTTATACATTAACCTACATGTCAGACACAGACTGTAGAGATATCCACAAGGAAAGATTCGTATTAAAGTGAGGCCAACATGTTAAGCTCTTTAAGAGACAGCATGGGCAAACGTCGTAATGAAGGTTCAGAGATTTATCATATTTTTCTAAGAAAATGACAGAAGGGATTAACAAGGCAGCAAAATAGGGTAACGAGTTCAATGAACAAAAATAATAACTCAATTAGGTACTGAATAGAGTTGCTTGAAATATACACCCTCTGTTCCAAAATGTAAGACGTTTTGGCAGTTTAAATTGAACTGCCAAAACTTCTTATATTTAGGAACAGAGGTAGTACTTACTACATACAAGTTTCTTAGGTGAGAATCTGGCATGTGAGCAGCTGAGTGTATAGTGATTCTATCCTACTTGGGCCATACTGATAATTATATGCCAAAATGTAGTAGCTATGTATTTTGTTTAAGTCTCCACTGTTTTGAGAACAAAGCTACAAAGGGCACAATATCCTATAAACAAAATCCATCTTCAAGAGAAGAAAGAATGACATGTACCATCATTACATGAATGTATTAAATTAATGTATGTGTCTCTTTGCAGTAATAAAAAAGGCAGACGATTGCAAAGCTGTAGAAGTAAGTAGATTGTTACCAAAAATGAAATGAAGTTTCTCCGGGGACGCCCTCTTCTCATCCTTGACGCATAAGGAACATGTACACTAAATCCTCCAAAAGTATCCTTCCGGGTAGGATAAGTTATACTCAATGAATCAACTTCTTGTAAAGGAGTAACCCGTTGTCTGAGTAACACCTCACCATGTGCAGCCCTTTTTCCTGGTGAAGAAAGCTTCCCAGTGGAGTCAAGTGTCTCGGTATCTGCGAGCTCCTCAATGTATCTTTTTGTTGGTTTTCGAAGTCTCTTAGCGGCGCCTTGTTCATCCTGCAAAGTTCCTTCTGATTCATCGTTGTCTGCTGATACTCCTTTTAGCCTATTGGAGGATCGCTGTTGGTCCTCACTCCGATAGTAAGAGCAAGATGGTGTGTCTCTCTCATTTCCAGAACCCAATACTTGAAACCTAACCAAAGAAGTAGCTTCAACCTCAACCTTAGGTAATCCTTCAATTGTAGGTAGCTTGTGTTTGGCATCCTTGCAAACTATTTTATAATCTTTAACTACACAGCCTGAACTTTGAACATCGCAGGAATTGGTCAGTCCCATTGTAATCCGTCTTTTGAGCCATAGCTTGTCCTTGACAGTAGTTTCGCGCCCAAATGTGGCTCTAAATGCTTCCTGGAGTTCTCTAATTGTAAGATTATCCAAACAGACTTCCCCTTTTAAAATGGAGAAGTCGGGAACTGAACTAGTAACTCCAGAGACAGATGGTCCTGTAGATGAGTTATTTACAGATCTTGAACAAGCATCGGCCTTTTCTTTTTCAGCACTGCAAGAGTCATTTAATACTGTTGATTTTGGAGTCTCAGTGGAAGCATTGTCATGGTGAACAATGTTGTTATCGCCTTGTTCCGTGTTCAGTTTATCTGGTTTGTGATCATGAACAACTGTACACTTCGAGGGAATATCAAGCGAGTCATCCGACGGTTTTAGCCTGTCTACCTGCGCAATTTATATGCATCAGTTAAATTCACTGATAAGTAGAACATAGACAATGTGTACAAGAAGGATTTGTAGATGGTTTAAATATTTAAAGCAAATGATCCAATAACAATAAATTGTCAAACCCTGAGCTCAAGCATTAATCGATACAAGCAGGCCCGCAATTTGTTAACAAGTTTAGTCCACCGCTCACAATTTGTTAGTCTAGAGAGATTCAGTTAAAACTAACAGCAGCATACTCACTTATTAGCCACATGAAAAGACTTTATCTGCACCACAACAAAGAAACCATGGTAAAGTAGAAATAGCATTTATTGATAGTTTAGGCATGGAAACTTGATTATATTTCAAGTCTACTATGCACTAGCTCAATTCTGATACATGCTTCCATTTCACCATATTAATTATTAATCAGGTTTTAAAATATCTTCCACACATATATGAGAATTCCATATATGAAGGAAAGCTTAAGCATGAATGACAATGGCGCTACTTGAGTAGAAAGGCAGAGCTGACTAGATGAGAATACGTGGTGCTAATTCCAGAGGTTGTTCAAACTAGATCTAACACGTACTCATATATGCATATAATGTAATATTATTGAAGTCACGGACAATGCCTGTTTGCAATGCAGGAATCATATAGGAAACAATATCATGCTTTGAAACATGGCAAACTATAATTTGCGAATTTTATAGAAATTGGGCGGCCCATATGAAAACCATGTCAGAGTTAGTTTCAGACATGACCCAAAAGAATCCTGTGTACACACCAAACCTATTTTCTAGTAGAATAAACCTATAGTAAAATAGCAAATCTGACAAGCTTAAAATCATGGCAGATATAATACCCCTACAAAAGCAACATACATACCTCTAGGTCAGCATCAAACTGTTGCGTATGTATTTCACCATTAGTCTCTAATTCGGAATAGCCCTCTGCACAAGTTTAATAAGCAGTAAGCATCTTAAGTAGTCGAAGGGGTTGATTTAATATGTTATGGCTAAACTGCATTCCAACATCACAGCTTAAATACTGTACTGTCCAATGAAGTAAGATCGCTGAAAAGGAAATGATATAGCACTGTAATAATTTGAACTGAATAAAGATACTGACATCACCTTCAAAGTCAGGCTCCTTCAGAAGCATGCAGTCATTAGTAAAAAAATCCTCCACATTTCCTACATCATCAATAGAAGGCAGATCAACCTTGTCATCAAGAAACTGTTCAATCTGCAGGACTTCATCCTCTGTAGGAGGAACAAGCGTTC
Organism: Aegilops sharonensis; assembly: GCA_904067115.1. NCBI lineage: Eukaryota > Viridiplantae > Streptophyta > Magnoliopsida > Poales > Poaceae > Aegilops > Aegilops sharonensis. Next base: position 807,271,011 of record LR880968.1, on the reverse strand, counting down.
CATCACCTTCAACCTTTTTTATAAGAAAAAAAATGCGTTTATCGAAGGGCTATAAGCAAATGGAAACATCACAATGAGTTGTGTACCTTCAAATATAGCCAAAGAAGTACAATATAACTAAGGAAGTTAGAATATACCCGAACTAGCTGGTAAACCACGGGATCCAAACTGCCATTCTCTTCAAAGTCATTCTCTCCATTCTTAGTCTCCTGAGCATCTTGTAGAGTATCCACTTCCATAGATCAGTACACACTTCATCCAATGTTCGTACTAATCAAATCCTACCAGAATGGAATTCTAAAATCAGATGAAATCAATTCAAACTACAGTATTAAGCCATCCAAGAAAAAATGAAGGTAAGTACGTAATAGTAACACAGCAGAAGCCATGGTTAATGCTGATCGAACAAAGTCACAAAGAGGAAAACACGTTGTAGTGAATAAAACTGTGGCAAGCAAAAGGATTCAGATGATGCGTGTTCATCATTTTCATATACATAAAAACATGGCATAATTGGAATGCAATCTAGAGCAGAAGTTCCTTGATTATATTCCTCTTTTGACCTGACAAGATTTCATGAAGGAGAGTTTAGCTATCTCAGGTTCTCAACTGACTTAAACACAGTTCAGGCTGCAATCTAGAACAGTATGTAAAGCACCATCAATAAAGCCACTAATATTTTCTCCAGGTAGTAACTGACTTCAGCTATGCTTCCAAGATCAAGAGAAGTATCTAGTTCTTCGTATGGTTAGCCGAGACCCCATTAGCCAGTTCCTGAACAATAGGACTTCCTACATACACAAAATCGTCCCCAGAAAAACTAACAAAAGGGCTAACATCAACAGGAGACATTCAAGAATCTACTAAATTCATCAGTGGTGAAAGCACCCCGTCCCTGAAAATAGCTCTGCCTACTGTTCAATCCACACTTGGACCGTCAATTCGACTGTCAATCAGCTTAAGGATACGGTGACTGAGCATGGATTCCCCACTGTGTTTACTACACGGAGAGCATATAGCTCCAGTTAAGCAAACAGAGCAAAAAAAAAAAACAGCTAAAAACTACCGAAATATGCGCTGGTATAAACGATCGGAACAATAAAAAAAACCAGGATACATCTAGCAGCGCAAAAATGGTCGATTAAAGCTACCAGAGCAGAAATTACAGCCGGTGATTAAGCGGAACCGAGCCCTGTATCACCTCACGCATCACGAGCGATGATCCCAAACTCAAAATTAGACAGTAATCCGACACCACAGCGAGCTCCTACACAATTACCCCCCGGCCCTCCCCGCGGCTCTGCTGACGTCACGCCGCACCGAATCAGAAATCAGGCGCGAAATACAGCGCGATCAGGCGAAATCCCGCGCGCCCGATCACGCGGAGCTGAAATTGACCCGCCTATCACGAAATCTACCGGAAAACAACCGCGAAATNTCCCCAGAAAAACTAACAAAAGGGCTAACATCAACAGGAGACATTCAAGAATCTACTAAATTCATCAGTGGTGAAAGCACCCCGTCCCTGAAAATAGCTCTGCCTACTGTTCAATCCACACTTGGACCGTCAATTCGACTGTCAATCAGCTTAAGGATACGGTGACTGAGCATGGATTCCCCACTGTGTTTACTACACGGAGAGCATATAGCTCCAGTTAAGCAAACAGAGCAAAAAAAAAAAACAGCTAAAAACTACCGAAATATGCGCTGGTATAAACGATCGGAACAATAAAAAAAACCAGGATACATCTAGCAGCGCAAAAATGGTCGATTAAAGCTACCAGAGCAGAAATTACAGCCGGTGATTAAGCGGAACCGAGCCCTGTATCACCTCACGCATCACGAGCGATGATCCCAAACTCAAAATTAGACAGTAATCCGACACCACAGCGAGCTCCTACACAATTACCCCCCGGCCCTCCCCGCGGCTCTGCTGACGTCACGCCGCACCGAATCAGAAATCAGGCGCGAAATACAGCGCGATCAGGCGAAATCCCGCGCGCCCGATCACGCGGAGCTGAAATTGACCCGCCTATCACGAAATCTACCGGAAAACAACCGCGAAATAAGCATAGGAACGCGGCGATAGGGCGGATCGAGCGGAGCGTACCTCACCGCGATCAGCAGCGGCGGCGGCGGAGTCCAGATCCCCGCAGCATTGCCCCGATCGGCCGGGCGGATCAGATCGCGCGAGGGCGGGGCGGGGCGGAGGCGGGGGATCGCTCGGTGGTCTGCTCCTCGTTTGCTTCGTCTCTTCTGTTCTCGGTATGGAGGGGAGCTCCGTTTTGGTGCGATAGGGAAGGGTGGATGCGAAAGACGGAGAGAGAGGAGGTGGTTTCGAAAAGTGGGGAGGGGGACTCGAGGGGTGGGAGTGGGAGGGGCTGCGCGGCCGGGATCGGCTCCGGATGGGGATCTGACGGCTGGGGGGCGAGTGTGGCCGGTGGGGGAGTGGGGAGTGAGGCAGCACGGGAGAGCCTTCTGGAGCACGCAAAGATTGGGGTGAGCGAGCGAGGCAGCGAGCGCTCACTTCCGCGAAAAAGCGGAGCCGAGTAAGGTCAATTTCACCACGCGACCCTATACTGTCCGCCCCTGTTCGTTTGGGGTAAAATGGATAAACGAGACGGCCCAGCGCAGCGCGTGGGCGTAAACGGATTTTTGTCCGCTTTGTGTCCGCTTTCGACCCATCCGCGGCCCAAGTTTACGCCGCTTTTAGGGTGAAACGGACACCACGCGGACGCGCGGGTCGTCTGCGCGTGTCCTCCCCTGGCCCGCCCGTCGGTGGCACAAGACGGGCCTTTTTCTATCCGCCCTCTCCCTCCCTCCGGTCGCATCCACTCCACTCTTTCCCTCTCTTCCCCTCGCCGCCGCCGGCCGCCCGCTGCCATTGCAGCCGTGCAACTCGGACGCGCGCTTGCCCAGCCCCTTCCTCTCGTCGCCGCGAGCTACCCAACCACGGCCACCTTGTTTGCGCACCCGCCGGCAGGATTTGGGGCGGACCCGGTCGGTTTTGAGCTCGCCCGGCTGTGGGAGGCCGGGCCGCGCCATGGACTGGCCGGGCACCTCGCCGGAAGGCCCTGGCAGGGCCGCAAGGCCACATGCAGGCAGTGGCTCGTCCTCTAGCCGCTCGGATCTGCACCGTCGGTGGTCCGCCGGCAGATATGCGAATGGCGGCCGGCCGGGCTCGGTGCTTGCCCAAAAGCTCGTCGGCGCACCGTTGCCCCTCATCAAGTGCGACCACTGCCCAAAGGTGGTCGTGCGCCGCATGTCTACAACGCCGGAGCATCCCGGATGGGTGTTCATCAAGTGCTTAAACGATGGGGTATGTGCTCTTTTAGCTTCGGTTTGTGCTCTTGGATTAGACTAGTGGTGCTAACTTGAAGTTTTATTGTGTAGAACGGATGTAAGTTTTGGTATTGGGAAGAAGAGTACATCGATATGATTATAGAGCGAAATGTAGTGCATGTTCGTGCACTTTTAGCTAGCCACGATACTACGTGCAAAGAAGCAACAAGGCACGATACTACGTGTGAGGAAGCAACGTCGACTTCTGGCTTGAAGAAGAAAGGAGGATGCAACGTCGTGCCTCCTCCACAGATCAACAATGAGTGCATCGAGAAGGCCCTAACCCAACTCAAGGGAGCAGTTATGGAAGTTGGGTATCTTCTCAAATGTATTCTTGTGGTTCTTGTTTTCGTTGGCCTTGCTTTACTAGTCAAAATGTGATGATGTATTTTCATGTACCAAAAATGAATGATAAAAAAAGTTTAAGGACTTGCAAAGAAATATACGCGGACAGGATGGGGCAAATGGATGCGGCAGCGCGCTGGGCGCACGGCCACCGCATCCCAGGACAGGCCCGGACACGGCCTCAAATCCCTACCCAAACGGACAGAATCCGGACAAAACGGATGTCCGTTTGCCAACTCCACCGCGCGACTTTATCCTGTCCGGCCCCGTCCGTTTGGGGTAAAAGGGACAAAAGAGGCGGCCCAGCGCGTGGGAGCAAACGGACTTTTGTCCGTTTTGTGTCCGCTTTCGACCCATCCGCGGCCCAAGTTTGCGCCACTTTTGGGATGAAACGGACACCACGCGGACGAGCGGGTCGTCTGCGTGTGTCCTCCCCTGGCCCGCCCGTCGGTGGCACAAGGCGGGCCTTTTTCTATCCGGTTCCCTCCCTCCCTCCAGCCGCACCCCCTCCACTCTTCCCCACTCTTCCCCTCGCTGCCGCCGCCGCCGCTGCCATTGCAGCCGTGCAGTTCGGAGGCGAGCTCGCCCAACCCCTTCCCCTCGGCGCCGCCGAGCTACCCAACCACGGCCACCTGGTTTGCGCACCCGCCGGCCGGTTTTGGGGTGGATCCGGTCGGTCTTGAGCTCGCCCGGCTGTGGGAGGCCGGGCCGCACCATGGATTGGCCGGGCACCTCGCCGGAAGGCCCTGGCAGGGCCGCAAGGCCACATGCAGGCAGTGGCTCCTCCTCTAGCCGCTCGGATCTGCACCGTCGGTGGTCCGCCGACAGATACACGAATGGCGGCCGGCCGAGCTCGATGCTTGCCCAAAAGCTCGTCGGCGCACCGTTGCCACTCATCAAGTGCGACCACTGCCCAAGGATGGTCGTGCGCTGCGTGTCTACAACGCCAGAGCATCCCGGATGGGTGTTCATTAAGTGCTTAAACGATGGGGTATGTGCTCTTTTTAGCTTCGGTTTGTGCTCTCGGATTAGACTAGTGGTGCTAACTTTAAGTTTTATTGTGTAGAATGGATGCAAGTTTTGGTATTGGGAAGAAGAGTACATCGATATATTGATAGAGCAAAATATAGTGCATGTTCGTGCACTTTTAGCTAGCCTAGAGGCTTTAGATGAGACAGGTGCACTTGTTGCTAGATTAGAGGTTAGGCACGATACTACGTGCGAAGAAGCAACAAGGCACGATACTACGTGTGAGGAAGCAACGTCGACTTCTGGCTTGAAGAAGAAAGGAGGATGCAACGTCGAGCCTCCTCCACAGATCAACAATGAGTGCATCGAGAAGGCCCTAACCCAACTCAAGGGAGCAGTTATGGAAGTTGGGTATCTTCTCAAATGTATTCTTGTGGTTCTTGTTTTCTTTGGCCTTACTTTACTAGTCAAAATGTAATGATGTATTGTCATGTACCAAAAATGAATGATAAAAAAAAGTTTAAGGACTTGCAAAGAAATGTGCACACGGACAAGATGCGGCCGGGATGCATCCGCGCGCTGGGCGCACGGCCACCGCATCCCGGAAACTGCCCGGACACGACCCCATCCCCCTACCCAAACGGACAGAATCCAAACAAAACGGACGTTCGTTTGGGGCCGCGTGGTGGAGTTGGCCTAAGCAAAGCGTCTGAACAAGATGTACAGATCATCTCTAGCAAACCTTTATATCACGGACCCTTAGGCCCTTTTATTTGGGCTAGAAATTTGTGAGAATCGATTCGGCTCTGGATTCCTGAAAATCGCTGCAGCTGTGGATTCTGAAGAATCAGAATCGGTTGATTTGTTTACCCCGCGCTGCTGCAGAGGATGTTGAATATATGAGCATTCGCAAAAAAAAGTTACTACAAGATTTAATCTGAATAAGTACAAAGTAAATCATGACGGCTATAACATAGATTAAACTAATCACGTGGACTAGCATAGTAGATGAACAGGTCGAATCTAGGGCACAGACTAGAAACATGAATTCTACCACGATCTCAAATAGGAAGGACAGAAACACATATGGTGCAACGGGAGCAGCACCGTTGGCGTTGAGGTTGTCGCCCATGTTGTTGAGGAAGAGGTTGCCGAGGCCGGGGAAGAAGTCGTCGTCAGTGAAGTCGTCACTGCCAGCAGTCGTGCGAGTGCACTCCCCAAAAATCCGATCGCCCCTCTCTCGTACAGGATCACGAGATGCGGGGTTCCGGAGGCCTGCTGTCCCTCCTCGCAGTGCACGCCGAAAGGAGGGATGAATAAGACTTGCGTGGCGGCGCAATGATCTAGAACAGTGGTGCGAAACCATGCGATGCAGCAGTAGCTAGGGTAGACGTCTGCCTGACTATATATTGCGGGCCGGGTAGGTCATGGAGAAAAAACCACGTCCAAGTAACAGCCCACGATCCAAAAGAACCAGAAACGGCTGAGTAATTAACGCGTCCATTAGTTATTAATTAATGACTTATTAATTATTTCTGAGCAGCAAAAATATAGACAATGTGCATAGCTTTGTCCTCGGCTCGGCTCATTCCCGCAACCCGCGGCGCGGCGCGGTGTGGCGCGTCGTGGCGTGGCGAGGCGTGGTGAGGAGGAGGAGCGTGCGTGTAGGTCTCCTCTTCTCATGCTCATACAAGTGGTAGAAGAACTCACCTTATAAAGAGGTGCAAATCTCTCCCAACTTCCAGGGTGGGACTAAATTTTAGTCTCACTCACATGTGTGCATGAATGGGCCAAGAGAATGTCAGAATTTTAGTTAGGCTTTGGGCCAAAGGCCCACTAGCAAATTCCAACAATCCCCCAAAAAGTCTCATTGGCACATCCCATCATTTAGTTCCAAATCATTGTTTATATACCGGTGCTTAGTGGAGACTGTAAAGTTGAACTTCCACTTAGAGGTTTATGCTAGACTAGATCACAACTTGAATAGTGGACTATGCCTTGAACTACAAGTTTTTTGCGAGACTAGTTTCACACAAATTATTGACCGATACTGGGCTGCCGCAAGGCTTCCCCGCGGGTGGAGCGTATACGTCATACTCCAGGGCCTTTCATGAATTTATTAGAGAACACCCAATTCTCATAGTCTGCGACGTTTCTCAGAGACTGCGACGTTAACAATCAAATTCATATAGGTGTGTTTCTCAGGAAATGCTCTGCAGGACAGCATCTCTGCTTACTCAAATAAGCCACTTGGAACACATTAAGATAACTATCAACCTGCCATGCAGATCAGGAGAGTATTGCATCTTCACGGAGTGGGATAATTGAAATAGGGATACTCTCCTCTCAGCTGACCAACAGCTTGTCTCCCACTTCTACTTCACGGGATCTCCCATCACATAGAGTGGGTTACCACTATGGACAACTCATGCGATGGGTCTCAAACCCATCTCCATCGATGCATTATCTATCACATTACGTGATAAACCCTTTGTGAAGGGATCTGCCAAGTTTTTCGACGTTTGGGTATAATCCAACGTAATAGGTATAATTGCCACTATAGCTCTAGAGTTCCTCAATTTTTTGACAGATTTTAGTATCCTCTTCACATGCCTTGAGGACTTCATATTATCCTTAGAACTGTTTATCTTGACGATCACAGTTTGATTATCTCAGTTCATCAGGATATGAGGTATTGGTTTTTCAACCATAGGTAAGTCCATCAAGAGCTCATGAAGCCACTCCGCTTCAACAGTGGCAATGTCTAATGTTGTGAGTTCTGCTTCCATAGTTGACCTCGTTAAGATGGTCTGCTTGCAAGACTTCCAGGAAACAGCGCCACCACCAAGTGTAAAAACATAACCACTTGTGGCCTTAATCTCATCAGCATCAGATATCTAGTTTGAGTCACTAGAACCCTCCAGTACCCTTGGATACCCGGTGTAGTGAATCCCATGGCTCGCGGTGCCTTTCAAGTAGCGCATAACTCTCTCAAGCGCATGCCAATGATCATCTCCTGGTTTTGACACAAACCGACTCGGCTTGCTCACAACAAAAGAGATGTCAGGCCTCATGGCACTCGCCAAATACATAAGCGAGCCAATAATTTGAGAATACCTCAGTTGATCTCTAGCAATCCGTCGATTCTTTCGAAGCAACGCACTAGCATCATATGGAGTTGGAGAAGGCGTGCAGTCGCTATACCCAAAACGACTCAAGATCTTTTCCACATAGTGAGACTGAAGCAGTGTAATCCCACCATTCTCATCTCTCAACAGCTTGATGTTTAATATAACATCAGCTACTCCTAGATCCTTCATCTCAAAAGAGCGAGATAATAAATCCTTAACCTCCTTGATTAGATCAAGTTTGGTTCCAAAGATCAGTATATCGTCGACATACAGACAAAGAATAACTCCTTCGCATCCACCATGGCGATAGTACACACACTTGTCACCATCATTTACTACAAAGCCGGCAGCAGTTAATGTTCTTTCGAACTTCTCATGCCACTCCTTAGGAGCTTGTTTAAGGCCATATAAAGACTATAATAACTTGCACACATTTCCTTCCTGACTAGGTACTACAAAACCATCTGGTTGATCCATGTAAATTTCCTCCTTCAACTCTCCATTGAGGAAAGTCATCTTAACGTCCATTTGATGAACGAGAAGACCATGTGAGGCAGCCAGTGATAGTAGCACTCATATAGTGATCAGTCTAGCCACGGGTGAGTAAGTATTAAAGAAGTCTTCACCTTCTTTCTGGGTATAACCCTTAGTGTTGGGTAACGTAGCATGCAAGTTCAAAAAAAATCCTACGCTCACGCAAGATCTGTCTAGGAGATGCATAGCAACGAGAGGGGGAGAGTGTGTCCACGTACCCTCGTAGACCGAAAGCGGGAGCGTTTGACAACGCGATTGATGTAGTCGAACTTCGTATCGTTTCGGCCGATCAAGCACCGAAAATACAGCACCTCCGAGTTCTGCACACGTTCAGCTCGATGACGTCCCTCGAACTCTTGATCCAGCAAAGTGTCGAGGGAGAGTTCCGTCAGCAGGACGGCGTGGTGACGGTGATGGTGAAGTGATCCACGCAGGGCTTTGCCTAATCACTACGAAGATATGACCGGAGGCATAAACTGTGGAGGGGGGCGCCACACACGGCTACCAATTGTTGGTGTGTATTCTAGGCACCCCCTCCCCACGTATATATAGGTGAAGGAAATATGCCCTAGAGGCAATAATAAAGTTATTATTTATTTCCTTATATCATGATAAATAGTTATTATTCATGCTAGAATTGTATTAACCGGAAACATAATACATGTGTGAATACATAGACAAACATAGTGTCACTAGTATGCCTCTACTTGACTAGCTCGTTGATCAAAGATGGTTGGGTTTCCTACCCATGGACATGAGTTGTCATTTGATTAATGGGATCACATCATTAGGAGAATGATGTGATTGACTTGACCCATTCCGTTAGCTTAGCACTTGATCGTTTAGTATGTTGCTATTGCTTTCTTCATGACTTATACATCATTCCTATGACTATGAGATTATGCAACTCCCGTTTACCGGAGGAACACTTTGTGTGCTACCAAACTTCACAAAGTAACTGGGTGATTATAAAGGTGCTCTACAGGTGTCTCCGAAGGTACTTGTTGAGTTGGCGTATTTCAAGATTAGGATTTGTCACTCCGACTGTCGGAGAGGTATCTCTGGGCCCTCTCGGTAATGCACATCACTATAAGCCTTGCAAGCAATGTGACTAATGAGTTAGTTGCGGGATGATGCATTACGTAACGAGTAAAGAGACTTGCCGGCAACGAGATTGAACTAGGTATTGAGATACCGACGATCGAATCTTGGGCAAGTAACATACCGATGGCAAAGGGAACAACGTATGTTGTTATGCGGTTTGACCGATAAAGATCTTCGTAGAATATGTGGGAGCCAATATGAGCATTCAGGTTCCGCTATTGGTTATTGACCGGAGACGTGTCTCGGTCATGTCTACATAGTTCTTGAACCCGTAGGGTCCGCACGCTTAAAGTTCGGTGACGATCGGTATTATGAGTTTATGTGTTTTGATGTACCGAAGGTAGTTTGGAGTCCCGGATGAGGTCGGGGACATGACGAGGAGTCTCGAAATGGTCGAGACATAAAGATTGATATATTGGAAGGTTATATTCGGACACCGGAAGGGTTCCGGGGGTTACTGGATAAATACCGGAGTACCGGGGGTTACCGGACCCCCCCCCCCCCCGGGGACTTAATGGGCCTACATGGGCCTTAGTGTAAATAGAGGGCAGCAAGGGGAGTGTGGGGCGCCCCCCAAGGCCCAAACCGAATTGGTTTAGGGCAAGGGGGCCGGCCCCCTCTTTCCTTCTCCTCCTCTCCCTTTCCTTCCCCCTCTCCTACTCCTACTAGGAAAAGGAGTCCCTCTTGGCGCGCCTCTCCTTGGCCGGCCACCTCCTCCCTCCCTCCTTTATATACGGGGGCAGGGGGCACCCCAAGACACACAAGTTGATCTGTTGATCTATTCCAGCCGTGTGCGGTGCCCCC
>LR880968.1:807207431-807225721 GCA_904067115.1 Aegilops sharonensis | reverse complement strand
TGTTGTTCAGTTGGAATTTTAGCAAGTGTTTTGTAGCTGGGTTTGGATTCACAATCAGAGTCATCTTCACTTGATGTTTGAAAGTAGGCATCACGTGATTTTACCTTGGCACCACGTGCCATGAAGCAGTAGGTGGGAGCAGGGTCGTCCTTGTCATCAGCTTCAGCGTTGGTGTAGAAGTCATTGTCTTCATTGTTGAAGATGGACTTGGCACTATAGGTTGTGGCTAAAGCCAGACTTGCAACACCAGGGTTGGACTCCTCTTCAGACTCCACCTTCACCTCCTCACAAGCAGACTCCTCCTCTGAATCCATTTCCTTTCCAACAAAAGCACGAGCCTTGCCAGATGAGCTCTTCTTATGAGATGAAGACTTTGATGAGGACTTGGAAGAAGACTTTGAAGATCTATTCTTCTTCTTGTCATCAGAATCATATTCCTTGCTCTTCTTCTTCTTCTTCTTCTCATTGTCCCACTGTGGACACTCAGAGATATAGTGTCCAGTTTTCTTGCACTTGTGACAGGTTCTCTTCTTGTAGTCATGAGTGGAAGCTTAATCATTTCTTGAGCTGGATCGTGAAGACTTTCTGAAGCCTTTCTTCCTAGTGAACTTCTGGAACTTCTTCACAAGCATAGCAAGTTCCTTTCCAATGTCTTCAGGATCATCAGAACCGCAGTCAGATTCTTCTTCAGATGAAGAAACAACTTTTGCCTTCAAAGCGCGAGTTCGGCCATAGTTGGGACCATAGATATCTCTTTTCTCAGAAAGTTGGAACTCATGTGTGTTGAGCCTCTCAAGTATATCATACGGATCGAGTGTCTCGAAGTCAGGACGTTCTTGTATCATGAGGGCAAGGGTGTCAAAAGAGCTGTCAAGTGATCTCAGTAGTGTCTTGACGATTTCATGCTTGGTGATCTCAGTGGCGCCGAGAGCATGAAGCTCATTTGTGATGTCAGTGAGGCGATCAAACGTGAGATGGACATTTTCATTATCGTTTCTCTTGAAGCGGTTGAAGAGGTTGCGAAGAACACTGATCCTTTGATCTCTCTGGGTCGAGACGCCTTCGTTGACCTTGGAAAGGCAGTCCCAGACTAGCTTCGACGTTTCCAGAGCACTCACACGGCCATATTGTCCTTTGGTCAGATGACCACAGATGATGTTCTTTGCAGTAGAGTCCAGTTGGATGAACTTCTTGACATCAGCAGGGGTGACACCTTCACCAGTTTTGGGAACGCCGTTCTTGACGACATACCAGAGGTCGACATCAATGGCTTCAAGATGCATGCGCATCTTATTCTTCCAGTAGGGATAGTCAGTTCCATCGAACACGGGGCAAGCAGCGGAGACTTTGATTATCCCTGCAGTCGACATAGCTAAAACTCCAGGTGGTTAAACCGAATCACACAGAACAAGGGAGTACCTTGCTCTGATACCAATTGAAAGTGCTAGTTATCGACTAGAGGGGGGGTGAATAGGCGATTTTTAGGGAAGTCTTCAAAACACGGATGTTTCGAAGACAAACAATAGAAATGACCTAATTGATATGCAGCGGAAGATAAACTACAACAAGCAAACCATAGTCTAGTATGCAATAACGTGAAAGTACAAGACTAATAGCAGCTTGGTAGTAGGATCAAGATGGAAGATAGTGAGAAGCCAATCAACAAAAGTAGTCAAGCAATGAAGTCAAACAGGTATGACAAATAGGCAATGACTTCATGAAGACAAACTCTAAGTAAGGTGAGGGAGAAGATAGAACCAGTCACTTGTTGAAGACACAGGATTTGTTGGACCAGTTCCAGTTGCTGTGACAACTGTACATCTGCTTAGGGAGGCTGAGATTCAACTCAGAAGACCGCGTCTTCACCTTATTCCCCTTGAGCTAAGGACACATAGTCCTCGCCCAATCACTCTGGTAAGTCTTCAAGGTAGACTTCCGAACCTTCACAGACTGCGTTCACCGGCAATCCACAATAACTCTTGGATGCTCAGAACGCGACGCCTAACCGGCTGGAGGATTCACAGTCCTCAAGTGTAATAAGTCTTCAGGTCACACAGACAGAAAGACTTCAGTGATGCCTAACACTCTTTGGCTCTGGGTGTTTGGGCTTTGTCCTCGCAAGGATTTCTCTCTCTCAAAGGCTTCGAGGTGGGTTGCTCTCAAATGACAAAAGCCGTGCACTAACTCTGAGCAGCCACCAATTTATGGTGTAGGGGGTGGGCTATTTATAGCCACTAGGCAACCCGACCTGATATGTCCGAAATGACCCTGGGTCACTAAGGAACTGACACGTGTTCCAACGGTAAGATTTCAAACACACACGACAACTTTACTTGGGCTACAAGCAAAGCTGACTCATCCAGCTCTGGATAAGTTTTGCTCTCATTGTCTTCGCTCGAAGACATAGGATTTGGGTTGAGCATCACTTCAGTCATTCTGACTATGATCACTTGGACCCCACTTAACAGCACGGTGGTTCCTATGACTCAACAAAGAAGAAAAGGAAACAACGAAGCGACACAGTCTTCGCGCTCCATAGTCTTCACTCAATGTCTTCTCATGTCATAGTCTTCAATGTGAATATCTTCACATACCACCATTGTCGTCAATGTCTTCATACATTTTTAGGGGTCATCTCCGGTAGGTAAACCGAATCAATGAGGGACACTACCTGCGTTATCCTGCAATTCTCACAAACGCATTAGTCCCTCAACCACATTTGTCGTCAATACTCCAAAACCAACTAGGGGTGGCACTAGATGCACTTACACAAAGGAATATGTATATGACATGAAGAAAGCAATAGCAATAAAACTTAACGATCAATATTCTAAGCTAATGGATGGGTCCTGTCCATCACATCATTCTCCTAATGATGTGATCCCGTTCATCAAATGATAACACATGTCTATGGTTAGGAAACTTTAACCATCTTTGATTAACGAGCTAGTCTAGTAGAGGCTTACTAGGGACACGGTTTTTTGTCTATGTATCCACACATGTATCAAGTTTCCGGATAATACAATTCTAGCATGACTAATAAACATTTATCATGAATAAGGAAATGCAAAAAAAACAACTTTATTACTGCCTCTAGGGCATATTTCCTTCAGTCTCCCACTTGCACTAGAGTCAATAATCTAGATTACATTGTAATGATTCTAACACCCATGGAGTCTTGGTGATGATCGTGTTTTGCTCGTGGAAGAGGCTTAGTCAATGGGTCTGCCATATTTAGATCCGTATGTATTTTGCAAATCTCTATGTCTCCCTCCTTGACTTGATCATGGATGGAGTTGAAGCGTCTCTTGATGTGTTTTGTTCTTTTGTGAAATCTGGATTCCTTCGCCAAGGCAATTGCTCCAGTATTGTCACAAAAGATTTTCATTGGACCCGATGCACTAGGTATTACACCTATATCGGATATGAACTCCTTCATCCAGAGTCCTTCATTCGCTACTTCCGAAGCAGCCATGTACTCTGCTTCACACGTAGATCCCGCCACGACGCTTTGCTTGGAACTGCACCAACTGACAGCTCCACCATTCAATATAAATACGTATCCGGTTTGTGACTTATAGTCATCCAGATCAGTTGTCGGGGGTTGGGTGCGACATATGCCAAAGGATGGCTTATCATGGAGGGGGCGAGTAGAACGTCGGCGGTGCCTGGAAACGGGATGAGGCGAAGGCATGCACGCCGGCGAATCTTACCCAGCTTCAGGGCTCTCCGAGGAGATAACGCCCCTACTGCTGCTCTGCGGGGTCTCCGCATGATCACTATGGCAAAGTGAGTACAAGATTGCTCCTCGAGCTGTTCGGGGTGAGGAAGGAGAAGGGCACGGCTAGCTCTTCTCTTCCTTCTATGTGTGTGTCAAACTACTAGGTTCCAACCCTTTGCATGGGTGCCCCGGGGGGTTTATATAGGCCTACCCCCCGGGGGTACAATGGTAATCCGGCTGGGCGCAGGTCCCAGCCGTCAGTCTCTTAAGTCGCCGTCTTTTCCGCCGACTTCTGGGGCCCGCCGACTAGTGGGCCCCGCCGACGGTCCAGCATGGGGCCGACAACCCGTGTCCGTCGTGGGCGGGTCTTGCCGGCTGCGGGTCACTGTAGCCGCTCTTCTAATGACGCGAGCTTGGTCGCGGGGTCATGGCAACAGTGCCGCCGCCTGGCGGGCGATCACTGTTGCCATTCCCTGTCTTGTCTGGTTAATGGCGCATGGAGCCCGTGGGAGGGGCCGGCCGACTCCCGGAGGCTGACTCCCAGCGGGTCCGTCTTTGGGGCGCTCTCGCCGTCTTCTGTACTCCCGCAGACAGGCGGGGCCCGCCGTCTTCTGGTCGTACAGACAGGCCATTGTGGGTACAGGAATCCGCCCATGGGGCTGACGTCAGGGCCGGCGTGGCTACAGTGCCGCGCCGGACGGAGATCTCCGTCAGTACGGCGCTCTATGGCCATGCTTGTCCTTTATGAACGGGGCAGGGACGGGGCTGCGAGGCGGCCCCATCCCGTCCCGTTAGTAGTCGCATCAGTAGGAGGCGGTTGGAGTCTCCGGCCGACTCCCCGTAGCCGGCTTCATCGGAAGTCGCTGGCTTGGAGTCGGCTTGTCTTGAGGCCGTCTCTGGGACTCGGCCGGGAGGGGCAGTCGGCGACTATGTCGCCGACTCTCAGAAGGCGGCTCTTCGTCTTGGGGTCTTGAGGGGCGCAGTCTGCCCCGATGTTTTGAAAGGTCCAGGGGCTCGGGTTTGCCTACTCGTGGCCCATTACCCGACAGTAGTCCCCGAAGCTGGTGAGGCACCGAGGGCAACATGTCGAGGAGCCTCAACAGTTTCATCCCTTTAGTGGAAGAATCTGGGCTCGGCTTGCCGTCTCTATCTTGAGCCGACTAGCTGGATCGGCCTTGCAGGAGGCCGTCTTGCTCCTCAAAGGTTTCGAAGGTCGTGGCGGGATCCGGGCAGCGTGCCTGATAAGCCTTCCAGGCAGCTGCCCGTTGCGGGCCCGCTATGTGACGCCACGCGGCAGGGCCAGTCTGCCAGCCCACGCGCGTGACTAGACAGGCCCGTCAGGCGGGGCCCGCCACTACCGCGCCTCGGCGCACGAGCGGATCCGCTGCGGCCGTGCGGGCGGTTGGGCTCCCCACGCCGTTACTGCGCGCAATAACGTCGTGGGTTAAATCGTGGGGGCGTGGGGACGTGGGCGCAGTTAATCCCACGCCCGCCCCCTCGGCTTCTCAGCCTAGGCGCCTATAAGTAGGCGGGAGGAGGGGGGCGGCGACGCACGCGCACCCACTCTTCCACGCTTCCTCTCGCTTCCTCCGCTTCTTGCTTCGTCTCCTTCCTTGCTTCATCTTCCTCCTCGCTCCGCCGCGCCGAACTTCGCCGCGCTGCAGAGATGAGCTCCTCCTCCGCTGCCGCGCCTCCCACCGCACGCTCCGGCGTGTGGGATGGCTCCATCGTCGACGACGACATCATCGAGTTTCTTCGCCAAACGCGTCGCATCCCCGGCAGCCACCTAGTGCGGACCCGTGCCGCGCCGGCGGGCGAAATTACGCCGGCACCGGAGGAGGGCGGGCGGGTCATATTCCGCTCGCACCTCATGCGCGGGCTAGGGCTGCCGGTGAGTGGCTTCTTCCGCGCGTTCCTAGAGTTCTACGGGCTCCAGCCGCACCACCTCACTCCAAACACGGTGGTGCTGCTGGCCGCCTTCGCATCCTTATGCGAGGGCTTTCTTGGCGTTCTCCCCACCATCTAGCTGTGGGGGGAATTCTTCCAAGCCAAGCTTGGAACCCACGTCGTTCGCGTGCCGGCTCTGTGCGGCATGTTCATCGCCATGAGGAGGCCGGTGCCCGAGAACCCCTTCCCTGCCATCCCCCTCATCAAGTCGGTGAAGATGTGGCAGCGCACGTACTTCTACGTCAAGAACGTCGCCCCCGAGGGCGACTGGGCCAACTTGCCGCCTTACGTGGCCAGCGAGTTGGCGGGGCGACTCCCCAGCTGGTCCCATCGGGCCCGGACGCTGACTCCCGCAGGCAACGCCGCCGTCGCGCGGCTCCGCGTGATGACGCATTTGGAGGGCCTGACTGGGGCTGACTTGCTGACCGCCTTCATGGCGCGGCGAGTCCTTCCTATTCAAGGCCGACCTCATCTGATCTGTCAGATGAGCGGCAGCCGAGACCCCAGTCGGCTGTGCTCCAAAGACATGCCCCACGCGGAGGTGGTGGACACAGTGAACTTCCTGGCGAACTGCGGCCTCACGGAGGAATGGCAGTTCGGCAAGGAGCCGTACTCGCGCGCCAACCCCCCGCCTGTGGTAAGTCGTCTCTTGCTTTTCTGTTTCCTTCTTCAGCCGAATCCGACTCTAATTCTCTTTGGTCTTTTCCGACTCAGAATCCCCTCATGCAGCCCTCGGCCGGCACTGCGGGGCCGGCTCGTGAATTCATCCCCTACCGGGCGGAGAGCGACGTCGACGACCCCGACTTGGGGGTGGCGGCGATGGAGACCGACGCCGAGGGAGGAGGAGGGGCCGACGACTTCAGGCCTTCGGCAACGTTCACCGACTGGCCTGACGACGACGGCGAAAAGGAAGTCGTCCCCCGCGGCCAGCAGAAAGCCGGCCATCCAGGCGCGAGTTCCTCCGTCGCCTTGGGTGGTCGAGGCGGCGCGAAGAAGCGCCGGGCCGGGCCAAGCCTGCCAGGCGGCCGGGCGAAGAAATTCAGGGGAACGGCCGCCGCGACCCAGCGCGAAGAGGCGGTCGCGAAGGCTAACCGCTTCCGCAAGGAAGTGAAGAAGCCGCCGCTGGTCTCGGCGTAAGTACTTTTTATTTTGTCTTGTTTTCTTCTGGTCTGTCTTGCCCAAGTCTTTATATGTCATTTTCTCATCAGGGCTCCCCTCACCTTGGAGAGGGTCGCCGCCGCCTCCGTCATGGGGTCGGCGGAGACGTCCGCCAATACTCGGCGGATTGATCCTGCGGCCGCCCTCCGGGAGGCGACAGAGCGGAATGTGCAGGAGAAGCGCGACGAGGAGGAGGCCGCCCGTCTGGAGAAGGCGGAGGCTGAGAAGGTGGCGGCTTCCGCCCAGAAGAAGCTGGAGGAGGTCGAAGCCGCCGCTGCAGCCAAGAGGCGAGACGAGGAGGCCGCGCGCCTCCAGTCGGCGCTGCTCGTCACCCCGTTGAGCTCTGCGCTGCCGCCGCCGCCGGAGTTCACGGGGCAGTCGGAGGGAGTCGGCGGTGAGGTCCCCGTCGCGGAGAGGGAAGGCGGCGAGGCCTCCCTGTCGGGCACGGCCGTTCCACCCCCGCCGCCTCCACCGCGGTCCGAGAGCGCGCGAGGCAAACAGCCGGCGGACCCGCCTGTGCCGCTGACTGACGACGAGGCCGTGGCGCAGCTGCTTCTTCAAGTCGCCTCGCCAGCGCGACACCGTCTTGAGAAGGCGACTTCGGCGCCGCGCCCTTTGGAGACCGGCGCCGCCAGCTCGGTCATCCCAGACGCCGAGGCGACAAGCGCCGCGCCCGTTGGGTGGGTGCGAGGAGGCAGCACGGGCCCGCTGAACACGGCGCTTCTGGATGTCCAGGCGAAGCTGCGAGCTGAGGGCTACGCCATCCAGAACCTCTCCAAGGCGCACCTGGCATCACGATCCGCCGTGCGGGTATGTTTCTTCTTTGAACCTTTTCTTGTTCTTCTCTATGGGGGCGCGCCAGCGCACCCACTGGGTATAGTCCCCGAGTTTCAGGCCGGGTGCTGAGCAGGCGGCTCGGAACTCTATTTGCTTTCTTCCAAGTTTTTACCTTTGTCTGAAACTCTTGTCGCAGGAGTATCACAACCTCCGCGCCACTGCCTTCAACCGCAACGTTGAGGAGCTGAGCAAGCGGACTGCCGACTTGGCGAGGAGCCGAGGTGAGTTTTCTTCTTCGCGGGGGCGCGCTGGCGCACCCGCGGGCTGTAGTCCCCGAGATTCGGGCCGACTGCTGCGCAGTCAGGCCGGATCTTCCTGGCGACCTTCTTAGCTGACGACTTCGCGTCCTTCTTCTTTTTATTCTTCAGAGGCCAGCGCCACTCTTCGGCGGCAGCTGGGTACGGCCAACACCGCCTTGCGCGCCAAGGAGGAGGAGTGCAGCAAGCTCGCCGCAGAGCGCGACCTGCTGGCTACGCAGCTGGCGGAGCAGAGGGAGCTGCTTAAGGCGGCGCAGGACGAAGCGGAGAAGAAAGAGGCCGCTCTCCTGGCCGAGTTTGAGAGCGAGCGCTCCTCCTGGACCGACAAGGAAGCGCTGCTGACCTCCGGCTTCCACGAAATCGAGGATATCGTCGATGGTGAGTTTGCTTTTACTTCTTCTTTTGGGTCGCCGACTATGGGTCAGGCCGACTCCTGTTTTTCTGACTTGCTTCTTCTTCTTCTCGGCAAACTTCTTCCCCGGTCACACGCAGGCGGCCAATCAAGCCATCGAGGCTGATCGCGAGGCGCGAAGGGCGGGTGGTCCTGAGATTGCAGCCAACGCCCCCCGGACCCTTGACGAGCAGCTCCTGAGCATTGAGGCTCGTCTGCGGCCGGCCCATCGGATGCTGCGCTGGCTTCAGCGTGTCGGCGCCCAGGCGATCGCTGCTTTGTGGCCGGACATGCTGGTTCTGCGCACTCCCAGCCGGACCGCCGATTGGCTGGAGGTCGCGGCTGGCCGTCTTGAGGCCTGGAAGGGTTCCGCGGCTCGGGCTGGAGCTCGCCGAGCCCTGGAGTTCGTCAAGGCGTGGTATCCAGGGCTGGATCTGGACTGGCTGGCCGCGTTCTGGTCAGAGGCCCAAGCGGAGTTGCTGGCCGCGGAGGACGCCCTCGTCGAGTGTGCGGCGACGATTGCCGACTACACGGACACCACCGTCTTCGTCCCTGAGCGGGCTGAGGACGGTGGGGAGGCACTGCCGGAGTGGTTCAGGATGAACCCGGACTATGACGAGGATTCGGCGGAGGTGATCGACTCCAGCGCCGAGGAGGAAGACGAGGCGGAGGACGGCGACGACATGGAGGCGCCAGAAGACGGAGCGGGCGACCAGCCTCAGCTCGACCGCGCCTCCAGCAACGAGCCGCACCCGTCTGGGCCGGCTGCCGCCGGAGACGATCAAGCCGAGACCGCCCAGCCGGCCGCCCCGGCGCCTGACGCCGCCGTCGCCTCCGGCCTTCCGACCCCATCTGCCGCTTCTTAGGCCGCTGCCTCGCCTTTATTTTATCTGTTTTGCTAGTCTTTAAAAGAACTTGTTAATTCGCACAATTCCACCCTCGGGGTGTATTCTGAACCTCTGTCCGAAGATCCGGCCAAAGGCCTAAGCTTGTGTAAATATTATTCTAATTTTATCTTTCCTTGCTTATTGCTCTTGTGGCTTTTTCCTTTGCCGCCTTCCCTTAGATGCCGCCTTGCCCATCGGGCAACCGCTCTGCATACTGCCGTCTAGGTCAAGTGCTTGGCTACTTTGAGAAGGCAAGTACTTGGCCATTTTTTAGAGTCGTTAAGCAAGTTGGGTAGAAAGCGGCAAGCCGACTATTTAAGAGTCGGTTTTACAAAACGGGCTGGAAGCCGATTTAGACTATGTTTATGCTTTGGGTGCTTAGCCATTTTTTCGTGTGGGCACCCATTCTTCCTTACTCCTGCCCACCAAACAGTCGCTCTGCGAGCTGCGGCTTCCGACAGGAGACGGCTTAGGCACCGCACGTTACTTGTCTGACTGCAGGAAGCATTTCATAGCCCAAAGGCGGCGAGTCTCCGGGCCGACTAGTCGAGCCCGGTGCCAAATAGCATAACAAAGAGTAACATACTCAAAGGTATAATTCTTGTCATATAGACAACAAAAGAGGGCAGTCCCCGAGCTCGTCTCAGGGGGCCCGAAGTCTTGGTACTTTAAACACAAAGGGTAGCGTGGTACATACTGCATCAACTGTAAAATCTTCGGAGGAGATTCGCATTCCATGGCCGTTCCGTCTCTTTGCCGGAGTCGTCCCTCTTGCGTGCTCGGGGCTTCTGAGCGTCGATCAGGTAGTAGGAGTCGTTGCCCAGCACTTTGCTGATGATGAATGGGCCTTCCCAAGGCGCCGACAGCTTGTGCTGGCCGGCTGTTCGTTGGATCAGCCGGAGCACAAGGTCGCCCTCTAGGAATGATCTTGGCTTGACCTTCTTGTTGTAGTAGCGGCATAGGCTCTGCTGCTAGATGCTGGATCGGCTGAGTGCCAACAGCCGGCCCTCTTCCAGCAGATCGATGCCATCTTGACGTGCTTCCTCTTCGGTGTACATGGTGACTCGCGGGGAGTCGAACTCTATATCCGTTGGGATGACGGCTTTGGCACCGTAGACGAGGAAGAAGGGTGTGAAGCCAGTTGACTTGTTTGGAGTCGTGCACAGACTCCAGAGGACGGCTGGCAACTCCTCAAGCCAGCAGCCGGCCGAACGCTCCAATGGTTTGACCAGTCGAGGCTTGATGCCAGACAGGATGAGGCCATTCGCTCGCTCCACCTGGCCGTTTGACTGCGGATGGGCAACGGACGCTAAGTCCAGTCGGATGCCTTGCGTCGCGCAGAAACGGGCCAGAGCGCCTTTGGCAAAATTTGTGCCATTATCGGTGATGATGCTGTGTGGTACGCCGTACCGAGTCGTGATGTCGGCGATGAAAGTTACTGCAGTAGGACCATTCAACTTCTTGATGGGTTTTGCTTTTATCCACTTGGTGAACTTGTCCACCGCGACAAGTAAGTGAGTTAGGCCGCCTCGTGCCGTTTTGAATGGTCCCACCATGTCCAGGCCCCACACAGCAAAGGGCCAGGCGATGGGGATAGTCTTGAGTGCAGAAGCCGGCTGAAATGGCTTGGAGCGGAACACCTGGCACCCCTTGCATTTTTGAACTAATTCCTTGGCCTCTTCTAGGGCAGTCGGCCAGAAGAAACCGTGTCGGAAGGCTTTGGCGACGAGTGCTCTTGAGGCTGCATGATGGCCGCACTCGCCCTGATGGATGTCTTCGAGAATTGCTTGGCCCTGCTCTGACTCGACGTAGCGTTGGTAGACACCAGTGACGCTGCGCCTGACCAGCTCTCTATTGACTATAGTGTAGGCTACTGCTCGGCGTTGCACTTGCCGAGCCAAGGTCTCATCGGTTGGTAGCTCTCCGCTTACTAAGAACTTCAGGATGGGCTGGGCCCATGAGGGTGCTGCTATTTCTTCGACTGCCAGTACTGCTACTTGGACGAGGGCGGCTGGGCTGGGAGGCGGCGGGTTGGAGTCCGCAGCAGTTTGCTGGGTTGAAGAAGTCCCTGGTCCGACTGGCGCAGTCCCCGGGCCGAGTACTGGAGTCTTTGCAATGGTCGCCGCAGTCCCCGGGCCGGCTTCAACTGCAGCGTTCTTGGGGCCGTCTGCTGGAATTCTTGTGCCGTCTGATGAGGCTTTGGAGTCGGATCCGACTTCTTCAGGGGGAGCCGGCACAAAAATGGAGTCTGACTCTGGTGACGGCTTGACAGATGGCTTGAGGAGGCGATGAAGGGCGACACCGGATGGTATTGCCTGGCGTGTGGAGCCGATTCTTGCCAGGGTGTCTGCTTGGTCGTTGTCGTTTCTTGGCACGTG
This sequence comes from Aegilops sharonensis, assembly GCA_904067115.1. Taxonomy (NCBI): domain Eukaryota; kingdom Viridiplantae; phylum Streptophyta; class Magnoliopsida; order Poales; family Poaceae; genus Aegilops; species Aegilops sharonensis. Next base: position 807,214,145 of record LR880968.1, on the reverse strand, counting down.
GAGGAACTCGCACCCCTCAAAATATCCACTCAGCTGTTGTACCAGGAAACGGTAGCTCGCCATATTTGCATCTTTGGCGTCCCAGTCGCCGGATGACTGTTGGACCACCAAGTCGGAGTCGCCATAACACAGGATCCGGCGAATGCCAAGTTCTTTGGCAAGCCGGAGCCCGTGAATGAGCGCCTCGTATTCGGCGACGTTGTTGGAGGCGGCGAAGTGGATCTGCAGCGCGTATTTGAGCTTGTCCCCCTTGGGGGAAGTGAGGACCACGCCGGCCCCCAAGCTGGTGCGCATCTTGGAGCCATCGAAGTGCATCCGCCAATGGGTGGAGTCGGGCGCTGGCGGCAGGTACTGGGTCTCGGCCCAGTTGACGAGGAAGTCGGCCAGTGCTTGTGACTTGATGGCGGTGCAGGGCTGGTAGTAGATGGTGTAGGGGGCCAACTCTAGGGCCCATTTGGCCACTCGGCCAGAAGCATCTCGGCTTCCGATGATCTCTGCTAGTGGGGCCGTGCAAACCACGGTGATTGGATGCTCTTGAAAGTAAGGCTTCAACTTCTTGGCGGCAAAGTGCACGCTGTAACACATCTTCTGGTAATGGGGGTAATTCTGCTTCGAGGTCGACAGTGCCTCGCTCAGGTAATATAGTGGTCACTAGACAGGTAGCGCCTTGCCTTCCTCCTTGCGTTCAACTACAATAACTGTGTTGACTACCCTGCTGGTGGCGGCAATATACAGGAGCATGGGCTCCTTTGGAGTCAGAGCCGCCAGCACTGGGGGAGTAGTCAGCATTTTCTTCAACTGGAGAAAAGCTTCGTCCGCCTTGGAGTTCCATTCGAAGAAGGTGGTCTTCTTCATGAGCTGGTACAGAGGAAGAGCTTTCTCGCCCAGCCGACTGATGAATCGGCTGATGGACGCCAAGCAGCTGGTGAACTTTTGCACATCTAGCAGTCGGCGGGGTACTTCCATCCTTTCGATTGCCTTGATCTTCACAGGGTTGCACTCTATGCCGCGTTCAGAGACCAGGAAGCCAAGGAGCTGGCCGGCTGGTACTCCGAAGACGCACTTCTCTGGGTTGAGCTTGATCTGGAATCGACGCAGGTTTTCAAAGGTCTCCTTGAGGTCTTCCAACAGCGTTCCTCGCTTCTCAGTCTTCACCACCACGTCGTCCACGTAAAGGTGGGCGTTTCTGCCAAGCTGCTTGAGGAGGCACTTCTGCATGCAACGCTGAAAGGTGGCGCCGGCATTCCTTAAGCCGAACGTCATGGTCAGGCAGCAGAAGGCTCCAAACGGCGTGATGAAGGCGGTCTTCAATCTGTCGGCCGGGTTCAGCTTGATCTGGTGATATCCTGAATATGCATCTAAGAAGCTCAACAGCTCGCATCCGGCTGTGGAGTCTATCACCTGATCAATTCTTGGCAAAGCGAACGGGTCCTTGGGGCAGGCTTTGTTGAGGCTTGTGTAGTCAATACACATCCGCCACTGCTTGTTCTTCTTTAGTACCAAGACCGGGTTCGCTAACCACTCTGGAAAGAACACTTCCATGATGAGACCGGCTGCGAGGAGCCGGGCTATCTCTTCTCCAACAGCTCTTCTTTTCTCTTCTGACAGGCGGCGCAAGGGCTGCCTAACGGGCTTCACATCAGATCGGACATGTAACTTGTGCTCGGCGAATTCCGTCGGTACACCTGGCATGTCTTTAGGGGACCATGCGAAAATGTCCTGATTCTCACGGAGGAAATCGACGAGCTCGCCTTCCTATTTGCTGTCGAGGTTTGCACCTACGACAGCGTATCTCTCCGGGTGCTCTGGGTCCAAGGGTATCTTCTTGGTCTCTTTGGCCGGCTTGAACGAGCCCTCAGCTTCTGAATCCTTGGGGTCGGGCGACATCTCTGGCTGCTTGCCAGCCATAGCCACAACCCGATCAAGGAGCCGCTTCTCAGCTGCAATCACCAGGGACTCGGCCAGCCGCCTGCTTTCGGCCGCGCAAGCGGACGACTTTCTGTAGTCGCCGGCTATGGTCAGAATCCCCTTGGTACTCGGCATCTTCATCTTGAGGTAGGCGTAGTGGGGGACCACCATGAACTTGGCCAGAGCTGGTCGGCCAAGCAGAGCATGGTAGGGGCTTTCGAGGTCCACCACTTCGAACCAGACTGGCTCTCGGCAAAAGTGATCTTTGTCCCCAAAGAGGACGTCTATCAGGATCTTGCTGATCGGTGAGCAGGAAAGGCCAGGTACAATTCCGTGGAACATAGTCCGGCTGTGCTGAAGCTGTCTTTGCTTGATTCCTAACTTCTCCATTGTATCCTTGTACAGGATGTTGATGCTGCTGCCTCCGTCTATCAGCACTCGCGAGAAGCGAGCGGCCCGCCTATCCGCGGCAAGGGTGGCTCCCAAGACCAGGGCGTAGGAGCCCGGATTCGGCATCACCTCTGGGTGATTAGCCCGGCTCCAACTGATAGGTTTCTCGGACCAGTGCATGAATTCTGGAGTATCTGATGCTACTGCATTCACTTCTTGTTGTTGTTGCCGCCTGCTGCGGCGATCGTCGGCCACACTGGTGAACACTACATAGGCACCATGCTCTTCTGGGTACCCGTCTTGTACTGCGCCGACTGGCCTGACAGCCGGCTGCTGGGGCGGTGGTGGAGGCGGCGGCCCAGCAGGCGGAGGAGGGACAAGGCCATCTCCCTTGGCGATCCTGGTGAGCCAGTGGCACTTCCGGGTGGTGTGGTTCGACGGCTTCGCGCTGCTATGGAACTTGCAGGGTCCGTCTAGAGTCTGCTCGTAAGAGAAGGCTGGCAACCAGTTGGACTTGCCGCCTTTCTGCCGTTTGGTAGGAGGCTGCCCCTCTGGCTATTGGTCTTCGACTGTCGCCACCTGCCGGCTGTTGGAAGCCGGCTGCGGGGCCTTGCGCTTGTGATCATTCTGCTGCTGTCGCCGACTGGTGCCGCCAGCCGGAGTTCTGGGAGCCTGAGGAGTCACCTTGCCAGTCGCACTGACTTCGATCTCCGACTTCATGGAGGAGTCGGCTGTGGCGTACTTGTCTGCTATGATCAGCAGCTCGTCGACGGTCTCCGGCTCGTCGCAAAGGAGCTTGTGCTTGAGGAGGGTGCCTTCTCTGCACCCGGCGGTGAAGTACTCGATTGCCTGCACCTCGTGCACTCCCTCGCAGGAGTTCCGGAGCTCGGCCCAGCGCGTGAGGTAGTCGCGAGTAGACTAGTTGGGGCCTTGCACGCACAAGGAAAGCTGGCGAGGCTTGGGAGGTCGCTTGTATGTGCTCGTGAAGTTGCGGACGAAGGCCTCGGTGAAGTCGACCCAGCTGTTGATGCTGCGGGTCTTCAAGTTGTTCAACCATGTCCGGGCCGTGCCCTGGAGCATGAGGGGAACATACTTTACGGCAACGCGCTTGTTGCCGTTCGCTATGCTGACGGCCGTGGAGTAATCCACTAGCCAGTCCTCCGGCTTCACGGAGCTGGTGTATTTGGGTGTATCTCGGGGGAGCATGAATCCTCTGGGGAAGGGCTCGTCTCGGATGCGAGGTCTGAAACAGGGCGGGCCCAACTCGTCTTCTTCTTCCAGCGCCAGGGATCGGTCGAGTCGCTCGATTCGGTGGCGGGCGTCGTTTTCTCCGACTCCCTCTCGGCGGCCAAGGCGGTCGCCGAGAGTCGGATGCTCGACGGGTGGCGGGGAGACGCGCCTTTCTCTGCGGGGAGGAGGAGGCAGATAGTCGTCCCGCCGCTCCACCGCTCTTGGGCGGCCGTCTTCGTCGCGCTCGATGGAGATATGAGTCCGGCTATGGCTGACAGTCGGGTCCTTGTTTTTTCTTCCACGGACGCCGCCAGTCGGCGTCCGAGACGTCGCGCCTTGATCTCGGCGGGGAGGCAAGTCGCCGTGTTGTCGTCGCGGCGCCTCCGTGCGGCAGCCGGCTTCGTCTTGCGCAGCAGCCGCGTCGAGGAGCTGCTGGACTCGCTCCGTCATCAGGCGGCGCTCCTCGCCCTCGAAGTTATCCAGCTCGTCTGCCGCCGCCTGGGCGGCGCGGATGTTTTCCACGGGCGTGGCGTACACGGGGCGATTGGCACCAAACAGACTGGCGATGGCTACGCCGCGCTGTTGGACCGCGCCTAAGCGGCTAGGCCCAGTCGGAGGCGGCGAGCCGCCCATGGTGCGATCCATCTCGCGCTGGTAGGCTTCTGACAAGCGTCTCATGCTTGCCAGCTTATGTGCGCCCACGAGGAGCTGGAGGCGGCGCGCTTCCAGCGTCCCAGCGTCGGCGTCTTCCGGAATGGGCGCGGTCAGGTATTGCAGAACCGCGTCGAGAGGGTCGCGAGCTCCCTCGCCGGAAGGCTCGCTGTGAACGATGACGAGCACCTCCGTGACGGTGCTTCCGCCGCTCTTCGCGCGAGGGAGCGGCTCATCGTATGCCACCACGTTGGTGGGGAACGCGTCGAGCGATGCGGTGTCGGAGTCGACCAGCATCGGGTCGGTGGAGCCTACGGACTCCAGGTCGACGGCAGGCTCGCCGGCGACGTGGAGCTGCTCGAGGAGGCCCGCGAGGAGGCTCTCGGGGCCATCCGTGCCTGCGTCGGCTGCAGGCTCGTCGGAGAGGCGAACCTCGCCGACAAGTTCGGCGAGGCAGCTCACCGCGCAGGCGACCTCAGCGCCATGCAGCACGTCGGCACAGACTCCGTCTGGCGTGCCGGGCTGGCTGCGCTCGCCAGGGAGGAAGAGGGTTCCCGTCCAGAGCAGGTCTCCGGACGACGGTGCACCTAGCCCCATGGTGGGCGCCAAATGTCGGGGGTTGGGTGCAACATATGCCAAAGGATGGCTTATCATGGAGGGGGCGAGTAGAACGTCTGCGGTGCCTGGAAACGGGATGAGGCGAAGGCATGCACGCCGGCGAATCTTACCCAGCTTCAGGGCTCTCCGAGGAGATAACACCCCTACTGCTGCTCTGCGGGGTCTCCGCATGATCACTATGGCAAAGTGAGTACAAGATTGCTCCTCGAGCTGTTCGGGGTGAGGAAGGAGAAGGGCACGGCTAGCTCTTCTCTTCCTTCTATGTGTGTGTCAAACTACTAGGTTCCAACCCTTTGCATGGGTGCCCCGGGGGGTTTATATAGGCCTACCCCCCGGGGGTACAATGGTAATCCGGCTGGGTGCAGGTCCCAGCCGTCAGTCTCTTAAGTCACCGTCTTCTCCGCCGACTTCTGGGGCCCGCCGACTAGTGGGCCCCGCCGACGGTCCAGCATGGGGCCGACAGCCCGTGTCCGCCGCGGGCGGGTCTTGCCGGCTGCGGGTCACTGTAGCCGCTCTTCTAATGACGCGAGCTTGGTCGCGGGGTCATGGCAACAGTGCTGCCGCGTGGCGGGCGATCACTGTTGCCATTCCCTATCTTGTCTGGTTAATGGCGCATGGAGCCCGTGGGAGGGGCCGGCCGACTCCTAGCGGGTCCATCTTTGGGGCGCTCTCGCCGTCTTCTGTACTCCCGCCGACAGGCGGGTCCCGCCGTCTTCGGGTCGTACAGACAGGCCATCGTGGGTACAGGATTCCGCCCATGGGGCTGACGTCAGGGCCGGCGTGGCTACAGTGCCGCGCCGGATGGAGATCTCCGTCAGTACGGCGCTCTGTGGCCATGCTTGTCCTTTATGAACGGGGCAGGGACGGGGCTGCGAGGCGGCCCCATCCCGTCCCGTTAGTAGTCGCATCAGTAGGAGGCGGTTGGAGTTACCAGCCGACTCCCCGTAGCCGGCTTCATCGGAAGTCGCTGGCTTGGAGTCGGCTTGTCTTGAGGCCGTCTCTGGGACTCGGCCGGGAGGGGCAGTCGGCGACTCTGTCACCGACTCTCAGAAGGCGGCTCTTCGTCTTGGGGTCTTGAGGGGCGCAGTCTGCCCCGATGTTTTGAAAGGTCCAGGGGCTCGGGTTTGCCTACCCGTGGCCCATTACTCCGACATCAGTGTCAAAGCTAGCATCGACGTAACCATTTACGACGAGCTCTTTTTCACCTCCATAAATGAGAAACATATCCTTAGTCCTTTTCAGGTACTTTAGGATGTTCTTGACCGCTATCCAGTGATCCACTTGTAGATTACTTTGGTACCTCCCTGCTAGACTTATAGCAAGGCACACATCAGGTCTGGTACACAACATAGCATACATGATAGAACCTATGGATGAGGCATAGGGAATGACTTTCATTTTCTCTCTATCTTCTGAAGTGGTCGGGCACTGAGTCTGACTCAACTTCACACCTTGTAACACAGGCAAGAACCCTTTCTTTGACTGATCCATTTTGAACTTCTTCAAAACTTTATCAAGGTATGTGTTTTGTGAAAGTCCAATTAAGCGTCTTGATCTATCTCTATAGATCTTGATGCCTAATATATAAGCAGCTTCACCGAGGTCTTTCATTGAAAAACTCTTATTCAAGTATCCTTTTATGCTATCCAAAAATTCTATATCATTTCCAATCAACAAAATGTCATCCACATATACTATTAGAAATGCTACAGAGCTCCCACTCACTTCTTGTAAATACATGCTTCTCCAAAAGTCTGTATAAAACCATAGGCTTTGATCACCTCATCAAAGCATATATTCCAACTCCGAGATGCTTGCACCAGTCCATAAATGGATCGCTGGAGCTTGCACACTTTGTTAGCACCTTTAGGATCGATAAAACCTTCTGGTTGCATCATATACGACTCTTCTTTAAGA